>JAKRSI010000448.1:277500-582500 GCA_029890345.1 Natrix helvetica helvetica | reverse complement strand
CGGTATAGGGTTTCCTGCCTAGGCAGGGGGTTGGACTAGAAGACCTCCAAGGTCCCTTCCAACTCTACTATTGTATTATTGTATTATACATACATACATACATACATATACAGTGAGGTGATCTATATACATTATGGTGATTAAGATAAACTAAACACTAAAAATAAAATAAGTTCCATGTAATATCACTACTATATTAATTCAGCTTTTCAGCAAGCTGAGATCAAGATATCTGCAGAAATTGTGCCCAGAACCATAGGATGAGGTTATTTTGCCAAACTCCCTTTGAATGGACTGCCCAGTGCCTCCCAACTCTCAGCTAGACACTACAAAAATCCAGTGTCAGCCAGTTCTTATATCTTTTGATTTCTACTCCTATTGAAGAAGATGACTAGGCTTCACATAAAATCTTAATGCCTCAATATGCCGCCAGCGAATTTTATACTGTACTAATTATGATTCTCAAAGCTATTTCTTGATCTTTTTTTCACAAGTAATGTTCCAATCATTTGTTTCCAGCTGTTGAAAAATCCTGATTTTTCTATACTGTTACGAGCCCTCAGTGAAGCTAATTATTCTTGGGCACATTTTTTTGCCAGACCTTTGGGGAAGGCTCTATAGCTCTTGTTTTTTTTAACACAATTTTAAAACTTCATTGTATTTTCACTGCTATTTTGTTTTCACAAAACTTCATTTATCAGTACATTAGAAATGACTATAACTCCGTCACACCCCTTCTGCATGAACAACGCTTGTACATTTCAATCTGACTACATGATACTTGTCAGGCCTTGCTGTCAGTGGTGGGTTTCAATTTATTTTACTATCGGTTCACTCATGCGACACTTCTGTGCCTGTGAAGAAGCGTCTGTGCAGGTGGATGGAGCCTCCCGCAGACACCACTACCGGTTCGCCCGATCCAGGGCAAACAAGCAGAAACCCACTCTGCTAGCTGTTTAGAGCAGCCATGTAACTTTTAAAGATGTAAGAAATGCAGGTGTTTGCTTTTTGAGTTTCTCTTTAGCTCTTCTATTTATTTCTGCCTCAAGAAGGAACTCTGGCTTTACGTTAGCATTTCCGGTCATAGATCTCTCCCTCTGTTTTCATAGAAATCTAACACTTTACACAGTGATGGAAACCAGGGACAGGCAAGATATGTGATCTCTCTGTGGCTCAGCTGTCTTCATGGATGACAGTCTTATCTTGCCACACCCTGATAATGTGGCAACCTCTTAGTCCTCCATATACGTCCTTAGACTTCACTTTCTCTTCAGCCTCAGTCACAATTCACTGTTGCCAGCAGCTTAAAAGAACTGAGGATAGTTTAACAGCTATTTGAGGATCTTAGGCTGCCCACTCCATTTTCCAGAATTGTTGGAGCCTTCAAAATAAATAAAAAAAGATCCATAGGATAGATATTTCCATAATCCACACAAATGTGTTATTTTCATGTGCTAAACCTTTGATTTAACAAAAAAAATGGTTCAAGAATTTTTTTTCTTTAGATATTCTTTGAAAGATAATCTGTTAATGATATATTAGTATAAATGAAAATGTCTATTGCATTTTGGAGTGCAACTGTAAAATGGTTTATCTTTGCAGCATGTAGAGCTATTATGAGATAATTTGCCTCCTGGAGATATTTTTGTTTATTTATTACATTTTTATGCCCTACAGGGTGACTCTGGGCAGCTTACAGGTTATAAAACAAGTAAAAAATAGGTTAAAATGTTAAAACAGCACAGAATTAAAATATTATTAAGAACTATACTAAAACCAAAAGAAGAGATGGGATGAGTCTTCTTACCCTATCACCCACCTCCAACCGTGACCAACCCCTCAGGGCCTCAGGCCAGCTGGCAAAGCCAGGTTTTACTACCCTTCTGGAAGGCCAAAAGGCAGGGGTGGGTTGCTATGGGTTTGCCCAGGTTTGGAAGAACCCGTAGCTAAATTATGGCTAGTTCAGAGAACCACCAAATCCCACCTGTGGCTGGCCCCTCCCACACCCCCACACCCCTCTCAGGACTCTACATGTGGCCTGTTTTGGATACAAGGTAAGTGCAGGGCCCATGTGGAGGCTTGGGGAAGGGGAAAATGGGCCTCCTGAAAGTTCCAGAAGGCCAGAAACGGGTCCAGAAGGCGTTTTTGCTCTCCTAGAGGCTGAAGGAAAGCCTCCGGAGCCTGGAGAAGGCCAAAACGCCCCCCCTGCTGTGGTGCAGGAGGCCAACTAGGCCACTCCCACCATGGCCATGCCCACCCAACTGGGGAGAGTACCCATTGCTGAATTTTTTGAAGCTCATCCCTGCCAAAAGGTTTTTAGTACTTTTAAATTTTCTTAAAGCCTGGCTTACTGGTGAATTTTTACATTTTGCCTAAGGGGCATAATGACACCTTGTCTTTAAATAGCACATCTGCACATAGTTCATAATATGGAAAGCCAGGCCTGCTGCAATGGATTAAGGAACCTACCTCTGCATGAGAAGCCTTGGTGTCCTATCCTTCCTTCCTTTTAAAGAGAAAATGGTGGGGTCACATTAAGAACTTCCCAGGCCTCAGCATGGGCTTCTGCCCCATGAAAAACTGCTCCGAGAGGATATGGAACCTTGTGGAAGAGGTTTGTGTGTGTGGGGGGGGTATGTGATACCACCACCTACAAACGAATTCCGATTTCTTTCTTGAAATTGAAGACAACTTTTATTTGTGGAAAGGATATTCTGCACAAAACCTATAGTGATGATAAATGTGTTTGGTTTAGACAGAGGGTGGCTTATTTTAACGGTAAGCCACAAACTTAAAAGAAAAAAAAATCCATATTCTTATTTGAAAGAAAGCAAAAGGGAGAATATTGTACAGGGAGTGGAGTCATTTCCTTGAAATTAAAAGCTTAGTGGAAAGTTATATACTGCTGTAATAAAGGAAAGACATTTCAGCTGCTATTTTTCATTTGCTGTAAAATATTGTTAGGAACTATTTTCCTCCTTATTGGTAGCAGAAATAGGATTTTTTTTCCCCTTCCACATTCTCTCAAGAGAGTTTTTTTTAACCTCAGGAAGTATAAATGTGAAAGGCAAAACAATAAAAATAACGGAAAAGAAAAGAGGAAAACATCACTGTCTCTCTCCTCCTCCCTCTCCCTATCTCTATCATCTCTCCCTTTCTCTATCTCTCCCTCCCCATCTCTAGAGCTCTACTATCTCTATCTCTATAATCTCTATTCTGTCATCTCTCTCTCTCCTCTCTCTCCCTCTCTATCTCTATCTCTCTGTCTTGTTATTGGGACATTCCTTGTGACAGGACTACCAGCATCAGGTAGAATAGGGATCCTCCTTGTTAAAGTCATACATGATTGCCACTTCAATAGTTATATCCTTTGACTGGTGAGTGCTCTGATTACACTTTTGATGTTCATAAACATATAGAGACCTAGGGTATTTTGTGTGCAAATACTGTGTGCAATTTTTGTTGTAAGTCTCCACTTCATGTCACTGACGATTTGAGAATGATGAAATGGTATTGGCGGAAAGTGGCTAATCCAAGATGAGTAAGAGAAAGAGGCTTGCAAATTGTCTCATCTCTGGCTCATAGTTCGGATCTTAGTAGCTCTATCATAGTACTCTCCTGCTTAATATGCCTATGGATACACCACCTGTCATCAGAGGTGGGTTCCTATCAGTTCACCCCAGTTCGGTCGAACTGGTAGTGGTATGGCGACCTGGGTCACTGGAACCAGCAGAGACCCAGGCATGCCACACCCCTGAACTGGTTCCCCGGTTGCCACCACCACCATCTTGTTTTTGAGTTCTGTGCATGTGCAGAACAATTTTAATTGAACTGCGCATGCGCACACAAAGTGCACACATGGGTGAACCAGCAGTAAAGCTGGCCAGAACCCACCTCTGCCTGTCATGCTATTTCATAAGATTTCATATATTCACAATACACTCATTTGTACAAATAAAAAGGTAAAACTTATTACACACCTGAAAAGAAATAATTCTGGTTGTGTTTGGTGATCTTCCTTTGAAGGAAAAAATACATAGCTTGAGATGATAATAGAAACATTAATTGTCCTTAGAAATCCAAGTTGCTATAGAGAAGGGTACTGACCTTTTATTACCTTTGACTGGTATATCAATCAATACTGTTGTGCCCATGACATTCCCTTGCAATATATGTGCCTTGGTTTAGTGCACTCAGCATAAAGTTGCTTTGTATTTATTTTCAGATGAAACGCTAAAACTACATTATTGTACATCTATAGTCATTTCCATCTTCCATCTAACAGGTTTTGAAATTAACAGGATTTATAAAACCTAAAGAACTTGTGCACAGGATAGTTGAGAAAATTCTATTCTATTCTACTCTACTCTATTCTATTCTACTCTACTCTACTCTACTCTACTCTACTCTACTCTACTCTACTCAATTCTACTTTACTCTATTCACTTATTCAGAGTTTCTGGAAGAAAGTATTGGAAAGAATCTTAAAGATTACCAACAGTACTGAAAATATTTCAACAATATACTATTTTCAAACCTAATCTGTCCCATGTACAATAATATTTCCCAATCTAGCATTCTCCAGAAGATGTGTTGGACACTCTATTATCTCTAGAACAAGCATTCCTAAACATTTTACCATCATACTTCCCTTTAATATAATCTTAGGGAATGCACCTCATTTAAAAATTGAATACCAAATTAAACACATATGAACAATGAAAACAACACAATGAAACTTTGAGAAAGATGGATTTATTGTAACACTCTAACTAGAAGATTGTAAAGTCCATCTCTCCTAGACTTTATCTTCATCCTCCCAAGAAAGTACATCACAGTTTGAAAAAAAATCTGTTGTTGAGAGAAGTCTAATATACCTTGAGCTATCAGACTGGAGAAGACTGAGCTAGGATCTCTACAAACATCTATTGTACAATTGTTGGCATACTTACTCCCAGAATCTTCATTGAGTACCTAAGATCAGTAGTGGGCTACAGCCAGTTCGGACTGGTTTGGTAGTTGAGACCTTCGCCTATCTGACCAGGTGCAATCCCGTCCTATATCACTGTGTTTTTGACACTGCACGTATGCGCAGAAGGCGCACACCAGCAAATTGCCATGTGTTTTGATGATGACGCATGCACACTCACATTTCTGGTGCTGGGTGAACCAGTTGTTATAGTATGCGACACCTAACTCTGCCTAAGATTTCATCTTAGCCTAGTAATAAAGGAACAACTAGAGGAACAGCTCTGTAGAATATCCATTACATTAGACATAGGTTCTGTCATCTTCCAAACTGAGGACTGGTTTAAAAAAGGGAAATCTTCAAAAATGTCTGTGCTTCCTGGTAGCTTCCAGACCTTTTGATGAGGATAAACCAATAATTTAGCATACATTTTTGTAAGTGATTTTTTTTTTAATTGAAAAGATGCAGTAACTCTTATTCACGTGACTTCTCTCTTTCTCTCTCATTTTTTTTACCCTATTGTTCTTTTATATGGAAAAAAATAATTATGCCACAATTAGTGACTTACTGTTAGACAGAGAGGAAATGATGTCAGTTGGGTACAGGACTCTCTCTGGAACATGAAATCCATTATTCTAATGAACAGGAATAACAGTAAGTTATTACGGTACTTTGGGCAATAATTTCCAGTGTTGGCAAAATGTATACTTATTCAAACTTTTTAGGTACGGTATATTGCATGTAAATATATAGTAGAAATCTTAAGAGATAGATAGCAATGTGTTTCTTTAAAAGCGACCATTCATTCATCTATGATTAATGCTTTTATTTAAAAATTATTAGGATCGTTAGGATGGATTAAGTGGCAGAGGAGCTGGCTATATGCCTTGTAAATTATATTTAGCATGAGTCAAGTTATAATAAAAGTGTTTTTGCACGTGTATAGTATATTTTACTCCTATCTATCTATCTATCTATCTATCTATCTATCTATCTATCTATCTATCTATCATCTATCTACCTACCTACCTACCTACCTACCTACCTACCTACCTACCTACACACACACACACACACACACACACACACACACACACTCACACTCATTTTATGACCCTATAATCCCTTTTAGTGGGGTGGAGTCTGGGTGACTGAATGAAGCTGAGCATTTATTGACCGGCTGCCCTTCCTAATGCCTATGCGGAGTTTGCAAGAGATATTTTCTTTGTGTCCGGATAGAGAAACCTCTGTTGCTGCCTAGAGGTGAATGTCTTCACCTCTAAGCCATCACCACCAGTACATATATATGTACACACACATATGTACACATGCACACACATATATACGTACATGTTTATGTATATGCACATGTGTGCGTATACATATACATATACACACACGTACATACATATGTGAGGTGAGTGTCTCACCATAAGTACACATACACATACTGTGCCCCCGCCTCTCTCTCACACACACATTTTGTCTCTGAGAGACATGTGTCCAGAATTTGTGTGGTACAATACCATCAAGATGGCAACCAACGAGATCTCATATGGAAACACTTTTGGGACTCTGATGGATGGCATTGCTTGATTGAAGGAACTTGGAGCATGGCAACCCTGTTACAGCAAAATGGCCAGGCCAAGCCTTCACTACATAAGCAGTCCCTCAAATACCAGACTCTATGTCATGTAGGGTTTTCTAGATAAGAACTAGCACCTTGAAGCAAATGCAATCAGTACAACTCATAAAGTGGTGATGTCACATGGTATATCAATTGGTATCACTGCCAAACCACTACATTCTGAAGCTTTCAAGTGGTCTTCAAGATCAGCCCCAAGTAAAGGGCACTGCCATAATTGGGCCCTGAGATGACTAGAATATAAACAACTCTCTGAAGGGCTTCTCAATTTAGGAAAAAGCAAAACTGATACACCAGATGAAACTGTGCAAAGCCCTCCTGGCAATGTCTGCCACTTGCTTTTAAAAACAGTATAGGTATTTATATACTAAGATTAACTTTTTCCCTTACAAATTTGATTATTTGCTATAATCATTTCTATAAAAGAGTGGCCAAAGGATGAGGCAGGACTCATTCTTAGGCAACCAACAGGTTTATTGAAATGCAACTGTCAAAAACTGTGTACAGACAGAGTTCAGCACCTTTCCCTGCTTGACAGCTATTTATACGGAGCTGTCAAGCAGGGCAGCCAATAGGGACGGCCTGAACAGCCCGCGCTCAGCCAAGTCGCGTCTTAGCCAATCAGGTGCAGCTTGGCTGTTGCTAGCCGTGAGGTTATAAGTCGAGGATAGAACACCTCTTCCCCCCCAGCGAGGATGCATGCGCTGGGGGGGAAGAGGTGTTCTATCTTAAATAGGCGGGGCGATGCCGGACCCGCTCAGAATGCCTCAGTTGAGGAGGTGGAGTCGGTGGAGTCAGATGTGCCCATGGAAGCTCCTCCCTGAAGGGAGTGTAGCTCCGTGTGTCATCAGCCGGGCCCAGTCCAGAGGGTAGGACGGGGCAAGGGGGCGTGTCCGATGTAGGCGGGTTTGAGAGCGACTGCCGGAGGGCGGCATCTGGGTAGGCGAGGCCTGATTGTGGGAAGGATCCCCAACCTTGAAACTGCGGGGAGGGGACCCCAGGTTGCCAGGCTGTTCCCCAGAATAGAGTGGGTGCAACCTCTCTAGGGTGGTCCGCAGGCCCCAGCCCATCAGCAGCTCCGCAGGGGTCTTCCCAGAGATAGGGCACAGGGTGGAATGCTGACCCAATAAGTATGCAGCCACGCGTGCCGGCCAGTCACCCCGGTCCATCCTGCCCAAGGCCTCTTTGGCTGATCGGACAGCATGTTCTGCCCGGCCATTGCTGGCCGGTGGTATGGGGCAACAGGGGCATGGCGGATGCCCTGTGTGGCCAGGAATTCCTGAAATGTCATGGATGTGAATTGTGGGCCATTATTGGAGATGACAATGTCCGGCAGGCCATGTGTGGCGAACAGGCGCTGCAAGGCTCGAACAGTGGCCTCTGCTGTGGTGGAAGCCATGAGGACAAGTTCCACCCAGTGAGAGTATGCATCCACGACTACCAGGAACACCTGGCCACGGAAGGGTCCCACAAAATCAAGATGTAGGCATGACCAGGGACCTCTGGGCAGCTCCCATTCCCTAGGGGCAGCAGCCGGAGGTGCCGGTTGGGACAGTTGGCAGGGGGAGCACCGGGCCACCCAGGCCGCTATCTCGTCGTCCAGGTGAGGCCACCAGACATAGCTCCGGGTGAGTGCCTTCATTCGTGCTATGCCTGGGTGGCTCACATGGAGACAAGAAAGCACCTGGTGGCGCAGGTCAGGTGGAATAATCACCCTGTCTCCCCACAGGAGGCACCCACTGTGAAGAGACAGCTCCAGCTGCCGGGCCTTGAAGGGGCGAAAATCGTCTGAAACCACCCCCCCTCAGGCCAACCCCTCAGGACCCAGGTCATGACCTGGGACAGGACTGGGTCAGCCCTGGAGCGGGCAGCCACATCGGTGGCTGTCAGTGGTGGGTCTGAATCAGCAATAGAGAGGACCGAGAGGCAAGGGACTGCCTGCGGGTCACAGACAGGAAGGGGGCAACGGCTGAGGGCATCAGCGTGCCCCAGCTGCTTCCCAGGACGGTACTTCAAGGAGTAGGAGTATGCCGCTAGGAACTCTGTCCAGCGGGTCATACATGGGGAGAGGATAGGAAGGGTTGGACGGTCACTGGCCAGAAGCCCAAGGAGTGGCTTGTGGTCAGTGAAAAGTGTGAAATGCCATCCATAAAGGTAATTGTGGAACTTTTTAACCCCAGACATGGCAGCCAGAGCCTCCTTGTCAATCTGGCTGTAGTTTCTCTCTGCCAGAGAGAGAGTCCGGGAATAAAAAGCAATGGGGGCTTCAGAGCCATTTGGGAGGACATGGCTCAGGACAGCCCCCAGGCCCATGGGAGAGGCGTCACATGCTAGCGTCAGTGGCAGCCTGTCACTGGATTGGACTAGGACAGCCGATGACGTAACATGGCTTTGACAGCCACGAATGCATGCGCTTCGTGTCTGCCCCAGCACCAGGCCGTGGATCGGTCGAACAACCGATGCAGTGGCTTGGCTAGTGACACCTTGTGCAGCAAAAACGGCACGTAGAAATTTAAAAGGCCGAGGAATGCCTGTAGCTCCGCCTTAGAGGTAGGCGTCGGGGCATTCCTTATGGCAGCCACTTTGGCAGGGGTAGGGTGGATGCCCTGGGCATCTATGGAGAAATCCAGGAAGTCCACCCTAGGCACAGCAAAGGAGCATTTGCTGTGCTTCAATTTTAAACCCGCGCCCCTAAAACGGTCAAGGACCTTCCAAAGTATTTCGATGAGCCCTGAGCAGCTGTTTGCAGTGATTAGGACGTCATTGAAATAGGGGACAACGCTAGGGAGCCCATGGAGTAGCCGCTCCATGAGGCTCTGGAAGATCCCTGGGGCCATGGAAATGCCAAATTGAAGGCGGCGGCAGCAGAAAGCCCCACTGTGGGTGACGATGGTTTGGACAGCCGCCACATCATCATCCACCGGGAGCTGCTGGTAGGCCTGCGCCATGTCCAGTATGGTGAAAATGCAGCCCCGCCCCAAGGAATGGAGCAGGTGCTGCACTACAGGGACTGGATAGGGGTTTGCCTGGAGGGCAAGGTTGATGGTCAACTTGTAGTCGGCGCAGATTCTGACAGACCGTTGGCCTTGACAGGGACCACTATGGGGGTCTCCCATCTCGAGTGGTCGACAGGCTCCAGGACACCTTGCGCCAACAATTTGTTGAGCTCCGCATCGACCTTAGCCTTTAAGGCAAAGGGAACCCTGCGGGCCTTCAGCCTAATAGAGGCAATCTGGGGGTCGACGTTTAGGGAGATGGGGGTACCCTTATACCTCCCCAGTTTACCATCGAAGACCTCAGCGTATTCGGCGATGACGTCTTCAATGTCAGGGGGCATGTCAGCGGTATGATGCACCCCCAGCAATGACAGGCCCAAAGCGGGGAACCAATCCAGGCCCAGTAGGGCTGGTAGCGGTTTCTCCACAACCAGGACAGGGAGGCAGCCATTAAATTCCCCAAACTCCACCCGCAACATATGACAACCAAGGGTTGGAATGATAGTCCCCTGGTAATCCCTCAAGGTTGTGTCTGGCAGAGACAGCTGGTCCCGGGTGATGCCGGGGCAGATGCGGGAGAACTCAGCCCAGGATAGGAGGGAGCGGGAGGACCTGGAGTCGACCTCCATCGTGCAGGGCGACCCATCAAGCAACAGCGAGACTGTGATCTTATTTGATCCGGTTGAGGTGTGGCTGACCGACACTGCAGGGGTGGCAGGGAGGTCTGGCTCGATGGTGAAGCAGTCATCTCATCTGCATTGTTGGCGGTGAGGCTGCTGGAGGTGAGGTGCCTGCTAGCTGGGCAGGTGCACGGGGACGTCTGGGCGTTGTGGTAGCGGCAAAGCGGCCCAGCAGACCTGAGCTAGGTGGCCCTTCTTTTGGCATCTGCGGCAGATAGAAGACTTGAAGGGGCAAGCGGTCTGGGCGTGGTTTCCCCTGCAACCAAGGCAGAGCCCCGCAGTTTGGCAGAACAGCTGCTGCACCTGGCGCCATGGCGTGGCCCCCAGCCGGTCCACCTGGTCCATCTCCTCCTTGAGGTCATCCAATGGCACGAGCTTGTCTATGAGGCAGGCTTGGGTGGGCTGAGGAGGCAACTGGTTGTGGAACATTTCGGCCATGGACTTGTCAGAGAGCTCCGCGGCTCTGGCCTCTTCACCGCCTGCTGCAGTGTGATCTCCGGTCGTGCCAACAAACGCCGCGTCAGGCGGAGGTTCTGGATCCCGCACATGAATTGCTCTACCAGGTCCAGGTCAGCGAACTCACACCGGATCACAGCTGTCCTTAAAGATTGAAGGAATTGGCTGATTGATTCGGCTTCCTTCTGTATGCATTGGCGAAATGCGTAATGGCGTGCGATCCGTGAGGGAGCTGGAGCGAAGTGGTTCTTCAATTTGGTGATTAAAGTGTCCCAGCTGAGGGCATGAGCCGGTAGTGGCGCAGCAAGAGCCCTGGCAGAGTTAAACATGACCGGGCTGCAGCAGCTGAGGAAAAAGCTGACCTTGCAGTCCGAGGCCAGGTCATAGTTGCCGTTGGCAATCAAAAAACATTCAAAGCGCTCCATGAACCTGGCCCACATCTCGCCTGGGGTTCCATAAGGAGCGAAAGGGGGCATTGATGCCATGGTAGTGCCTGTGAATGGGACGAGGAGGCAAGAGAAAAAAAACGCACCCTCATCGTCTGAGGGAACTCTGTTCGCTCAGCTAGGGTGCTGTTAGCTGGCCATCAGAATCCCATCCTCGTCGCCAGTATAAAAGAGTGGCCGAAGGATGAGGCAGGACTCGTTCTGAGGCAACTCAACAGGTTTATTGAAACGCAACTGTCAAAAACTATGTACAGACGGATTTCAGCACCTTTCCCTGCTTGACAGCTATTTATATGGAGCTGTCAAGCAGGGCAACCAATAGGAACGGCCTGAACAGCCTGCGCTCAGCCAAGCCGCATCTTAGCCAATCAGGCACCGCTTGGCTGTTGCTAGCCGTCTGGTCCTAAGTTGAGGATAGAACAATTTCCTTCAGCTCAACTCCAGATTGGCTATATTGATTGAGTGGCTGTATCAGAAGCAGATCAGTTCTTGTGATGGTTCCTTGACTTTATCATTTCAGCAGTATCCTATTCTTTAATGTGTTACATAGAGCCCAATATAGATCTACTCAACACTGATTGTTTTAATGCTAAAATACGTCACCATTCTGCTAGAGCTGAAATTTTGATTCCTGAACGTAGAGGAAGAAAGTAAGAGACTGTAACTCCTAAAGGTGCATGCCAAAAATTACTCTTCCTCCTATCCAGTGTGGCTTTCTGCTTATCTTCCTGCTAATTGAAATGATAAACAATGACCAGAAATACTACCAATCCCAGTCTGCTCTTGCTTTGCTATGTCTCACCTATTAACCACATAACTAATTATATCTTTATTATTTTGATACTGCCACACTTCGATGTTAATTACTGATGAGTAGCCAGAGAAGGAATTTTATCCACATTTCTGAAATAATTTTAGAATCGTCATTTATTCCCTGCTTATTTATTTATTTAGCATATGGTATCTATCAAGGTCATACAGTCAATGATATACAACACTAGTAAAACACGTTCTACATGCAAACACAAATATAAGTTTAAGTAGAGCATATAGATAAAATATTAAATTAGGTAAATCCATGATAAAATCACCGGGATTAGATTACTAACCAGATTAGACCCACAGATTACTGTTAATGAGAACAGAATCGACAGCAATACAATTGTTTACTAATCTTCCTTCCAAACTAGTCTCCCCATCAGTTTAGCTCACAACATTGTGATAGTAAACAAGTTATTAGAAATAAAGTATTTGTCCTTAGGCTACAACAAAATTACTTCAGAAAACACGTATCCAATAAAGTTTTATGTAGCTTTTTGTATAAGTCATCCTTTCCTCTTTCCTTCCCTACTTTCTGGTGTTATTCAGTATATTTGCCTTTTCCATTATATCACTGGAAGTTATTTAAACTTGATTTTTAGGACATGAAAAACAAATAATAGATTAGATAAAAGTTCGGTGTTGTTGGACAGGCAGATATATATCTATGTATTGGAGAAAGTTATCCAAGGCTCACAAAATCTTCTGCCTTTTGATATTTTTTGATAGAAAAGGTTCTACCAGACCCCCAATTTTCAGTCTGCAAAAGGAACCCAACCCTGGATATCAGATTTCTTAGAAAGATTATTTCATATATTCTTGGAAAAAAAATTTCCTGAGAATTTTTGTAAAGGTATCTTGTCACTTATATGGATCGTTAAGGCAAAGCACTCCTCTGTCATTCATTTGCTAATTAGAATTCCAGTAAGCTTTCAAACAGCAGTGTCAATATCATACTTTTCCTCTTACTACTAATTAAAGTAGGTATACAAAATCTGTCCTGCTAGGAAGTTACAGTACATAGCAAATTAAAATTCTGCAATTATTGCTGCCTGCAGCTTCTCATTGAAATTATCAGAAGAGATAATTAGACGGTATCGTCTAAAAACTTTATATACTGGGACAGTTCTTCAAAACTTTCTGATTGACAGACTATTTCTTTGGCCAAAGGTAGTGTGGTCCTACCATTATATAAGTCCCTACTGAAAAGTAGTGGCCCAATTTCAATGAGATTAACTTCAGTTGTAAGCATTAATATTGTAAAAGAGCAGCCCCAATTAGAATTATCATAATTTTAAATATCTTTTATCTTTGCTCTTAGTGGCTGATGCTATTGTAATTATATTCCAAAAGCAGCTTTTTTGTTGCATAGTTGAAAGCAAAAGCTGCATTCTTGCTTTGAGTATTTGTTATATTTTATACTTTGATAACAGTTTGAACAAGAGACTGCACTTCATGGGTTCTTCCGTCATTCCAGAAAACAAGACTCTATATCAAGTACATTTTGAACATATCCCAAGAGAGCCAAACTAATCAGCTAATGAGTGCAAGTTATAAAGGATAGTATGATTTGCCAATAAAAATACTCTAATTGAGAAATGGATTATTGCACTAAACTGATCTAGTTACAAAGAAGTCATGGGGTGCCCCAGAGATCAAAAGATACTCCCCAGTGTAAAGCAGAAATATGCAAAAGGATGATATTAGATATAAAGGATAGATATAAAGGAATCCACATTTCCTATGTAAACCGAAAATTCTGCTCTTAATTTACACAGAAATAAAGAAAAGGGCTGCCTATAAAACCAGAGATTGAAGAGTCTGGAGTTTTGGCTTCATGCCCTTAAATGTTCCCATCATGGCTGTTTGTGTTTCTAGAAGATGCATGCTTGGCCTGGTGCCATTGGACTGATCGCCATGTTGTGACCGCACAGCTTCAGTTCCTGGAAAAGGGTGAAGCTGGTCTAAGGTAAAAAGGAAATTGTTGATTCTGAAATGTTTATTCCACATTGTTCACGGAAGGCTGTGAAAACCTAGCTTTTCCTCTGGGTGCCATATTGAGATATTAGATGAGCTTAATGTAGATATGGTTTGTGGGGTGAAGCTGTTATGTGCTGCCTTGATTATTGTGTTATGATTATATTATATTTTAATTTCATTTTTGTTTGATTTATAGAGGCTTTGTAGCATAATTTTGGTTGATTGTTTTTAGCTGCTCCAAGTGTAAAAGAAAAAATAAGTATGAATAATGTTTCTATTCAGTTTTAGGAAACACTGCATATCCATTTATTGCAGAAAAATGTCCTGATAAATAAGTGTTATTTCCTTGGCTCAGCTGATAAGGGAGGAGAGCTTGTGGCTTCAAAACTAATACAACTGCCTAACATGTAAAAACAGCCCAGGTTCGAATCCCAGTAAGGGTATGGCTAGCTGATAATATTATATAATAATAATAATAATAATAATAATAATAATAATAATAATAATAATAATAATAATAATAATAATAATAATATATAATAATATAATATAATGTAATGTAATGTAATGTAATGTAATGTAATGTAATGTAACATAATATAATATAATATAATATAATATGTATAATATTAATGTAATGTAATGTAACTGTGCTTCCTGCTCAATATGTTTTGTGATTAGCCACACCTACCATCACAGCCCTTTTGTGAGTGTGTCTGCAGTAGGCTGCCTAAATTCCAAATTAATTGTCAGCTCAAAGTGTCAGGAGAGTCTATATTAGCACAGACTTTCCTTCAGAAGCTCAAAGCAGGGCACACAGCACCATCTCTGCTCCTTCTTCCTCATAGCAACAATCTTATGAAGGAAGTTGGGCTGAGATAATATGAGGGGTCTGAGTCATCCAACAAATGTCTTGACTCGAGCTCCCCAGGACCAGTCTAAGGTCTTAATTACTATGCCATTTTGGCTCTCAAATGAAAAGACTTAGTCAGTGTGAGGACAACAACCATATGTGCTAACTTATCAAAAAAAGGTGAGTTATTATAATTAATCATAAAAGTGTTATACCAATGGTAATAGGCACCTTGGGTGCAATCCCAAAACAATTGGAACATCTCTTGAATACCATTGGCATTGACTAAATCACCACCAGTCAATTGCAAAAGGCAGCTTTACTTCGAGCTTACATCCTGCAATAATATTTATAACGCCATCAGACAACCATTTCTGCCTATCTCAGGTCCTAGCTGACTGTGTGCTAAACCATTACATAACTTAACAAAGAATGTGTTGTATTATTATAGGACATATGTAATACATTATATTATTTGGATACAATGGTATTTGTACAGGGTTAACTATTGATTATAAATACTCTAATGTTATATATCTGAGAATATTAAGAAAAAAGAAAAAAGAACAGTATTAAGTATGATTTGAAATTTTGCTGTTAATAAGCATAAAATGATTTACATCTAAAACTGAATATAATGTAATAACCATATATACTATCTTGAGCACCTCGAAGTCAATCTGGCAACATATTCATGTAGTTATTTAATCCTTTTCCTCCTACTGGAGCTGGTCTTTAATTGTCTATTTTAGATAAACATTAACTGCATTTAACAAGACAGTCAATAGTTTATGGGTAATTTCTAATCAGTAATAACCCAAGAAATATTTTTGACTAAGACAAATCTAAAAATGCCCTGCCTCCTTTCAGTTATAATGTAAAATACCCAGGGCTGGCTCAAATCCTACCAGTACTTTTCCCTGTTCTTGTATAAGATGATACAAATATAATTATGATAAATGAAGTAGGAGTTTGCAGTTACATGACATCTCTCTCTTATTACTGTACTCCTTTCTCCTTTCTATTTAACTGACCATATGACTTTTGTTGAATTTCCAAAAGGCAACTAGGAAAGTGATGGGATAATTCCTTTTATCTTGAACTAGAATCAGCTTAGAATTTACAAGTTCTGTCAAAGGTCATCTAAAAAAAATATAGCTGTTGAAAAAAATATTGAGGAGGGGTTTTGCCATATTTTACACAGTCCAGACAAATGGGTTTGCCTAATTAATGTACCATGGGAACAGAATATATTGCCTCTGTCCCTCTCTCTCCCCTCTTTCCCCCCCCTCTCTCTCCCTGTCTGTCTCTTCTCTCCTCCCCATCTCTTTCTCGTTTTCTCTCTCTCTCTTTCTCCCCCTCTGTCTCTGTCTCTCCCAATATAATATTCATCCAGTTTACTTACCCTCAAGTAAATAGCATTCAATTCAAGGTCTGTTTTATTGGTAAGTAAATCATAAGAATATGAATGGATTCCATATTCATTGATTTAAAAATTACTAGGATCATTAGGATGGATAAATACATTTGCTACACTAGAAAGTCTAAGCAATGTACATGATAATCTCCCCAGGCTTTATCTGCAACTCTGTGTAATGACTTTGTCTGAGAGTAATTTACTCAGGATCAGTAAGTTCAGTAGAAGAATGGGAAACTGAATCAGAGTCTCCTCATTCCATTTACCAAAGCATATGCAGAAGCCTCTTAGGATGGGTCATTTTGGACCACGAGCATAGCCTTGAATATAAAAGAGCTAATTAAATAAATAATCTCTTCCTTCCTCAGAAGACTTTAATCTTGAATTACTCTCACCTCCGTCAACTCTACCCCCAATCATTGGAATAATCAACACAGAAAGCCGGGAAATGCAAAAAATCTTCAAAATCAGGCTCCCTGGGAAAGTTACTTATTCCCAATTAAGAATTGTGGCTGCATTGTCATGTACTTTAACTTAAGCAGCATCGACAGCAGGTGAAATTGGATGGGTGTTTTAAATGTCTGGCTCAGAAAGCATGGTCTGGCTCTATTTGGGTATGGAACTAGGCACACATCTATGGGAACTATTTCCACTCCTTAATCCCGCCAAAATCATTTTGAAGCTAACTATGAAAATACAAGAACACTAAAAATAGGCAGAGAATACCCTGGAGTCAAAAGCATTCTCATCAGCCAACCAAGAGGATAGGAAATAAAGTAATCTTTCAGTCACTGCCTTGCCCCTGAGGTACAGGAGCTTCTGGGTAGTAACTCCTCCTCATCTATCTTTCCTCTCAAGAAGGACAAAATAAAATGTTTGCCCTCTGCTTCCCCTATCCTTGTCATTATCGGCATTTGTTTGGAAGTTCTGCTAAAAATGTAACTATGAGAAGAAAGCTGCCCGGACATCATTCTTCCTGAAAACTGAAGTGAGAACATAACACTGTAGTTTTGCGGCCTGGCACTATCCCAAGAGCTGAAATCATCACTGCAGATTGCAATGATGAGGGGACGTGAGGTGGTGGTTGGAGAAATGTAATAGCTTCCTCAAGGCTGGGAGGTGGGAAGAGGGGAAACAAAATTCAGTACATGTATTAATTAGAAGGCAAACTCATTTTTTACAGGAAACTAGAAAACAATGAGAAGAATTAAGATGAAATTTGACTATAAGGCTGTCTATAAACGCAAGTAGAAAGCTCTGGGTTTAGGCAGTGGGAAGGTAGGATGAAAAGAAGGGGAAAAAAGCCCACCCTAAGCCCTTCTGGGTTCCACTGTCACAATCTACAAATGAAATTTGAGTTTTGTTATGATTCAACTGAGCGCTGCATCTTTGTCCAGTTTTTCCTTTAAACTAGATTTAGATGTTTTAGATTTCTTAGATCAGAAAGGTCGGCAGTTCGAATTCCTAGTGCCGCGTAACGGAGTGAGCTCCCGTTACTTGTCCCACCTTCTGCCAATCTATCAGTTCGAAAACACATAGAAATGCAGGTAGAAAAATAGGAACCACCTTTGGTGGGAAGGTAACAGCATTCAGTGTGCCTTTGGCATTTAGTCATGCCAGCCACATGATCACGGAGACGTCTTCGGACAGCGCTGCCTCTTCAGCTTTGAAACGGAGATGAGCATCACCCCCTAGAGTCGGGAACAACTAGCACATATGTGCAAGGGGAACTTTTACCTTAGACTTAGATTGCTGGATTGTTTTGAATTCACTGACTTACGTTAACTAAAGTATGCACATTCTAAAGTTTTTCTATAGATTCTGCCCAGTTTTGTATACGATACCTGTCCAAATGTGGCAGAATGCTGAAAAAAAGTAGAAGAAAAAGATGGAATCAGTAATGATGATTTACTGTAATCTATAGAAAGATTTAAAAAAGTTTTTTTTAAAAAAATCCCCAACCCTTATCCCCCCCTTATTATTTATTTCACAATAATTTTGGGATAAGTTAGGGTGGTGAATAGGAACGGTATCAAATTTATTATATTTAAACCTTTTGAGTCTGAGTCCAAAATTCCACTCAGCAGACAGAGGCTGTTATTAGGGAAATTGGTTTATACATTTAAAAAAGGAGTAAAGCTGTCCCTTGTGACAGTAAGATGAGGGATCTGTACTATATAAATGTCAGGGAATTCTATGAGTAAGTCCTTCAGAAAGATTGTGATAAAAGGAACAGCCTTGGAGGAATTAATGGAACATCCCATGTAAGGACAGAAGGCTTTGTTGTGAAACAATTAAACCTTTGCTCATTTTTCAGAGGAATGAGTTTTGCACTGGCAATGCAGTTAAGTTTACCAAGGGGGAAAAAATAAAAATTCTATAAAATTTGATAGTAAGCACATTCAAGAATGCAACTGTCAAGTGATAATATTGGCGTCCAAGTTCTCCAAAACAGGCAGATCAGTGGTGGGATTCAAAATTTTTACTACTAGTTCTGTGAGCATGGCTTGGTGGGTATGGCTTGGCTTGGTGGGCATGGCTTGGTTTGGTGGGCATGGCTTGGCTTGGTGGGCATGGCTTGGTGGGCATGGCAGGGGAAGGATACTGTAAAATCTCCATTCCCTCCCCACTCCAGGGAAGGTTACCCCATTTCAGCTGGGACTAGGGAGGCAGAGAATAGATGGGGGTGGGGCCAACCAGAGGTGGTATTTACTAGTTCTCTGAACTACTCAAAATTTCTGGTTCTCCAAAACTGGTCAGAACCTGCTGAATACCACCTCTGAAGCAGATACCATTGTTTTATCGGTTGTATGATTGGGTGTAGCTGTCCTTGACATGACAGACTTCTCATTTTTTTAGACAATGACATTAGTCCAATACAAGTAATGGGTGATGAATGGAAATTTGAGGATGGATGTTCAAAGTCCTTTCAAATAGTCTACACCAGTGCTTCCCAAACCTATGTAAGTTACCCAGAATTGAGTAAAAGTGGTTTTTCTTTGGATAAAGGTATACCAACTCATTATCACAATGGGGTTATTTAAATTGACTTAAACAATTGTCACATTACTAAACTTTTTCAAAAAAAACCTCCAAAGTGTTCCTATTAAGACAAAAATTGATAACATTACCAATGGTAATTTATTGAAATGACATAAAGATCATCCAATGATATTGATTTATAGTATAGGTAGTCCTCGAGTTACGATCACCCATTCAGCGATCAGTCATCAAAATTCGGTAAGACTTTCTGAGAAGTGGTTTCAGGTAAGGAAGGGAAAAAGAATCAAACATGGATCTGTTACAATTGGAGGTAAATGAATTGATGTGATGTGATCTACTGAGAAAAGGTAAACAACTTTCTTTGCTTTCATATCAGTTGTAGAACAATGACATTGATCTAATGCTGTCAATGGAAGAGAATAAAGAGCGAATTCCATGAAATAAAGAAAACTATGGCAACTCAAATTGAGATACATAAATGGATACAATTTTTCCATAAATATATTATCGGTTGTCTTTTCCGTTTGGAAGATCCCCCCCCCCAAAAAAAAAATGCCAAATGACAGATCAAATAAGCTGGGAAGCTTAGTATGGATGCAGGCAAAACCAAAGGATTTGCATCTTCCTTGCTAGTTTTATGGCTGCTGCTTTGACGCACTAAGACATGTGCATACATGAGGTACTGCTGTTGGCTGGGGGAGCAATCTGTGACAATGTTAATTAGACTAGAGAATATTTTGCTTATTTAAATATATATTTAAAACAATTACATCAGGTCATGGACTGCAATTCTGGCTGGTCTGCCCTGATTGGACTGTAAACCTTTTAATTCATGTCCTTTTCATCACAGAAGCCAATGAGATCCATGGAAAGCTCACAAACAAGACCTAAGTTGGATATGCCTTTGCCATTGTTTTTCTCCAGAAATCAATAGCCAGAAGCATTATATTTCAAAATCTAGAGGCCATGCAGCCCTAATGACTAATAGCCATTGATTTCCCCCCCTTAAAGTTATGTTTTCACCTTTAAAAGCTACCTAAGATAGTGGACATCATCCATCTTATGCCAGCAAATTATATAAATTCAACCTGTAAATTATGGATTGAAGAATGTTGCTAATGTAACAGTAAGCTGACACATTAAATTTGAGTAAGATTAAAAATGATCCGGGATGATAGATGTTTGATGTCATTCCTAAGAAATTTGAACCATAGTACAAATTGTCCTCAATTTAGAACTAGTCACATAGAGATTCTGGACTGTGGCAGGGTGGGAAGAAGGTCCAAGAACTTCAGGACCTGGTAAATGGTAGAGGACCTAAGGAGATCTGGAGGGGGGTAACAGACCAAAGCTCTGTGAAGACCCCAAGAGATGGGAAGCAGAGTATGGAATGCCTCAAAGGATGGAAGAGGCATACCATAATCTACATTTACATGTAGTTTACATACTCCTCTGATTATTGTTGTCTGTGCTATCACTTGGATACATTAAAATAATCTCTTATTCTGCATCTTGTTTCCAAGAATGACCAAAGGAATGCTTCTACAGTATATTCCCACAGAAGGCTAATGCTATATTTCGGAGCCCAGCCTATATTAGGCCAAATAGCCTAATCCAGCACTCTGGCCAAGCTCACACACAAGTAAAAGAATGAGAGCTTTCTAACACAATTAATCCTTAGGAATTATTGTTTAAACTATATAACCTCTGATTCAAGAGATTTAAGAGTCATCATTACTAGTCTTCTCCTCCTTTAGTCCTTTAAAAAAAATCATCTACATTGGTAACCATTATCACATTTGATGGGACTGATGTATTATGAGCTGACATCATTCCTTTTATTTATCTGGAACCATCCTACCTGTATATTATATATTTCTCTCTCCACATCTGCATCAAGGAAGTATAGATATATGAGAAACTATAGTAATTCAGTATTCAAGTATCAGTCAGAATAATTTCAAAGAGAGACGACTACTATAAGGACATCCTCTCTGCCTTTATGCAGAGAATCATAAGATGCTGAGACTTTGGAAAAAGTGCAGAGAAGAGCAACTAAGATGATTAAAGGCCTGGAGACCAAAACATACAAAGAACGGTTGCAGGAATTGGGAACGGATAGAGTGAGAAAAGAAGGACTAGGGGTGACATGATAGGAGTATTTGAGGGGCTGCCACAAAGAAGAGGGGATCAACTTATTTTCCAAAGTACTGGAAGGCAAAACAAGAAACAATTGATGGAAACTAATGAAGGAGAGAAGCAACCTGGAATTCAGGAGAAACTTCCTAACAGTGAGAACAATTAACCAGTGTCTGAAATGGTGGGGTCTCCTGCTTGAGCAGGAGATTGGATTAGATGACCTCCAAGGCCCCTTCCAGCAATATTCTAATTGACTGGTTGATTGACTGATTGACTAAATCATTTGCTATGAAGGGATGCAATTCTGATGGGGCACCTCAATGCTTCCTGCAGTTACATACTAAAGGAAAATGTTCCTCTTGGTCTCCACCTGACTTTAAGTGCAGATGTTTGGGCTCTGGAGACCATAAAATTCAATTGTAACCTTTGCTGATCTCGCTAGCTATTCTTCCCAATCATTTGGAATTTGTTGAAAACATGTACTTGAGTGAGTCTTTTCTCCCATTTTTTAAAGAAAAAACATTAGCTGTAGGATAGAGGACTGAGCCTGAAATTATTTCAGTTTGCATGCAAGCTGTTGAATGGCTTAATCCTCAATCATTTTAAAGATCTATGCAAACCTCAATTATATAGACATCATTAAGTGTGGTGGGTGCGTGGTTTCCACTCATATTCAATATATACAGGCAGATCCAAACTCAACTAAATGAACAAACACATGGGCATTATCACAAATAAACCTTCGGGCGGGTGATTTATTCATTCTAAACTGCATTCACCCTTTCTGTTTAAAAAAACTGAATTAAACAAGATATTTCTTAGAAGAATCCACTGTTGATTCTCATCCAAAATGTTTCTTTTCCCCACTGCTGCTCCTTTTAAATATTGTATGCATCAGCAAGTACATGTAAGGCTCTGCTGAGACAGACTGCGACAGATCAATAAGGTTAACTTCCAATACAGTTTTAGCCGATGATGATCATGATGATTTTTCTCTGCATCAGAATTCTATAAAGGTTCTGCTTATTTAGATGGTCAAGATAAATCACAATAATTTCTTAAAATACAAATACATAAATAAAATATGAATAAATGTAATAGTTAAATAAGTACTCTGAACTGCCTTCTATGTTATCTTGCTTCCCAAAAATATTTAAGCCTTCCCTCTCTATGTAACAACCTTTTGCTTCTGACAAGGTCATTTCCCCAACTATCTTCATGTGGCTTTGATTACGCTGCTGTGTTGGTACTTCATATGAATACCAAACCTATCCTGTTTTACCCAACATATACCCCACTCAAACACCTAGGTGCCTCTTAAGGTTGACTTTGAAAATTGCAAACCTTCCAGTGTAATTTCCAAGATACTTCCAACCATTATGAGATGCTTTCTGCTCTTATGAAGCAGGGGGAGATACGTAGGAAACTGAAACTGAACTGTTGGAGGACAGAGTGGCTAGGGGTTGTTGGCACGGCCTTAGCAAGGAAATCAAGGAAGCAGTCCAAGTAGGCTCTGCAATTTAAAAGTGCTGTTTTTAATGCCAAGCCAATTGCTATTATTCCAAGTTTCAATCTTGGATGAGATGTTGGTCTGGCATATTTTATGGAGATCTAGAACAGAAAGAAGATGTAATTAATCTCTTCCAGTTCTGAGTTGCTCTGTGATGTAGCAGAGTAGGATGGCAAAACGGGAGGTACTACGGCATTATTAGCAGCATCCCGGAGGCGGAATTAAAAAGTCAAGTTTAAGAATTAAATTAAGAATTAAAGATAAATAATTAATCATATATATATATTTGTGTTACAACCCCTGGTATGCCTAAATATGGGAGGAAGGTCACACTCCCTCTTTCTGTCCTTCGGCTTCATCACAGAAGACCATGCAGGCAGAAAACCAGTACAAGTACAACACAAATATATATATATATATTTGTTTTCGTAGATTTTCACGGGTGTAGGTATGCTGGTTTTGTTGTATTCGGGTCTTTTCCCGTGTAAGGTTGAGATTGTCTTTGCAACGTTTCGGCAGCTGTGGGCTTGAAGATGGCAGGTGTGATCCTGCCGAAATGTTGCAAAGACAATCTCAACCTTACACGGGAAAAGACCCGAATACAACAAAACCAGTATATATATATATATATATATATATATATATATATATATATATATATATATGCTGGTTTTGTTGTATTCGGGTCTTTTCCCGTGTAAGGTTGAGATTGTCTTTGCAACGTTTCGGCAGGATCACACCTGCCATCTTCAAGCTGTGGGCTTAAAATGGGAACGGAGCTGCCGTCTTTCTGTAAGTCTTGGTGGGAGGGGATGGGGTGGTGGCTTTGTTTCAGTAAGTGGAATGATTGGTTGTGTGGTTGTATCATGATTGGTAGATTGGTGCTGATTGGTGCAGGTTGTGTGTGCATTGTTGTTTTGTATTTTAACGGCTTGGGTGGTGGGTGGTGTTCGTTTGTTGGCTAGGGCTGGTTTCCAGATGTTTGGTAGGCGGGAGGTATCATCACGTTTGTTCATGCTGTGGGGGTGTTTCTCTATTTCGATGGCTTCCATGATAATTCTCTTGTGGAGGTGCTCTGTTTTGGAGATTAACCTGGCTCCTTCAAAGTTGATTTCGTGTCCTGTAGCTTTAAGGTGCTGGAAAAGGGAAGAAGTTTTTTCTTTTTTTCTTACTGCATTTTTGTGTTCTGTGATGCGTGCATTTATTCTCCTGTTTGTTTGCCCTATGTATATTGCTGGGCAGATTTTGCATGGTATTTTGTAGACTCCTTGGTTTTCTAGCTGGATTTTGTCTTTGGGGTTTCTTAAGATGTTGGCTATTTTTTGGTCAGTGGTGAAGGCTGTCCTGATATTGTGCTTGTGGAGAATTTTGCTGATTTTATCTGTGGTGCCTTTGATGTAAGGGAGGAGGGCGATGCCATTTTCCTGTTCTGTATCTTGGTTTTTTGGGGGAGTCTCCTTTTGGATTAGGTTGGTGATTGTTTTTCTTTGGAATCCATTGGAGATTAATACATTTGTGAGTTTGTGTAATTCAGTTTTCAGGTGGTCTTTGTCGGCTAGACGTTTGGTTCTGGAGATGAGGGTCTTGGCTACAGAGTTGATCTGTGCAGGGTGGTGATGGGATTGTGCATTTAAGTAGCGGTTGGTGTGTGTTTTTTTTCTGGTAGATGGTGTGTCCTAGGGAGCCATTGGGTTTTTTGTAGATTAGGACATCCAGAAAGGGAAGTTGGTTGTTTGCTTCTATTTCCATGGTGAATTGTATTTTGGGGTGTAGGTTGTTGAGATGTGTGAGGAAGTTGTCCAGTTTTTCTTTTCCATGTGGCCAAATCACGAAAGTGTCATCAACATATCTAAGCCAGAGTTTGGGTTTGTGTTCAGATTTGTCTAAGGCATTGGTTTCAAAATGTTCCATGTATAAGTTTGCAATGACAGGAGAGAGGGGTGATCCCATGGGTGCCCCTTCTATCTGTTTGTATCTTTGTCCATTATGGATGAAATATGTGTTGGTTAGGCAGTGGTTGGTCAGGTCTAGGATGTGTTTAGGGGGGTTGTGTTTCTTCTGGATGGCTGTCAAGGCTTCTTTTATGGGCACCTGGGTGAAGAGGGATATGACGTCGAAACTCACAAGTAGGTCACTGGGTTGTAAGTTTTGTTTCTTTATTGTTTCTATGAAGTGGAGTGAGTTTTGTACGTTTGAGGTGATGGATTCTGCGTAGGGTTGGAGTTGTTTGGCGAGGAATTTGGCAAGGTTCTGGAGAGGTGAGCCTATGGAGCTGACTATGGGTCTGAGTGGTGTTCCTTCTTTGTGTATCTTGGGGAGTCCATAGAGTTTGGGGCATCTGGAAGATTTCTCTCTGGGGATGATTCTTTGCTGGATCTCTTCACTGATGGCAGAGGCTTTTATTTTGGATTTGGTGGTTTTTTCCAGGTAGGTGGTGGGGTCTGTGTTTATAGGTTTGTAAGCAGGGTCTCGGAGTAGGTTGGATAGTTTGGCTTGGTAGTCAGATGTGTTCATCACCACTGTGGCGTTTCCTTTGTCTGCTGGGAGAATGATTATGTTGTTGTCTTTCTTCAGGTTGGAGAGTGCTTTTTCTTCTTGTTGCTGTAAGTTGCTTCTGGGTGGAATGCTGGAGCAAAGGACGTTGCTGACTGCAAGTCTGATTTTATTGGCTTCATCTGCGTTGATTTTGATGAGTGTAGCTTCAACTCCGCATATGATGTCTTCAGTGGGGATGCGTTTGGGGGCAACTGCAAAGTTGAATCCTCTGGAAAGGACATTGGTTTCAGCTGTGGTGAGGGTTCTGTCTGATATGTTGTGTACTGTTTGTTTCATGAGTTGCTGAGGAGGGGGGTTAGGCTTCTGTCGTTTTTCTAGTCTGTAGAGTTTGTTGGAGTGTTTTTTCTGTCTTATAGAAGGTTTCTTTTTCTGCTCTCCAAAGGGCTAGTTGTTTGAATTTGTCCCAGAGTGCTGGGTGGATTTTGTTGCTGAGTTTGAGGTGAAGAGTGAGTAGGTCCCGGTTGGTTTGGTCTAGTAGGAATCTTTTCCTGTGGAGTTCGTTTCTGATTAGAGCTAATTCAGTTCTTTTCAGGATCCACCCAGCACTCTGGGACAAATTCAAACAACTAGCCCTTTGGAGAGCAGAAAAAGAAACCTTCTATAAGACAGAAAAACACTCCAACAAACTCTACAGACTAGAAAAAACGACAGAAGCCTAACCCCCCTCCTCAGCAACTCATGAAACAAACAGTACACAACATATCAGACAGAACCCTCACCACAGCTGAAACCAATGTCCTTTCCAGAGGATTCAACTTTGCAGTTGCCCCCAAACGCATCCCCACTGAAGACATCATATGCGGAGTTGAAGCTACACTCATCAAAATCAACGCAGATGAAGCCAATAAAATCAGACTTGCAGTCAGCAACGTCCTTTGCTCCAGCATTCCACCCAGAAGCAACTTACAGCAACAAGAAGAAAAAGCACTCTCCAACCTGAAGAAAGACAACAACATAATCATTCTCCCAGCAGACAAAGGAAACGCCACAGTGGTGATGAACACATCTGACTACCAAGCCAAACTATCCAACCTACTCCGAGACCCTGCTTACAAACCTATAAACACAGACCCCACCACCTACCTGGAAAAAACCACCAAATCCAAAATAAAAGCCTCTGCCATCAGTGAAGAGATCCAGCAAAGAATCATCCCCAGAGAGAAATCTTCCAGATGCCCCAAACTCTATGGACTCCCCAAGATACACAAAGAAGGAACACCACTCAGACCCATAGTCAGCTCCATAGGCTCACCTCTCCAGAACCTTGCCAAATTCCTCGCCAAACAACTCCAACCCTACGCAGAATCCATCACCTCAAACGTACAAAACTCACTCCACTTCATAGAAACAATAAAGAAACAAAACTTACAACCCAGTGACCTACTTGTGAGTTTCGACGTCATATCCCTCTTCACCCAGGTGCCCATAAAAGAAGCCTTGACAGCCATCCAGAAGAAACACAACCCCCCTAAACACATCCTAGACCTGACCAACCACTGCCTAACCAACACATATTTCATCCATAATGGACAAAGATACAAACAGATAGAAGGAGCACCCATGGGATCACCCCTCTCTCCTGTCATTGCAAACTTATACATGGAACATTTTGAAACCAATGCCTTAGACAAATCTGAACACAAACCCAAACTCTGGCTTAGATATGTTGATGACACTTTCGTGATTTGGCCACATGGAAAAGAAAAACTGGACAACTTCCTCACACATCTCAACAACCTACACCCCAAAATACAATTCACCATGGAAATAGAAGCAAACAACCAACTTCCCTTTCTGGATGTCCTAATCTACAAAAAACCCAATGGCTCCCTAGGACACACCATCTACCAGAAAAAAACACACACCAACCGCTACTTAAATGCACAATCCCATCACCACCCTGCACAGATCAACTCTGTAGCCAAGACCCTCATCTCCAGAACCAAACGTCTAGCCGACAAAGACCACCTGAAAACTGAATTACACAAACTCACAAATGTATTAATCTCCAATGGATTCCAAAGAAAAACAATCACCAACCTAATCCAAAAGGAGACTCCCCCAAAAAACCAAGATACAGAACAGGAAAATGGCATCGCCCTCCTCCCTTACATCAAAGGCACCACAGATAAAATCAGCAAAATTCTCCACAAGCACAATATCAGGACAGCCTTCACCACTGACCAAAAAATAGCCAACATCTTAAGAAACCCCAAAGACAAAATCCAGCTAGAAAACCAAGGAGTCTACAAAATACCATGCAAAATCTGCCCAGCAATATACATAGGGCAAACAAACAGGAGAATAAATGCACGCATCACAGAACACAAAAATGCAGTAAGAAAAAAAAGAAAAAACTTCTTCCCTTTTCCAGCACCTTAAAGCTACAGGACACGAAATCAACTTTGAAGGAGCCAGGTTAATCTCCAAAACAGAGCACCTCCACAAGAGAATTATCATGGAAGCCATCGAAATAGAGAAACACCCCCACAGCATGAACAAACGTGATGATACCTCCCGCCTACCAAACATCTGGAAACCAGCCCTAGCCAACAAACGAACACCACCCACCACCCAAGCCGTTAAAATACAAAACAACAATGCACACACAACCTGCACCAATCAGCACCAATCTACCAATCATGATACAACCACACAACCAATCATTCCACTTACTGAAACAAAGCCACCACCCCATCCCCTCCCACCAAGACTTACAGAAAGACGGCAGCTCCGTTCCCATTTTAAGCCCACAGCTTGAAGATGGCAGGTGTGATCCTGCCGAAACGTTGCAAAGACAATCTCAACCTTACACGGGAAAAGACCCGAATACAACAAAACCAGCATACCTACACCCGTGAAAATCTACGAAAACATATATATATATATATATATATATATATATATATATATATATATATATATATATATATATATATATATATATATTTTTGTGTTACAATCCCTGGTATGCCTAAATATTTTATTTATTTATCAGTACAAATACAACACTATATATATATACATATATATGTTGTATTTGTACTGATAAATAAATCATAATGCATCTCATAATGCATCTCAGAAAGCATCTCATAATGGTTGTACTGATAAATATTTAGGCATACCAGGGGTTGTAACACAAATATATATATATATATATATATATATATATATATATATATATATATATATATATATATATATATATATATATATATATATATATATATATATATATATATATATATATATATATATATATATATATATATATATATATATATATATATATATATATATATATATATATAAAGTTTTCGTAGATTTTCATGGGTGTAGGTATGCTGGTTTTGTTGTATTCGGGTCTTTTCCTGTGTAAGGTTGAGATTGTCTTTGCAACATTTCGGCAGGATCTCACCTGCCATCTTCAAGCGTGGGTTTAAAATGGGAACGGAACTGCTGTATTCCTCCCCTCTCTTTTTGTCCTGTCTCTCTTTCTCTATCTCTCACTGTGGGTGCTTGTGCTATTAGTCAATTAAGTATGATTACTTACTTAAAGTAAGATCTCCTGAATCTACGATATGGAACTTGTTTCTGAATAAACAGGGGTTCGAATGTGCTGCAAGCCTTTCTTGATTAAAGCTTCAGTGAGTAGTAAAGAAGAGGAAGCCATAGCCAGTTGTCTATTGCCACAGGAGATAGAGAATGCAGTGTATGTAACAGATGATCAATATGTTTAAGATGTCGGCAGTAAAGCCCAGGAGAAGTGTGAACTATTTAATAGACATAAATAATTGGAGTGTTGTTGGAAGGAAAGCAGCTGTGCAGTTTCCACTTTGGGAATGAATTCTAAACACACAGTGGTGGTATCAACTGTGTTAAATACCATTGGCTGTATAAATGTTTAATGACAGCACTCAGCGTATGACAGGAATTTATATTTCCTTATGGGAAAGCAGGAGTTTGATAACACAACAGCACTGGGATCTTTCATGTTGGATCATGTGATGCAATGGTAAGATGAAAGGAGACTCCATAATGAATAGTGGTTGTGACTATTTATTATCATTAACCCCCCACATGAATATTGAAAATGTTAGATAAGACATATTAGCTAGAAAGACTAATTAATCATAAACTGAAGGGATATTGCTTCCCATATATTCCACAAACGTGTACTAGAACATGCAAATTGTATAAGAGGATTTTCTTGTTTACTTTTGCTTCTGCCTGATGTTGAACAAGGTTTTGTATATGTGGGAGAAACCTTTAGATTGTGTTGGTTTGATGAGTGATTCTCCAGTGTGAAGTATAAAATGATTAGGAATAAATAGCATAATAATTTATTTAAGGTACTCCATGTTCTGTAAAATTTGAGCCAAGATAATATTAAAGATACTACAAAAATACAAAACTGTGTAAGCATGACCCTTATCTACCTTCAAGCAGGTACCAACAGTTAGTTTAGAAAACTCCCATGCATTGGTTTTTAAGCAATAAAACCGTTTAATTGGACCTTCATATGTGGTCTTGATTTTTTTGTGCCTGCCAAAACCATAACCATCATAGTTTAGTGTGGTAATTGAACCCAGTGATATTGGGTATATGTGATTACATAATAGCAATACCAATAGTGGTTTACAGAATTGACCTATTGCCCCCAACAATCTGGGTCCTCATTTTACTGACTTCTGAAGGATGGAAGGTTGAGTCAATCTTGAGCCAGTCAGAATTGAACTCCTGGTAGTAAGTAGAGTTAGCCTGAAATACTGCATTCTGACCACTGTGCCACCACTGCTGATAAAAACATATTAGAATCTCACATATTTGTGTTTCAGCAGAAGGGAATGTGGGTTCAAAATTGCAAAGGTGGTCACGCCATGAAGTATAGGTAGTCCTCAACTTATAACTACAACTGAGGCCAACATTTCTGTTGCTAAGTGAAATATTTGTTAAATGAGTTTTGCCCCATTTTACCATATTTCTTGGCCCAGTTGTTAAGTGACTCACTGCACTTGTTAAGTTTGTAACACACTTATAATTGGCTTTCCAATTGACTTTGCTTGTCAGAAGATAGCAAAAGGGGATCACTCTGCAACCATCATAAATATGAGTCAGTTGGCAAGCATCTGAATTTTGATCACAAGGCCGTGGAGATGCTGCAACGGCTGTAAGTCTGAAAAATGGTCATAAGTCACTATTTTTCAGCCCCATTGTAACTTTGAATCGTTACTAAATGTAAGTCAAGGACCACCTGTAATTTAACTTTATTGGTACCTACTCAGTGATGTAATCCTCTGAAGTCTGCTACCGGTTCAGCGAGTGTGCTACTTCTTTGAGGTGCACCCGCACAGCGCTAAAAAAGGAACATTTTGAAGCCTTCCGAGTCTGTAAAGGTAAGTAGAACAGCAAGGGAGGGGGGAAATCTGTGCCACATGATTTAGATTAGCTAGAAAGCAGGAAGTCTGACAATTCTAGCTAATATAAATCGCGTGTCACAGCTGATCGTCACCCAGCTGATCGCCGGAAATACCGGTTCACCCTAACTAGTAGCATTTTTTACTACTGGTTCAGGTGAACCAAACCGAACCGGTAGCATTGCATCCCTGTACCTACTGCTTATAGGTTCAAAAAGTTTCAGAAAGGAGTCTTTTTTCCCTTCTGCCTTGAAAAGCTAGGGGCTGGAACTGGGACTTTGTGCACTTAAATATATACACTCCTATTGATAATGAAGTCCTAAATGAGCTATGGTCCCCACTAGTGAATCTGCATGGGTATCTTCCTTCCAAGAACCATCATGTCACATATGCTTAGCATGTGATCTTTGTTGTGGTTACTGTGCCTTCAACATTAACCTCAATATCCGAATGACATTTCTCATTTCTCCTTGACTTCCTACGCGCCTTGACTTTCCTGTATGTCTTAGCCACTGCGAACAGATGTAGTCATTTGTAGAACTGTTCTGTATGTGCCAAAGTAAATTAATTCTAAATGACAACGCACTACAGATCCAACACATGTTTTTGCAACTCAATGGCTTCAACAACATACGGTAATTGATTATTTCTGATATCAAATAAAACGTTTTGATGATGCCAGGAATAACAGTACAGTTTTAAAGCAGAAAATCGGAAAGATAATGTTTTTGAAATATAAATAATAGATAAAGGAAACAAGTGAGCTGATCGCAACCCAGCAATAATTCCCACAGCGAAAAACAGAGCCAAATAAGTCTAATTTGTGTTGAAAGATCCATTAGCCAGGAAGTTAATAATCCAAATTCTGGCATAAGGCTCTGAGGGGAATAAGTTTAATGCTAGAAGTTTGGTGTTACAATCAAGAAATGATAGAAAATGGAAGAAGGTTTTCAGCATTTCATTAATTCATATTAAGAATCCTCTGTCCAGGAAATTCATTATTTATTACTGGAATGCAAAGCACTATTTGGTGGTGCAGTGGTTAAAGTGCAGTATTGCAAGCAAACTCGGTCCAAAGCCTGGAGTTTGATCTTGACGGGACTTGAGGATGATTCAGTCTTCCATCCGCAAAGGTTGGTAAAATGAATACCCAGATTGTTGGGGGCAATACGCCCAGAGAGTGCTATAAAGCACTACCAAGCAGTATATATGTCTAAGTACTACTGCTATTGATTGTGGAGCATTCTTATACCTGATCACATCACAATTCCACACATAAGAAAGATTCTCTGTCTTATACTGCTTTATCACATTTGCCTTCACATAGGGAACTCTTTTTTTGGGGTGGGTGGGTGGGGCAACAACTTGCCATTTTAATTTTGTGTTCAGAATTTATCTCAGAATAAATCCAAATCCCATGGCTGTGAATGGAGGTTGAACTAGAAGATCTCCAAGGTCCCTTCCAGCTCTATTCTGATTGATTGATTGGGCTACTTTACAACTAGAATGACCTCAGTTGTTTTGCTTACTATATAAACATTTTGCTTGATGTAGTTGCTTGGACCCATCCTACTGCCTTCAACTTCACATATTTCTCCTGATGAAGAAGTAAAATGAGGCATTTGCTATCGTTTGCAGGGGTGAAATGCTACCCGTTTGCACAGGTTCATGCTATTCGGTAGGGACAATTGTCATTGGTTCTATGAACTGGTAGTAAAAAAAAAACTTTTGAGGATCGCACGGCTCAGCTGTGAGCCACCTGACCGTCGGAAGCTCCCCCCCCCCGCTTTTTAAAGCATTTTTTCCTGCCTATTTGCCTGAACTGGCAGAGAAAAAAATGCTTTAAGCGGGGAAAAAAGCTTCCGACCATCGCATGGATCAGCTATGAGACACGCGATCATTGGAAGCTTCCCCCCCCCACTTTTTAAAGCATTTTTTCCTACTGGTTTGGGTGAACAGGTAGTAAAAAATACTTTTAAAAGTGGGGGGGGGAAGGTTCCCACGATCGCACGACACAGTTGAACCATTTTACCCCACATCTTAAAGCATTTTTTACTACTGGTTCGTGCGAATAGATAGTAAAAAATGCTTTAAAACTTTTAAAAAGTTGGCTACGCCCACCCAGTCACATGACCCCTACCACCACACCACACCCACCAAGCCACGCCCAGAGAAACGGGGGCAATTTTTTTTACATTTCAGCACTGATCGTTTCCCTTACGGGGATAGGAGTGGTGTCATTTGTATCCTCCATATTTCCTGGGCAAAAGCAGTTAGAAGGGCAGCTGTGTTTCTAATTCAAACCACCAAGGGAGTGAACTGCTGAAGGACTGAATTTGGGGAAGAATTTCTCTACATCTGCAAAATCAATTAAAATTGGACTTTTCTCAGCCTGCCTGTTGAGGGGTGCATTTTTCCACTTCAGTTGTTATGTAAGATACCATTCAGAACACCATGTGTTCTTCATTTTATTCTGCTTAGTCACTGACCTCACATGACAGGGCCATTACTCTTGTCCTCATATAGCACATAAACACAACTGTTTCTTGTATTTTACGTTACAGTTTGGCAAGATGACTGTCTAACGCTCAGACACAACTTCAGAATGGAACCCTTTCACTGAAATGATAAAAGCACTGTTATTTATTTATTTTAAAACATTTATATTGGCACTTACTTGGCTATGGTGACTCAAGATGGATTACATGAATGTAAAAGCATCATATAAAAATAAAAAAGAAAATAATAAATTAATAAAATATTATGCCATTGTAGTGCAAAATCTTCCCCTTTTGTGTGTCCATGCAACATCATATCACACATAGAAAAGGAATGGAATTGAGGTCATGACAGCGCAATGCAGTGTTCATAATTTGCCTTCCCAACCCTCAGCTTAAAGTATCTTTCTTTCATGATGCTCAACTACCTGTGATGGCGCAGTGGTTAGAATGCAGTATTTCAGGCTAATTCACAGCGTTGCCAGGAGTTCAATCCTGACCGGCTCAAAGTTGACTCAGCCTTCCATCCTTTGAGGTCAGTAAAATGAGGAGCCAGATTGTTGGGGGCAACTGGCTGGGGTTGCTGACTCTGTAAACCTCTTAGAGGGGAGTGTAAAGCACTGTGAAGAGGTATATAAGTCTAAATGCTATTTCTATTATGATTGGATTGGGGCTCTTTGCATCAGGAACCATACCTTGAACCTGCTGAAACCTGACAATGATTCTTCAGAGTTTAAGACAATAATGCAAATCTTGAGATTTGCTATCCAACCTCTCTCTGGGAAATTATTCTTTGAAATGCCAGTTTCAGATGGGGGTTAACACTGACTTTGATGTGAGGTAAGGATTCTCTCTCATTTAAGACCGTTAGAATTATTCTACAGATGGATAACCTTCCTCCTTTATATTGTCTTTGCTGGCTGCCTTCCTAGAGATGGGATCTCATGGATCTATTGGTAATTTGAAGGCTAATCTGCAGAACATTTTCAATTAGAGCAGGGGTGCTTAGATCTGGTCTGTGGAACCACACTGGAAAATAGCAAAGAACCAGTCTGTGGTGTCTCTGCAACAGAAAACAGAGCTTGGGGGGACAACATGTAGCTCCTGTGAGCTCCATTTTTGGACATGAGGGCCTCCTGCACAACCCCCCCCCCCCGAGGTCAAACACAATCCTGATGCAGCCCTGAATGAGATCGAGTTTGACAGCCCTTAATTAGAGAAAGCTCCATCTTTGAACGCATACAGCAGTCTTATCTGGTCTGTCAATTTTGGAAGAATCCCACCATCTTCAGCCAAGATAATCATTAATTGTTCTTCAATTAATAATACTTGATATCTGTCTGAGTCATAACAGGGTCTGCAAAATAAAAAAAATGATATTAGAAGATGACATCTCTAGGATACAGAAGAGAGAAAGATGCTGTTTTTCTATTATGTAGAAGCAGACATAAGATGGGCAGATTTTCTCAGGTAATCCTTGCTTTCCCTCCTCTCCTTTCAAATATGCAAAGTGTGAAATATTCTTCCAATTCAACTAAACACTTTGAAATGCCTTGGAGATGCCACTGCTTAGTTCAAGCATTAGCAACTCTCTTCTTCATTTCCCTCCTATTCTTCAGAACATAAAGAGAGAACTTGTGATGGTGAAACAGGAAAATGTGTTGTATAGTATGGCAAGGGAGAAAAATAAAAGGATCAATATTTTTTTTTCTTTTTTAATCTTGGAGGGCCACAGATGTTATTTTTCCATTAAGGGAGAAAAGAAGGCATGGTTTTGATAGAGCAAGAAGGGAAGGGACTGCAGGATCCTCCTTTTGGAGTTTTTTGGGGTTTTTCAGCTCTCAGAAATAGTTTAGCTGGTTCAGACTTGATTCTACCATCAAAGCCAGGTTGGGAGCAGGCCCATTCAGATTTGGATCAAAATCCCGCATTAGAGTCGAAATGGATGAAAACTCCTTAAACAAAGGAATTAGAACAAACTTGCTATCATAGACTGAGTCCAGACAAGTTGATTTCCATAAAATTGTCAATTTATTAAACTTCATTTTTAACAAAGAAACCAGATGATGTTGTTGAATATTGCACATGGAGTTTTATTATGCCATCAATCAGAAATTGATAAGAGGTCTAGACATTGATGTTTTCCATTTGAAATTCTCCTATGTTCCCTTGCCATTGTTTGAGTATATTATTTATTTATTTTATTTTTACCATATTTTTTAAAAAAATCTAAAACGGTTAAGGGAGAGAAAAGGCAGCAAGCTTTACAATGCCTTTTGATTGATACTTCAAGAAATTGATGCTCCCCAACCTTTCTGGCTTGATGGACCAGTGTAGGCAGTGGGGGGGAGGGGGAGAGGGGAGAGTTTTGTGCACACTTGTCCACCACTTCTGCAGCCTGGTTCTGAACAAGCTGCAGACCAGGGTTTGGGGACCCCTGGTCTAGCAGCATCCATTATTGAACGTTTCTGATACTGCCATCCCAATTCTGGTTTGTGGGTGATTTTCTTCTTCTTCTTTTTTTTTTGCAATTGCAACAGAAGCTGAAGTACCGAAGCTGAGGATTTTCAGGATTCTTACCTAGTGTAGGTCACCTGCTTATTTTATTTTTGACTAGCTGATAACCTGGAGTTGCCCGGGTATTTATTTATCCTAATCCTGTATTAGACAGGAAGAGAAATGACTTATATGTATAGTGTCAAATCAAAGAAATAAGTATACAAATTATAAATAAAATGTTACACAAATTTACTATAATATTGGTTAATATTAATTTAACACAAAACTTGATTATAGACAACATTTTTAGTTTCACCTCCAAGAGTAACAATAAATAAATTCATGGGTGAGTCCACCCTTGAGCAAGCAACATAAAGTTGTCCTCTCATAGTGATGTCAAGGGCTTCAAGAGCTTTCTTACATGTCCGGCATGCAGGAAGACTGAGTTGCTGTAATGTTTTGTTGACCATGGCCATACATTTGTTCTCAAGAATAATCAAAGCCTTGTTGAAACTGTCCAGACCAAATGTAATTTCTAATGTTGGATTTTCCCCCTTACCAGAGGGAGCCCCCTTGTGGAGTACTGTGAAGCCATTACCATGACAACTCCACTGTGTTGTACAGTAGAAACCATTTTAGGGCAGTACAGTAGAAGCCATTTTAAGACACAACAGGCTTTATCGTAAAAGAACACACACCCCAAGGCGTGTTAGGGCTGTCTTACCCGACCAGTATTTTTTTTCAGACAGTAAGTAATCTGTGTACTAAGTTTGGTTGAAATTGCTCAAGGCATTCTAGAGTTATACTGGAACACACACACACACACACACACACACACACACACACACACATTTATATATATTTTGATTAAAGTTGAAAGGCCATTGCTGAATTTCACGTTAACTGCTTGAATACTGTATACTCCCCAGGCTTCCTTATGATAGTCTAGATTCCCATGAGGGATGACTAATTGCTGTTATTTCTCTAGTGTTGCTTGTACACACATACAGTATATCTTCATTTTTATTAAAGTTGGAGTAATGCTGAACTCTCCCTTAGCTCTTAAGCACCATAATTGTCTGTGTTTCTCTTTTTGGTGTTTCTTAAACAGTAAAAAAAAGGTCATAGTTTCATTATGGAAAAATTCAGCAAAAATATAATGCAAGGAAACCAATAATTAAGCCACTCCCATGTGAATAGATGAAGAAAGTAAGCCCTGGGCAATTAAGAGGTTATTAATTTCTAATCTCTCATCTGTGGTCAACAAAAATAAATCAATATAATCAATCATAGATAATAAAATAAATAAGATGGTCCAGATCTGCAAACAAGAAAGCCAATACTCTTAATTAACTTTGGAAAGGACATTTGCTAAATGAAATGTACTTGTGAGCATGTATTACAAAATGATCTTTGCCATGGGAACAAGCATTTCTGAATGCATTTCTGAGCATTACTTTAATTACTATGCAGGGCCACTTTTTAAATTCCACATCCAGATAATTTTAAAAAGCAGTAGTTCGGTTGTGCTAAAATATGGAAGTCAAAATCTTGGATTACTTTACAGCAGGGATATCAAATCTTAGCAACTTTAAGACTTGTGGACTTCAACTCCCAGAATTCTCCAGTCAAAGTGGCTGACTGAGGAAGTCTGGGAAATGAAGTCCACGGGTCTTAAAGTTGCCAAGATTGGACACTCCTGCTTTACAGTGCTCAGTAAGCCTACCCAAGTTGGGTTATGATGCCTTCCCACTGGAGTGAAATTTCTCCTAAAATTGAGTTGGCTACCAGCTTCATGGCATTCCAGACTGCCTTAAAGATCTGGCAGTTCTCCCAGGCCTTGAGGTAGGGTGGCTGGAGATAGCAATATTGTATTTTTCGGACTATAAGACACACTTTTTTGTCTCCCAAAAGTGGGTGAAAATGTCTGTGTGTCTTATAGACCGAATATTAATGAAGCCCTGTCTACCCGCCAACCATTTTTTGGCCTCTGAACTGTTTTTGGCCCTTTTTCCGGCCTTTTCCGGGCCGTTTTCAGGGCTTTTTCAGCCTGTTTTTTAGGCTTTTTTCGGCCCTTTTTTGAAAAAAAATGGCCCCCAAAGCCTAAAAAATGGGCCACAAAAGCCCCCCAAATGAGCCAAAAAAGCCCCCCAAATGGGCCAACATTCCTTGAAAAAAGACTGAAAAAAGCCTCGAAAATGGGTAGAAAAAAGGCTGGAAAAGGGCCAAAAAAGGTCCCAAAGAAGGGCTGAAAATGCGGCACGCGGAGGTCAACCCCCCCCTTTTTGTTCTCCTCTTCTAAATTTAGGTATGTCTTATTATCTGAAAAATACAGTATATCCCGCTTCACAGTACTTTACAGCCCCCTCTAAGCAGTTTTCAGAGTCCGCCTCTTGCCCCCAACAATCTGGGTCCTCATTTTACCCACCTTGGAAGGATGGAAGTCTGAGTCAACCTTGAGCCTGGTGAGTTTCAAACTGCCAAATTGCAGGCAGGTGGCAGTCAGCAGACATAGCCTGCAATACTGCACACTTGTTAGGTGTGCTTGTATATATGTTTTGTATATTGTTGGTCAGATTCACCATTTTTATGTTTTTTCTAATTCATGGTACATTTTATCTTTTGTATTGTAGGAAGTTATCACCTAGCCCTCTCCCAGAAAAATGAAATATCCTAGGAAATATTGATAAGGCAGAATATTATATTTTCCTGGATGTGAAAAAGGGAGAAACACATTTTAAACACTAAATTCCTACAGCTTCCTGCCCATCCCCACTTTGTCAATGGGCCATTAAGAAGGCCAAGCTAGTCCACTTTACATAATAAAGAGTTCTCCTCTTCAGCTGTGATGGGATTAAGGCAGGATAATAAGCCTTTACTCAACTGACCACATGGCATCTGAACTCAATCAAACCTGAATTCAAAACAGCCTAGAGGGTTGCCCCTGCATGGGCCCATGTGAGTCTGGCAACCAATCAGAATACATTTCTTACACAGGAACAGGAAACAGATAGGTGGGGCAGAACAGATTATAAAAATCCCTGCAAGCCCTTCTCTTCCCTTCTCTTCTCTTCTCCACCAACATTGAAGCATGTGATCACCTTTGCTGTTCAGGGCTCAGGCCATGTGGTCCTGTCCACCATTAAAACCATCTTTCCAAGCAGCTTCCATGTCTCCAGTGTCTTTTTCCCCACTTGGAGCCGAACCCAGAAGGACATTTCTCCCAACAATTGGCACCCCCCAGATGGGACTCCAAGCTAGCCTAAAAAATGGATATGGCCCAGGTAAGCCTCCCATGCCGGCACAGACCCCATTGAGTCTGTGGGTGGACTTTATCTTGGCCTTAGCCATTTGGATCTAGGCTTTAAAGGGGTTTTGAGTTTGAGCTCAAAGGCTGCCTGGAAAGAAGGTGAGTACCTCTAAATTTTAATTCTCTAAAATTTAATTTTAAAGCATGGGAAATGTGTGTATGCCTGCCTGTGTGTGACTAGTGTGTGTGAAAATGGATGGAAAAGTGAATGGATTTTTTATTTTTTGTTGTTGCTGCTGTTTTTGTCCTGTGAGAGAAAAAAGCTAAAGCCCATAAGAGAGTTAGTGAGAAAAAGGGAGGTACGCATACCCGCTCCGACAGCACCCCTCCTGGGTCACTGTGCGGCTGGTCCTCCGGGTCTCTTTCCCCAAGACTTGAAACTGTAAGAAAAGTCCCTGCGTGAAAGGGCGCGAATCGAGAGAAGGTTCCCGCGGTGAGGAACGCGTCAAAAGTCCCTCCGAAGGCCACCCCCAGAAAAGTCCCTCTGAAGGGCACCAATAAGACCCTCCGAAGGGCAAACAGAGAAAGTCCCTTCAAAAGGGCGCGAAAGGTCCTCTAAGGACGCGAAAGTAAAGTGGGGAAATACGAAGTGGCAAACCCGGCTAGGACGAAGTGAACCCACATCTAAACGGGATCATGGGAAGCGGTAGCTCGAGGGTAGCCATGGAACCCCCCCTAGGGGAGTTGTTGGGGGCCTGGGACGAAAAGCAAATGCCTGTCCTGGCCGGAATGAAGAAAAAAAGAGCAGATTGTAGAAAATGGGTTTTGCTGAAAGATGATACAGGAAAAACTAATTTGGCTGAAAAGGTACTTAAAAGAAAATGGTGGGGTTTCTTTTTTTCCCCTCTTGTCTGTCTCTTTGTCTTCTATATAACCACGTGGTTTTTGTTTCTTAAGATTTGTGCCTTCCCCAATTTAACTGAAATTCATGGTGGGAATGATTTTGTTTTTCCCTCTTTGTCTCTGTGTGTGTATGTCTAAGTCTTTGTGCACCCTCAAGGTAATTGTAACTAAGATGTCTCCAATCCAAAAGACAAGAATTTTAAAGTGTTCAAAGAAAGAAAGGAGTAAACTGGCAGAAATTGCCTTCGCTCAGTTTGTTGGGCCTAGAAAACTAACTGAAACTGGGAAGGGTCTTCACTTTGTGTCTGTTCTGGCCAGCAGAAACAGAGTAAAGATTTTTTTTTTCCTTTCTTCCTTCCCTATACCTTAAAGTAACAACCCAGGAAATGTTTTAAGCTCATTTGCAAGGAAAGTTTCATCCTTGCATTGCATTTATTGTGTGTCTAAATGATTTTACCTGTTCATTTCTTTCCTGGAGCATGTGAATCCAGACCCCATTTCTCACCTGTGATATCCCCATAATGTTTATCTGCTGAGTAACTGATGGTTTTATTTTTCAAACTCTGCCTGCAAGCTATCTACCCCCCCACGCCCCTCCCTTACCTCTAATCCTCCAACAATGCCTTTTCTGTGGGGGAGGGAACCTTGTTCTCATGTCTTTCAGCCGTAGAAGATTGTACTCTTCAGGTGAGTATAGATTTTTTTTTCCCTTTTGGGGGGAGGAGGAGAGTGTTGCCTTGTGTGTGCATGTATGAAATGAAGGAAATTCCTACTAAAGGTTTGCCTTCAACCTGAGTAAAAACCCTCTGCACATTTTTCTGACCAACCTACTCTATTAGTCCTAAAGTAAAAACCTGGCCTCCAGAAGGCAGTTTTGATTTAGATTTTGTCAACAAATTTGCTGATTTTCTGGCCACCATCAGATGAATCAAGGGCCCCACCCAGATGCAAATGATGTGTTAATGAAAGTCTCCATACATCTTGGATCTTTAAAAATATGCCAGCATGTGCTGGGAGCGCCAACCTAGAACCCTGGCTGAATGCAAACAATGTGTGGACAAACATCTCTGTACATTGTTTCTATACATCTTGATATTTAAAAATGCCAGCGCGTGCTGGGATATCAAGATAGAATTTGGATCTTTAAAAATTAGCCAGCGTCCGCTGGCAGGTCCAAATTAGAAACGAACACCCCAGGGCAGAGACAGGCATTAACAATCTAGTGCGTGATCATTTCCAGACCTGGAGGGAAGTTGAGATCCTTTAATAATAGAAAATGGAGCTCATTGGCTTATGTACAGCTCCCTGAAATAATTGTAATAACTGCCTTGCATGAAGAAAGAATGAAATGGGATTTTTGTATGTGAAATTAATGATTGCAGTGCAAATGTGAGTATGTTGATGGTAAAGTTGGTATGAATGTAGTTTGATTCCCTTTTCATATAAAGAAGCAGTCAGTTACACAAGGTTGTTTAATGGTATGTGTGTGTATGCATGAGTGTTATCATTTCCAAACCTGAAGGGAGGGTGAGATCCTCTAATAAAAGAAAATGAAGCTTGGTGGCTTGTAAAAAAAAAAAAAAAGCTTCTTGAAATACCTATGATTGTTTGGCATGAGCAAGCATGAAGGTCTGATTGCAGTATGAATATGAGTATGTGCCCCCCATGCCCCAAGGAGTGATAAGTGAAGGGATCCAGAGAACCACGTGATTGCCTGTGTGAATTCCCCCCCCCCCAATCTTCCTTCTGGGTCATTCTTTGGAGGGAAGTAGGAAAGGCGGGGAGAATGAGTGTCTGCTCATTTTTACCATGAGTGTGTGTATGAAACGCCCCAGTGATACCTGTGAATGCCTCTGGGCATTCCCCCCCTCCTTCTTTCCCTCCTTCCTTTTGGGTCATTAAAGGCTGAAATTTTTTCTCCTCACTTTAACCACTTTTTCCCCTCTCTCTCTTCTGAGAAATTTGGAGTAAATGGGTGATCTGCTCCTGCTTACCTTTCACTATTGTGATCTTTTATCTGCATATAACAATTATGCAGTTACATTTCTTTGCTCTGAATACAATTTTGATTTTTTTTTCTTGAAATTTTTGAGGTTTAAAATGCTTAATTAAACCTATAAAAAGGAATGATTTTGAGATATTTTGCTTACATTTGTAAATGTTTTAACATACTTAATGAGAATTTGCTTCCATCTGAATGGAATTTGACATTTTGGAGTGTTGACTCAAAGTACCTTTTTTTTTAAATTGCAATTTTTTTAAAGCTGTTCTTCTTACCTCCCTCTTTTACACCTGTGCATTTTTAAATGTTTATGAGTCAAGGTGCTCTACCCTATGATATTTTATTTGTTTGTTTGTTTGTTTGCAACACAAGTTGTTGTCCCTCTTGGAAATTTACTCATCTTACTGCAAAAGTGTTTCAATCATACAGGCAGTGGGAATGTCATGTTCCATGAAATTTACATCGTCTGCCTCCTGAAATAATGTTTGGATTTCCACACTTGGACAGAATGGAAACAAAGGACTGCTAGCTCAAACCATAACTCTCCAATTTGCTGCTGGTGATTGCCTCCTGATAAAACCTGACATGAAAAAAAAACTTAGCCAAGCCTGGGACAGACTGCCAAGACTGACTGACCACTCTTACCAGCCTTACCACCAAACCAAGCATGCCACCCTAGCAGACATGAAAGAACCCCGAAGGAGATGAAGAAGTAAAGACCAAAAGACTCTCTTCTATCCCCAGAAGACAGCTGTAAAGACTATGGGGGAGGGTGGAAACTGATTGTAAAGTTTTGTTTCTTTGACTCCTTCACAGATATTGTAAGGTCTTCTTTCCTGTCTCATTTATATTGTAATCAGTTTAATGTATTCATGTAAGAATTGTATTTGAGAATGGCTAGCACGCAAGTTCTGAACACCTTAGATTTCTGGCTGGTGGGAGGGAAATTTTGTCCAAAATATCTGTATTTTCTGTATTGTAGAAGCAGCTACACACACACACACACATACACACACAAAGAGAGAGAGGGAGAGAGAGAGGCTCCATTCAGAATTAGATTGAAACTATCTCCTTGACTTAACTCCACAAAGCATTTCCTAGGTTGATTTTTGTCTTTGCACAAAAGCCTAAACAGTGATATCTCCCTTTTAATCCCATGGGGGAGGGTCAGTTCCCCTCAGGCAATTCCCCCACTTGAAGAGTAGCAGAAAGGATCTTCAAAACTCAAACCCTGTGACTCAAAAATAAGTGATGCTGCCCAGTTGCCCAGTAAAGCAGGACATGTTGCACTGGTGGTCTCTGATAGGAGTCCCTGGGCTCATTGTGTGTAACTTTTAAAAAAAAAATACTAAATAGCTTGTATTGCACACTAGCTAAACTCAATTTGGCCTCACTAAAATAGGAGCCAGGGCAAGTTAAAGAAATCCCTTGGAAATGGGCAGCCTGTACTTCTTTAAAAGGCAGAACCATGGCTGTGAAGGTTTTTTTTGGGACTTCTGCTTGCTTGTAATCTGGAAGCTCACAGAAAGTGATATCTGATATTAATTGGCATGGTAAATTGGATATTGTAAATTTCTTTCCAGAAATTGTGCCCTGGTTGCTAAGACCTTCATGGTTGAAAGCTCTCTGGGAGCCACTGAAGGGATCCTTCTGCTGTCTCTTTCAATGCTTTTCCATCAGAAAAATTAAGTTTCCCTGATCTGACCAATTTTATCTTTTGTCAAAAACATGTGCGTTCCACTCACATTTTTTTGAAAAAAAAAAAGGAGGGATTGTAGGAAGTTATCACCTAGCCCTCTCCCAGAAAAATGAAATATCCTAGGAAATATTGATAAGGCAGAATATTATATTTTCCTGGATGTGAAAAAGGGAGAAACACATTTTAAACACTAAATTCCTACAGCTTCCTGCCTATCCCCACTTTGTCAATGGGCCATTAAGAAGGCCAAGCTAGTCCACTTTACATAATAAAGAGTTCTCCTCTTCAGCTGTGATGGGATTAAGGCAGGATAATAAGCCTTTACTCAACTGACCACATGGCATCTGAACTCAATCAAACCTGAATTCAAAACAGCCTAGAGGGTTGCCCCTGCATGGGCCCATGTGAGTCTGGCAACCAATCAGAATACATTTCTTACACAGGAACAGGAAACAGATAGGTGGGGCAGAACAGATTATAAAAATCCCTGCAAGCCCTTCTCTTCCCTTCTCTTCTCTTCTCCACCAACATTGAAGCATGTGATCACCTTTGCTGTTCAGGGCTCAGGCCATGTGGTCCTGTCCACCATTAAAACCATCTTTCCAAGCAGCTTCCATGTCTCCAGTGTCTTTTTCCCCACTTGGAGCCGAACCCAGAAGGACATTTCTCCCAACAGTATTGGCAGCCTCCCAAAGTAATACTGGAGTTGGCATTGAGATCAAGTAAATTACATTAAAATGACTCCTTTGGGACAAATACACCTTGTGCGTTTCCTATAGATACCAAGTTTGAAGGCATAATATACATTTTCATCTTTTATTTATCAAATTTATTTACTACCCATCTCACGGTTCAAGGTGATTTTAAACCTCTTACAGCAAGAGAAAGCACACAAACATTCAACAATTATAAATTTAAAAAGAGTTTTAAATTACAAAAAAAATAAAAACAAATTAATCTTTTTCCAACCTCATAGACGAAATCATCTCACATTAAAAAGCTTGATGCTAATTAGTACCAGCACAGAAGAATTTTATAGCAGCTCTTCCAAGCTATGAAGTGCTTACTAGCATAGATCATTTTTAGATATATAATTTCTGGAAATAAGAAAACACATTCTCTTATCTGTGAAGGTGTGAATGTTTACACACACACACACACAGTGTGTGTGTGTGTGTGTGTGTGTGTGTGTGTATGTATGTATGTATGTATGTATGTATGTATGTATGTATGTATGTATGTATGTATACAGATAGTTATTCAAGGATTTGTTATATTTATGGTTAATTTCCAAAGAAATTTATTACACATGGGCCAGGGCCAGGGGTGGGTTCTGGCCAACATTACTTGCGGTTTGCTCATGCACGCTGGATGCGCAGTTCAATAGAAATTGTTCTGCACATGCACAGAACTCAAAAACAAGATGGCAGCAGCAACGGTGGCGACTGGGGAACTGGTTCAGAGGCCTGGTTTGCTGCCGGTTCTGTGACCCAGGACAGCATACCACTACCGGTTTGGCTGAACCGGGACAAACTGGTAGGAACCCACCTCTGGCCAGGGCTGAAATATTTAACCTGAAAAGATTGGGAAGACCAGTTGAGTTATAGCTCTTTGCTGGCATCTAATGGGCATCTGGATTTTTGCAGCATTCCTTTCTAGAATTCTTAAGTAGACCTTGGAGGGGAAGTGAAGAAATAAGGATGGGATGTTTCAACCTTGTTTAAATTAATATATTTGACCCTCATTAATAACCTTCTTTGAGCCCTTAATATATGGTGAAAAAGAACACAATATGTGAGTTACCAAATGTGTTGGGGCAGGAGGACCTATTTAGATGTTTAATATGAAAGCTTCCACTGGTTACATTATAGTGGAAAGAGACTATTAGTAAAGTTTTCTGGATATATTATAATTTATTTTATATATATATACTGTCTTTTAATGTAACCATTTAATATAATAATTAATGTAAACATTTCCAGTGTGATGATTGTCAACGGATTCAGAATTTAATTTGTTGATATACGTTGAAAAGTCTAGCATTTTTACCATTAAAGAACCCCCTGAAACTCTGTTTTTTATTATGCAAGCAGGTTTCACTGACATTATGACATCATTTTTTCGTATGTGTGTGTGTTCCAATTCCTTGGAAGTCACATTGCATAACAATTTGTAGAGCAGATATGTAGTTAGTATATATAAAGGTGAATATGAGTATATTTATTACATGGGGTTATTTTTTTTTATTGTTTTTCCCCCCATTCCTTGCTAGCAATTTATTTCTGTTACTGGAATTTTTCCATTGTTGACTTTTACCCAAGGGTAAACTAGGGTGAAGAAATTAGGTTTCATTTAACTGGATTCCTTAGGTAGGAGTGCCAACTATTATTTAAACCAGATCTTCTCAATAGTATGAACTGTTACTTTAGGAAAGACATGCTTTTAAATCAGCCTTTTCCAAGCTTTGCAGATACAGTATGTGAAACCCACACATTTGGAGAGGACCAAATTAATGTACCATGTTTTCCCGAAAATAAGACTGGGTCTCATTTTCTTTTGACCCCCGAAATAAGTGCTTGGCCTTATTTTCAGGGAGGTCTTATTATTTTTGTGGTACAGGAGGTGGCGAGCATGGTCACCTCATGTCTGTTGCTGTGTTGCAATATTTTCAGACAGGGCTCAAGTTCGGGGGAGGGCTTATTTTAGTGCATGCACTGAAAAGCTCGGTTGGGCTTATTATCCGGGGAGGCCTTATTGTCAGGGAAACAGGATAAATAGTACATCACAGTGTGATCTGCAATCAGAAGAAATTATGGAAGTGAGGCAGATGGCATTAAAGGGATTGGCACATAGGCACGCAGGTGATCTTAAGTATTAAACCATAAATATAGGTGAGAATGTGATTTTTTAAAAAATATATATCTGGATAATATTTGTGAAGAAGAACTAGATAGAAATAGGGCTTCTAAAATAGTGTCCTCTCTTCTTAACAGATACCCTTCATAGATAGTTCTGGGTGATTTTTGTTATGGTAGAGTCTCTCATTCAAGGAAATCTATGACAGCACCTGGTGAAATCATCTTCCACTTCTAATTGGTCCTTGGTTTTCCACTGCTTCTTCTAGATTTTTTTTGCTCGTGCTTAGGAAAAGATTAGGCAGCTATAACTGATGAAAAACCAGCAGCTTGATATGCTCTCAAGATCATGTGAAGTGTTAATACCACTTTATAATGCCTTGGTGAGGCCACACTTGGAATACTGCATTCAGTTTTGGTCTCCACAATGTAAAAAAGACATTGAGACTCTAGAAAAAGTGCAGAGAAGAGCAACAAAGATGATTAGGGGACTGGAGGCTAAAACATATGAAGAACAGTTGCAGAACTGGGTATGCCTAGTTTAATGAAAAGAAGGACTAGGGGAGACATGCTAGCAGTGTTCCAATATCTCAGGGGTTGCCACAAAGAAAAGGAAGTCAAACTATTCTCCAAAGCACCTGAGAGTAGGACAAGAAGCAATGGATAGAAACTAATCAAGGAGAGAAGCAACTTAGAACTAAGGAGAAATTTCCTGACAGAACAATTAATCAGTGGAGCAACTTGCCTCCAGAAGTTGTGAATGCTCCAACACTGGACATTTTTAAGAAGATGTTGTATAACTATTTGTCTGAAGTGGTGTAGGGTTTCCTGCCTAAGCAGGGGGCTGGACTAGAAGACGTCCCAACTGTTCCCTTCCAACTGTTATTATATTCTATTATCTTTAAATCTCTTTTTTGTGATGTAGGGGATTGGAGGAAATAGTTACTGAAAGATGACAAAGATGTTTCCCACCATTATGAATTGAGGAAGTTGAAACATAGGCCTTAAAATAGACACCATGCTTAAAAAACAGCAAATAAACCTTCTAGATCTTGCACACACACACCCTCCAAATCTACCTTCATTTAAAAATAGCCTCTAACTCCCCCAAATATTATTTTCTGCTCTTGGATTTTAAAAAAAGCTATCTCCTCCCCTCCTTCCCAATTTAATGAGAATCTATCCAGAAATATTATTTGGCTTAATTTCAGTGAGATGGCATGAGGTGGAATGATGGCAATCATTCCTGTCTTCTAAGAACACTAAGCCTTTCTGATGCATTTTTAAAAGAAATGCATTATTAGCTTAATTCAGCTCAGATTTGTTCACAATAATGGCACAGCCCTTTGCAAGGAAGGTTCCCATAACCTGCTTTCATCTTTTGCCCTTTGCTAATACACACTGGGAGAAGAAAACTTGGTCATTTAAAAAGAATGGAAATGTATGTTTCTTCTCTTCCTATCTATCAATCTTCTTTGGAGTGGTGTTTGCAATCTTCTCTCGTAGAACCAGACACAGGAAGGCTATGAAGGACCGCTTTGTACAAGACTTTGGAGATCCACTCCAGAATGAGCTACACTAAATTAGATGGTTTATTTCAGTCTAAGACTCTTTTGAGTCTTCTGTATAATCCAAATGACTCATCCAATGTGTATGTTACAGTGAAAGTCCGAAATCTGGTGAATGTCGACATTCACCGGTGAATGTCGACATTCACATAGTTGCTTGGTGTATGTCCGAAATATTTGCTAAATACCCTTATCCTCTCGACACCCTTACCCTAATACCCTTATCCTCTCGACACCTCGGTTCCTCTCTTTGTTAAATATTTGCTAAATACCCTTATCCTCTCGACACCCTTACCCTAATACCCTTATCCTCTAGACACCTCGGCTCCTCTCTTTTCGACCTCCACCAGAGCATATCTGCGATTGGCGACATACACCGGTGAGGGTCCGAATGTAAAATAATGTAATGAAATATTCGATCTTTCACCGACGTATTTGGTATGTGTCGACATTCACCGGTGAATGTTGACATTCACCAGATTTCGGTCTTTCACGGTGACATGTACATTACACAAAGTTGGGAAAGCTTTCTAAATGATTCATCTTCTCTCCAATCATACCAATTTGTCAGAAATCTGGCAATCAAAAGACACATTTTTGCTCTCTTGCAAAGGATGAGCACATGGGTGACAGACAGTTTTGTGATAAATCAAACAAGGGCACTTCTTGAATGGATAATGTAATATGGATATTTAGAATGTTTGTACCTTCAGTATAACAGGCTGGCTTTTTAGGAAAAACTTTTGAAGAGGCCCGCTTTCCTCAGAAGCCAAACTCATCGCTAGTTTTTGCTACCTGACAAACAAAGATTCACAATGTAATATATAACTGCAAGAGGTATTTTGGAGTCCTAATGGACAAGCATTTAAATATGAGCCAGCGGTGTGCTGCAGCTGCCACAAATGCCAACCCAGTCCTAGGTTGCATTGACAGAGGAACAGAATCCAGATCATGAGAAGCATTAGTTCCACTGTATAATATTTTTAAAGGCTCTCTGGAAAAAGTGCAGAGAAGAGCAACAAAGATGCTTAGGGAGCTGGAGGCTAAAACATATGAAGAATAACTACAGGAATTGGGTATGTCTAGTTTAATGAAAATAAGGACTAGAGGTGACATGGTAGACATGTCCCATTATCTAAGAGGTTGTCACTAAGAAGAGGGGGTCAACTTATTATCTAAAGGACCTGAAGAAGCAATGGAAACTAATCAAGGAAAGAGCCAACCTAGAATTAAGTAAAAAAATCATGACAGTGAGAACTTGCCTTCAGAAGTTGTGAGTACTCCATCACTGGAGGTTGTTAAGAAGATGTTGGACAACTGCTTGTTTGAACTGTAACCTCAGCAATGTATAATGGACCTATATCATTCCTGGTTAGCTTCATTTTCCTAGGAGATGGTGTGCAGGTGACTTCTAGCAAGAAAAGGTATAATAATTATTACCTTGAAGAATGTAATAATTTCCCCTGACTTCAAGAAGTCATTGTTGGGTCCAACCATGTTGGACAACTTCTGTTGTATCTCCAGCTTTCTTTTTGGGGGGAGGTGGGGAGATTGTTGAGTAGTGATCACGTTGCAACTTCAGAGGACCCTAGCGGAAGTAAATCATCTGGGCATTTTTTCAGTCACATTTCAAAGCTGGGTATGGGATTGAAATAGCACTTATGGATGATGTCTAGTAGGAGCAGATTGGGTATGCTATGCCTATCCTGACTCTCCATGATCACTTGGTGCTTTCAGTACAAAGACAGTTGCTCAGAGAAGCTAATCCCAAACATTTTAAGCCCTTATGGATAGCTGGAACATGACATATAATCTAATAGATTTACAATGTAGATTTCAGCACAAGTATCACATAAAGAGCCATCATAAACCATAGACTTTTGTATTGGTTGCAGTTTTTCATATATAATCTGAAAAGTAGCCCCGCATAATGTACCTCAAAGATGAGATAAAGACTAAATAGCTTAGTATAACATCAACAAAGTTTAAAAAAGCTGGAACTAGTAGTAGGCACTACTATCCACTGACAATTCTTGAACTTCTACTATGTAAAGATAAATCTCCAGATTCCACTATTCCAAGAGCAAGGTGCACAATCAATGAATATCTTGCATATGGAAATTACTAGCAGACCATATTCACTTGAATAGTAAAGCTATTACTAAGTCTACATGAACTCATAAAGCATTAGACCAACAGGAAAAGCTAGGAATGAGACATTGTGAATAGAGCTATGGTGGCACAATGCTTAGAATGCAGTATTGCAGACTAATTATGCCAAATGCCAGCAGTTCGATCCTGACCGGTTCAAGGTTGGCTCAGCCTTCCATTCTTCCCAGGTGGGTAAAATGAGGACCCAGATTGTTGGGGGCAATATGCTGACTCTGTAAACCACTTAGAGAGGTCGGTAAAGCACTGTGAAGTGGTATATAAGTGCTAAGTACTGTTGTGACTGAAATACTTCAATGAAAAGATCTAACTGGGCTATGACAAAAGCTACTTAACCAGCACGATGTGAAGCATACATAGTTTTTCCTTCAGAGTCACTGCCCTAGAAGAAGCAAAGGGTTAACTGTCAAGATCACATATTTAAAATATGAATGTGCAAAAGAAAGCAAAAAAGGTTGGCGTAATTATTTCCCTGGAACTTAAGCATGGCCTTCTTTTTTAGTTACTTCTATTTTCAGACTTATAAAGAACAAGAATACAACATACTTATGTCTGTTTCTGTGAGAAGTTGGCAATCAAAGGACACAATTTCACTTCTTCATCTAGCAAGCATTTCTTTTACTCCCGGAGCTAAATATGCTTATAGGAGCTCTGCCTTTAAAGGAAAAGCTTCGATGCTCTGAAGTAATGCTGGCAGGTTAAATAATAGGAAAGATGGATCACAATGGTGCAAGTTGCTATAACAGGCATACCTTCTCTCTTTCAAAGGAAGTCCTGGTTGCAGAAGAGCTCTCTTAAAACAGTGTACTTCACAATAGAGAAATAAAAGGGCATGACCACCAAATAACAGAAAACTACACTAAAACCGGACTCTTGTACCAAATGAATGTTACAAATCCAGTATTACTTGGAAGAAGAGTCGTCATTCACTACAACTGCAAGGTTAGTTCAAGATAACAACTGGAACATGTGGCAAAGCTGGCTTCACGTGAAACAATTAGTCAAGTACTTTCACCTTCCCCTCCCTCCCTCCCCCGGAGACTCTATGCATTTTTGCTCACAGCCTTATCTGTTAGGTGCTCAGATCATTTTTTGACAATGCATCAGTGGTGGGTTTCAAATTTTTTTGGAACCTACTCTGTGGGTGTGGCCTCCTTTGTGGGTGTGGCTTGCCGGCCATGTGACCTGTGGGAGTGGCTTGCCGGCCATGTGACCTGGTGGGAGTGGCTTGCTGACCATGTGACTGGGTGGGCGTGGCTTGGCAGTCATGTGACCAGGTGGCATGGCTAACTTGGAAAATGTGGTGAAACTCACTTAATGACGCTCTTGCTTAGCAACCAAAATTTTGGGCTCAATTGTGGTCATAAGTTCTCTTTCTTTTTCTTTCTTTCTTTCATCTCTCTCTCCCACTTTCTTTTTTTCTTTTTCTTTCTCTCTCTCTCTCTCTCTCTCCCTCCCTCCCTCTCTGTCTCCCTCTGTCATTTTCTCTGTGTGTCTATCTGTCTGTCTGTCTGTCTCTCTCTCTCTCTGTATCTCTGTCTCTCTCTCCTCCCTCCCCCATCTGTCACTCTGTGTGTGTGTGTGTGTGTCTGTCTGTCACTCACTCTGTGTGTGTGTGTCTGTCTCTGTCTCTCCCTCTCTCTCTGTCTCTCTCCCCTCCCTTCATCTCCCTCTGTCACTCTGTGTGTGTATGTGTGTCTCTCACTCATTCACTTAATCACTCACTCTGTGTCTCTCTCTGTGTCTCTCTCTCTGTATCTCCCTCCCTCCCTCTCTCTGTCACTCTGTGTGTGTATGTGGGTGTGTCTGTCTCTCACTCATTCACTTAATCACTCACTCTGTGTGTGTCTCTCTCTCTGTCTGTCTATCTTTCCCTCCCTCCCTCCCTCCCTCTCTGTGTGTGTGTGTGTGTGTGTGTCTGTCAGTCTCTCTCTGATTCCCTCCCTCACTCCCTCTCTTTGTCTCTCTGTTCCTCTCTCTGTCTGTCTGTCTTTCTCACTCACACACACAAACACTGTGGTCACCTTGTGGAGTGTTCCAATCACATTTGAAACACTCAACAACTGACCTGCATTTATGGTATTTTGCAGCATTCTGCAGTCATAGGACCAAAATATATGGTTAAAAGTACCTGGCAGCGGCATTTTTCCTTGGGGGGGCTCCTCAGAACATCCCAAGACTTCGGAGGGAAGCTTACAGCCCGGAGCAGGAGCAAAGCCCCTTTTCCAACTGGCCTTTCCTCGCTTGGAGGGCTTTGGAAGGGAAGCTTCTGCAGAAGCCCGGGCGAGTGACAACAAGTTCCCGCCGTTACGAAGTCTCGGAGGCTGTAATTTTCTGAGCTGTGCGCGCGCGCCTGTTTTCCACGGCGTGGAGCAGCGGCAAGGTTCTGTGTGGCCGGCAATGACTCTGGAGGCCACCCGGGAAGACGAGGAATGCGAGGGGGACCCTGCCCCCCACTGATGGCCTCTGGAATCATGGCCAGCCGCGCAGAGCCTCGCCGCTGCTCCACGCCGTGGAAAACAGGCGCGCGCGCACAGCTCAGAAAATTACAGCATCGGAGACTTCGTAACGGCGGGAACTTGTTGTCACTCGCCCGGGCTTCTGCAGAAGCTTCCGTCCGAAGCCTTGCGAGGGAGGAAGGGCCAGTTGGGAAAGGGGCTTTGCTCCTGCTCCGGGCTGTAATTGCGCCTATGTTTTCCACGGCGTGGAGCAGCGGCTAGGCTCTGCGCGGCCGGCAATGACTCCGGGAGCCATCTGGGAAGACGAGGAACGCGAGGGGGGACCCTGCCCCCCACTGATGGCCCCCGGAATCATCTCCGGCCATGCAGAGCCTCGCCGCTGCGCCACGCCGTGGAAAACATAGGCGCAATTACAGCCCGGAGCAGGAGCAAAACCCCTTTCCCAACTGGCCCTTCCTCCCTCGCAAGGCTTTGGAAGGAAGCTTCTGCAGAAGCCCGGGCGAGTGACAACAAGTTCCCGCCGTTACGAAGTCTCCGATGCTGTAATTTTCTGAGCTGTGCGCGCGCGCCTGTTTTCCACGGCGTGGAGCAGCAGCAAGGCTCTGCGCGGTCGGCGATGATTCTGGAGGCCATCAACGGTCCCCCCTCGCGTTCCTCGTCTTCCCGGATGGCCTCCGGAGTCATTGCCGGCCATGCAGAACCTCGCCGCTGCTCCACGCCGTGGAAAACAGGCGCAGCTCAGAAAATTACAGCCTCCGAGACTTCGTAACAGCGGGAACTTGTTGTCACTCGCCTGGGCTTCTGCAGAAGCTTCCCTCCGAAGCCTTCCGAGGGAGGAAGGGCCAGTTGGGAAAGGGGCTTTGCTCCTGCTCCGGGCTGTAATTGTGCCTATGTTTTCCACGGAGTGGGGCCGCGGCCAGAAGACAAGGAACATGACGTAGCGCAGAGGTGGTGGCGGGGAGTCCGCCCCGATGCAAAAAACGCCAAGGGGTCAGGGCAGGAAATTACTTCCAGGTTCATTGGGCAACCGGATCGCACGATCCGGTGCGATCCGGCAGAAACCTACCACTGCAATGCATGCTACTCACAATTACAACAGTGAAAGTTATTTTGATCAACAAGTAACAAGTGTAAATGTGCAAATCCATTTTTTTCAGAGATGTACTGTAAGTCTTTCAGGTCTTCCAATGGTGCACAGATCACCACTGTAACTATCTATCTTGCTGCTGGTCATCCTCCTTTTCCCTCTTTCTTTCTTCCTTTTCTAGCATCAGAGCCTTCTCCAGAGAACTGAGTCTTTGCAAAATGTGTCCCAAGTAGGATAATTTGAGCCTGATCATTTGTGCCTTGAGTGAAAGCGCTGAGTTGATTTCTTCAGTTTCCATTTATTTATCGTTTTGGCTATCCATGGTATTCTCAGGTATGTTCTCCAACACCAAAGGTCCAAGGCATCAATCCTTTTTCTATCCCATGTCTTCAAAGTCCAATTTTCACTTTCATACAGTGCCACAGGAAATATCATGGCTTGCACACATTTGATCTTTGTGGGTATGTACATATCATGGCATACCTTTACTAAGGTATTCACGGCTGGTCTACCAAGTGCTTGTCTGCAACATATTTCTTGAGTGCTTGTTCTTTTACTGTTGATGGTTGATCTAAAAGGCAGTAACTAGATTTCAGTAGCTTCATTTCAGTAGTTTCATTGTCGATTCTAAGAATGGTTGTTCCAACTGTTGTTAGTTTGGCCTTTGTTAAATTTCATTTTATTATTATTTTCTCACTATGCTCCTTGACATTTGTTATTAGAACATGAAGATGATTCAAGGCAATGTCATCTACTTTCAAATAGCTACTGGTATCTCTTCCTCCAGTTTTAAAATCACATCATCTTACAGGCACATATTCTGCCTGTAAGCACATGTGCTTCCTGACCTATCTACGTTTTTCATGAGGAGCATGAGATGTTCTGGGATTTCCATTCTTCTGAGCGTATTTCACAGCTTGATGTGATCAACACCATTGAAGGCCTTTTTATAATCAATGAAGCTTATATTCACTTCTTTGGGGCATTATTTACATTTCTCAATTATTCAGCATGCATGTACAGTAATGTCTCATGTTCCTTGGCCTTTACTAAAGCAAGTTTAACTATCTAGCATCATTTATTTTCATGAAGGGCTCTAATCTGCACTGGATGATCCTAAACATAATTTCACTGGCAGGTGAACAGTATCCATACCTCCTCTCATATTGTCATCTTACGATTCTATGGAATATTCTATGGAATATTGGAATTTAGTGGGTTGCACTTGTAGACTGATTATTCTAAAAAGCAGATCAAACAACAACCAAAAAAAATACTATATGCAAAGAGAAAAAATGGAGGGTGGGTGGGAGAGAGAGAAGAGGGAGAAAGAGAGGGTGGAGAGGGAGGGAGAGGGAGGGAGGGAGGGAGAGAGAGAGAGAGAAAATTCACTTCAAGGTCACACTTGTGACTTCCGAGTAAACGTTATAAGGATAAGTTCTTATTCTGGTATATCCCCCCCCCCCCTTCTAATTCTAAATCATTTGAATATTATACATTCGTACATAGAGGGAAAGTTGGTCACAAAATATTGCTTTAGAATTTGTACTATATTAAATAATGAAAAAAATATTAGTTGTGTATCAACCATCGTTTCCATATAAATTATTGCTATGCAACTAATAAAGGGATTTCTCTTTAATACCTTAGTTTTTAACAGCCAACATGGGAAATATTTATTCCTTCCTAGAGTTCTGCCAGTGGAATGTTCCTTCTTAAGGAAAGTCTCCAAGTATTTATTTATTCTAGTTCCTTGTTTAACTAGGTTTATAGAAATAGATCTTAACCCTTGTGTAACAGCTAGGAGTAAGCAAGAGGTAATACAAATATTATTCACATCAGTCGAGATATTAATGAAAATGCATAAAGAAAGGAGAGAAGTGAAAAGAAATAGTTTTGCTTATTAGTAATTTGTGACTTCATCTAGTTTCATATTAGATTGGTTTAGATTAAGCCAGAGAGTTTTTCTTTTACTTAAATTGAATTAATAATTCATTTCAATAACAACTACAAAACTCTAGTTTATCCAGACTTGTAATGCACCAAGTGGGGATCTGGTTTGTCCTGAACAACCCTAAATGTTCATCCTTTCATTTTCATTCCTTATTTGTTGCATCTAAATAGATAGTAGGGCAATCATTCTCCATCTTTTCTATTCTTCCTTCTATTTACTAGTACAGAAATATCTGCCAAATGATTTGGTAGAGGGTTGAAAGGCTTGGAACATGAAGAAATATGAGAAGCAACTTTGTTTGAACTTAGATTAACAGGAGGAAAAATTGAATTATTTTTGTCCCAAAACTTGGCATAATTAATATGAGACTCATGTTTTTTTTAAGTCTGAATATATGAGTCTCTCCAGTAGAATGCACTTGATTTATTTTTATTTTTTAATTAAATTAATTTACATACCACTGGACACTTCAAGATGCCTACTGCTTACAAAAATAGAAAACTTACAATAAAAATATAAATATATATGGTAAGACCAAAAGCAACTCACCAGGCCCCCATAACAACAATAATATGCAAAACTAAGTTAAATAATAAAGTTTAACTGTTGATAAAATGGAAATTAATCCCTCCTGAAGTCCACTACAAAAGTTTGGTTGTCACTATTTTCTGGAAGCTTAGTGTCACAGATTTGAACGTCCATTTATTCTTGATTCATATGCTCAAATATTTCACAAGAATAACAGAGTTGGAAGGGACCTTGAAGGTCTTCTAGTCCAACCCCCTGCTTAGGCAGGAAACCCTACACCACTTCAGACAAATGATTATACAACATCTTCTTAAAAACGTCTAGTGTTGGAGCATTCACAACTTCTGGAGGCAAGTTGCTCCACTGATTAATTGTTCTGTCAGGAAATTTTTCCTTAGTTCTAAGTTGCTTCTCTCCTTGATTAGTTTCCATCCATTGCTTCTTGTCCTACTCTCAGGTGCTTTGGAGAATAGTTTGACTTCCTTTTCTTTATGGCAACCCCTGAGATATTGGAACACTGCTATCATGTCACCCCTAGTCCTTCTTTTCATTAAACTAGGCATACCCAGTTCTGCAACTGTTCTTCATATGTTTTAGCCTCCAGTCCCCTAATCATCTTTGTTGCTCTTCTCTGCACTCTGCACTCAATGTCTTTTTTACATCGTGGAGACCAAAACTGAATGCAGTATTCCAAGTGTGGCCTTACCAAGGCATTATAAAGTGGTATTAACACTTCACATGATCTTGAGAGCATAACAAGCTGCTGGTTTTTCATCAGTTATAGCTGCCTAATCTTTTCCTAAGCACAAGCAAAAAAAATCTAGAAGAAGCAGTGGAAAACCAAGGACCAATTAGAAGTGGAAGATGATTTCACCAGGTGCTGTCATAGATTTCCTTGAATGAGAGACTCTACCATAACAAAAATCACCCAGAACTATCTATGAAGGGTATCTGTTAAGAAGAGAGGACACTATTTTAGAAGCCCTATTTCTATCTAGTTCTTCTTCACAAATATTTTCCAGATATTTTTTTTAAAAAAATCACATTCTCACCTATATTTATGGTTTAATACTTAAGATCACCTGCGTGCCTATGTGCCAATCCCATTAATGCCATCTGCCTCACTTTCATAATTTCTTCTGATTGCAGATCACACTGTGATGTACTATTTATCCTGTTTCCCTGACAATAAGGCCTCCCGGATAATAAGCCCAATTGAGCTTTTCAGTGCATGCACTCAAATAAGCCCTCCCACGAACATAAGCCATGTCTGAAAATATTGCAACACAGCAGCAGCCATGAGGTGACCATGCTCGCCACCTCCTGTACCACAAAAATAATAAGACCTCCCTGAAAATAAGGCCAAGCACTTATTTCGGGGGTCAAAAGAAAATGAGACCCAGTCTTATTTTCGGGAAAACATAGTACATTAATTTGGTCCTCTCCAAATGTGTGGATTTCACATACTGTATCTGCAAAGCTTGGAAACGGCTGATTTAAAAGCATGTCTTTCTTAAAGTAGCAGATCATACTATTGAGAAGATCTGGTTTAAATAATAGTTGGCACTCCTACCTAAGGAATCCAGTTAAATGAAACCTAATTTCTTCACCCTAGTTTACCCTTGGGTAAAAGTCAACAATGGAAAAATTCCAGTAACAGAAATAAATTGCTAGCAAGGAATGGGGGGAAAAACAATAAAAAAAAATAACCCCATGTAATAAATATACTCATATTCACCTTTATATATACTAACTACATATCTGCTCTACAAATTATTATGCAATGTGACTTCTAAGGAATTGGAACACACACACACAACACACACACACACACGAAAAAATGATGTCATAATGTCAGTGAAACCTGCTTGCATAATAAAAAACAGAGTTTCAGGGGGTTCTTTAATGGTAAAAATGCTAGACTTTTCAACGTATATCAACAAATTAAATTCTGAATCAGTTGACAATCATCACACTGGAAATGTTTACATTAATTATTATATTAAATGGTTACATTAAAAAACAGTACATTATATATATATATATATATATATATATATATATATATATATATATATTATATATATATATATATATATATATATATATATATATATAGTATATATATATATATATATATATATATAAATATATCATAAATTATAATATATCCAGAAAACTTTAGGAATAGTCTCTTTCCACTATAATGTAACCAGTGGAAGCTTTCATATTAAACATCTAAATAGGTCCTCCTGCCCCAACACAATTGGTAACTCACATATTGTGTTCTTTTTCACCATATATTAAGGGCTCAAAGAAGGTTATTAATGAGGGTCAAATATATTAATTTAAACAAGGTTGAAACATCCCATCCTTATTTCTTCACTTCCCCTCCAAGGTCTACTTAAGAATTCTAGAAAGGAATGCTGCAAAAATCCAGATGCCCATTAGATGCCAGCAAAGAGCTATAACTCAACTGGTCTTCCCAATCTTTTCAGGTTAAATATTTCAGCCCTGGCCAGAGGTGGGTTCCTACCGCTTCAGCCAAACCGGTAGTGGGCCTCTGAACGGTTCCCCAGTCGCCACCGTTGCTGCGCACGTGCAGAACAATTTCTATTGAACTGCGCATCCAGCGTGCATGAGCAAACCGCAAGTAATGTCGGCCAGAACCCACCCCTGGCCCTGGCCCATGCTCATACCATACGGATAGGCTAATAGCAGATTTCACAAGATCTAAAGCCATCTTTTATGTAATGCCTCCGGAAGCATCGTGTAATAAATTTCTTTGGAAATTAACCATAAATATAACAAATCCTTGAATAACTATCTGTATACATACATACATACATACATACATACATACATACATACATACATACGTGACGTGCGGTGAGGTTTATGGCTGGTGAGGCACTGACACAGTGGTGGGCTTCAAATTTTTTTTAGACTTTTGGACTTATATATAGCAGCTCTTCCAAGCTATGAAGTCCTTACTAGTCCAATCCCCTGCTTAGGCAGGAAACCCTACACCACTTCAGACAAATGATTATACAACATCTTCTTAAAAACTTCTAGTGTTGGAGCATTCACAACTTCTGGAGGCAAGTCGTTCCACTGATTAATTGTTCTAACTATCAGGAAATTTCTCCTTAGTTCTAAGTTGCTTCTCTCCTTGATTAGTTTCCATCCATTGCTTCTTGTCCTACCCTCAAGTGCTTTGGAGAATAGTTTGACTCTCTCTTCTTTATGGCAACCCCTGAGATATTGGAACACTGCTATCATGTCACCCCTAGTCCTTCTTTTCATAAAACTAGACATTCCCTGTTCCTGCAACCGTTCTTCATATGTTTTAGCCTCCAGTCCCCTAATCATCTTTGTTTCTCTTCTCTGCACTCTATCTAGAGTCTCCACATCTTTTCTACATGGTGGAGACCAAAACTGAATGCAGTATTCCAAGTGTGGCCTTACCAAGGCATTATAAAGTGGTATTAACACTTCACGTGATCTTGATTCTATCCCTATGTTTATGTAGCCTAGAACTGTGTTGGCTTTTTTGGCAGCTGCTGCACACTGCTGGCTCATATTTAAATGGTTGTCCATTAGGATTCCACAATCCCTCTCACAGTTACTACTATTGAGCAAGGTACCACATATACTATACCTATGCATTTTGTTTTTCTTGTCACAAATATGTGATAACCCCCGCCCCCAAACCACTGGAACACACTTGGCATATGTTATAGCCTGATAAATGAATGGAAGTTTTACTTTAGTTTTATTCAAGTGACACGAAAAGGGCAGTATCTTGATGCTAAGATGGAAACAACACATGGCTTGTTGATTGCACTGGCTAGTATATTTATTAAACTTTTTTCCACTGAAAGAGTTTTCTTATCTTTGCATATTAATTTATACCCATGGGAACATTGTCTACATTCCATATTATGATTAATTTTAAACAGTTAATTTATTAATGTCATTATTGGAATGGCACCTTGTCTTTGTCTCATTCTAGCTTTTCTAATTTGAATGAACTTCATTATGGAAGTTTTATTTTCTTCCCCTTGATGTTAGCTTTTCATGGTTTAATCTGCCTAAAGACCTTTGCCAGCCTAATTGTTCTGTTAAGAATCAATGACACAAATGTGTAGATTCTTTTCCAGCAGTAAACTGGCATGCCAGTTTGATGGCAAATCAGAACATTGGTCATAATTCTGTTTTTTGTGATCTTTCCCTTGTTACATTCTACTAAATAAATCTTAATCATGTGTTAGAGCTTTGTTTGACTTAGTTTATCCAATGATTGTGATGGGCCAAATGCCGGAGAATGCAGGGTTTACAAAACCTCCTCTGCTATTTTTTTAAAAAAAGGAAAGTAGCACTAATCATTTGCTCTTTCCAGCTCATTGGAAGCAATCCTGATTAAGCCTAGTCTTCTTGTGATCATTCATATCTATTTATGTGTGTGTCTGGATTAATATTAGAACAATTGAAGACAGGCAAGAGTGGAGGCCTACATTCAGTTATGTCAAGACAGAAATATGATTGCAAACTTTTGTAACATATTATAGCAATAGCACTTAGACTTATATACTGCTTCACAGTGCTTTACAACCCTCTCTAAACAGCTTACAGTCAGAATATTTCTCTCAACAATCTGAGTCTTCATTTTACTGACCTTGGAAAGATGGAAGGTCTGGATCAACCTCGAGCCAATCAGAATCAAACAGCTGGCAGTCAGCACAGTTTGCCTGCAGTACTACATTCTAACCACTATGCCACCATGGGTCTTATGGTAGCATCATCAAGACTGGCATAATTTGACTTGTTTATTACATGCATGGTCTGCAGCATCAGTAATGCCCAGGGATTGGCTTCATCTTGACAGTTTCAACCCCACTGTGATGGGCAATGTGGCAAACCTAGATTATTGTATGTGGGTTTCTTGACCCTTGTTGATGGCTTCTCACTATAGTTCTGAACAGGTGACAAGCCTTCTGTTAGATTCGGGCAACGAGAGGACAGACTCCAGACGGTAGTGACATAACAGCTCTTTATTAGTTAGGTAGTAGTGATCCAGCTTGCTTCGGGGTCGTGCAGCTCCCCTTTTATGGGGAGCTGGCAGACCTCCCGTCCAATCAGAACATCCCCTTGTTCCCGCCCTAGTGGCGGACCTGAGTGGAGACTACAGCGGTTTATGTAAATATCTAACACCTTCAGTGTCACTTTGGCTAAATAATTGGATGGATCATTATTTGAGTGAGGGAATAAAGTTGTGTCTCACTTGGGGAAGTGCTTGAAGAGCCAACAAATGAACATTTGCTATGGACAGGTAAGCATCAAATCTGCAACAGTTCATGAGGATGGGAGAGGAGTGATGAAAACACACCAGAAATAAAAAGCCATTTGGAAAAGTTCCGTGAAGCAAAAGACTTCAGCTCAAAAATAGCAACCACATTTTCTTCCCAAATGATCCATGTAATTCAATCTAAGAACGTATCAGTGTCCAAAGTTTCTTCCTTTAGTCCAAGGGGCAATTATGGACATTTCAGCAGGCACTTCCCTTCAAGGCAGCATAAATCATGTTTTCCCTATAGCTCACAAATCCTCTCAACCGAAGCTTTTAAGTATTTTTTTTTAAATAATGGTTGTAATAAGTTCATTTTCCACATGAGGCCATTTACACATTCCTACTGAATTCATTCAAGTTGATGTCTACTCACCCATAATATCTTTCTTTGCCTTTTAGGGGCAACATACATTTTGAGAGCGATACTTTTAATACAACCATTACTGAAATGCTTTTAGTTCAGCTTTTAACCACAGGGTTTCAAGTAACATCCCCAACGAAAGTTCCTGAAAGTTCCATTTTATTAGAGATGTCATATTGGCACATCTGGGAAAACCCGAATCTGAAAGTTTCCAAGTTTTCCCCATCCAAATGAAAGTCCAAGACCCTGCCCAGCACCCACATGTCCATCACATGGCCCAATCAGACACCAACTGGAGATGCTTCTCAGTCACACCCCTTGAGGTGCAGGGCAAGATGTCCTTGACTCTCTGAGAAAGGAATGTTATTATGACTATATATATCCCCCATACTCCATATAATCCCCCGTCCCATTTTCCAACAGCATTAAACGTGGCAGGCCTGAAGGCCCAATGCAGGCTTCCAGGCCTGACATGATTTCTTCAGAAAGATACTGGGAATAACCCAGCAGTTGGATCGTGAAAGGAAAAATTTGGTGTATATGGGGAAATTCTGGGAAAGGGAAAAAGAATCACATCCTTGCATTGGTTTTGTGATATGACAAAAGTGATATCAATATTATAATCTTTGAGTCATCCCTAAACCATGTTTTTAATGCCTTCATCAACCAAGGTTCTTAGATTGTCTGTCAGATGCATCTTCTTGCTTCATTCTTCTCCATTACTTCTGAATCAGATTTTCGACAAATTGAGATAACAGTCCAAACTGTGAACTGGAATAATTATTGTAGCATGTTAACTACCATTAAACGAAAATAGTTTCATTCAATTATTAAAGTCCTGATATTTTATTTTATTTATACCCTTCCTTCATTATTTTTACAAATGCCTAAGGTGGGGCTAGAACTCCCAGTCTCCTGGTTTCTAGCCTGCTTTCTTAATCACTAAACAAAACTGGCTGTCATGATATAAATGCATATATATTAAGACATTTTTAATGTTGTGTGACAGACAGACAGATTGGTGTGCTACAGCTGAACATTACTACAGTGGAGCACACATATACGTAGATCTACCAGTTTATTAATTGGGATCCCCAAAATTCTTGCTACAGTTCTAGATTAATGGATTTCACAATCTATATTGTACTGGCTAAACTCTTCTCTGAGATGTCAAGGTGATGTTAGCTGTTTCTTTTAGCCATCCAGTGTTATAGTGTGCAACAATACTGCCAGCAGAAGATGGGTTATTTTAATTGTATTGGCATGAGCACTGGTACCTGAACAAATAAATATCATATCTGAGATTATGAAAACTCTTTTAACAGTCTGGGTAATTCCATTTATATAGCTCAAGGCTGTTTCGCTGATTTTACTGTTTAATATTTCATGGAGCTGTCTTTATTAAACTGGTTTTGTAGTTTAATGATGTTTCTCATATGAATGCCCAAGGTGCATTTAGTCAAGTGCAGCTTGGATCCTTCTAAAGAAAAGGTCCAACTTGGATTCCATCTGTGAGTCACACATAAAGCATTGGATTCCACATGTGAGTCACACTTTTATTTGTTTTTTTTTTGTCTAAGTGCAGTACAAAACTTTTACATCGTGTCATTCTCGTGGCCCAATCCACCTCACAGAGTTGTCCTGAGGAAAATAGGAAGGAGTATTAGGTGTATTTGCTGCTTTGATTTATTTATAAAAGCAACAAAGCTCAAAAATAAAAATAAATAAATAAAAAAGAACAATTGAGAGATTGATGAAGTCATTTGTGAGTTTCCATGACTGGCTAGACTGGAACCTGGTTCTGTACTTGCTCAACACTGGAATAAGGATTTTCAAGAATGTGGCCTTCAGAAATCCTATAGGGACTTTGAAATCCTAAGAAGCACCAGAAGAAAGGAGTTGAGGAAAGTGATTTACCATCCTATTTCCCTTTCTTCAAAGTTTGAGAGGGGAATTGCTCTTGAAGCAAACTGACTACGGTGCAGTGGGCTGAAAGGAAAATAATGCATCATGAAAAGCAGAATGTACCAGCCAACTGAAGGGTCTCTGCTCAAGTTTTCATAGGTCCCTTCCATCTCAATCATTTGGTCTTGGTCTTGACCCTCTGGAGATGCTTAATAGGGGTCTGCATGGAAGAAGCAGAATAATTGTTTTCTTCTATCCCATCACCTGGTATCAGCTCTTTTCAGGATTCAAGCAATATTTTCCAGCATTTTTAAATGTAAAATAGCTATCTGGTAGGAGAACACGGACTGTCAACAAACTCCATAATAAATAACTATACAATACAGAACAAATAAAGCGTGTAGTTTTGGATAACATCTTTTATTCAGTTTTTAGGTTTTAAAAAAAGAATATTATATGCAATGCATTTTAAAATCCAAATCAGCAATGAAATAAATGACCTTAAGGATATTTTCTTATGACCAAATTCTGCTCATCTTCTTGTAAAAGTACTTACAATGAAGTTAAATTGAGAAAAGTGGCTGCAGTCCAAACTGAAACTCCTGTGTATGTGGTAATTGAAACTTTAAAGCAATTGCTTGGCCTTGGGATTTAGAATCAGTGGGGGCTGATTGTATTAACCTTTTCTTTCCTCTTCCAGTTTAGCTAATGCTTAAAATGACATATCATCTCCTCCTCCTCCTCTCCTCCTCCTCCTCCTCCTCCTCCTCCTCCTCCTCCTCCTCCTCCTCCTCCTCCTCCTCCTCCTCCTCCTCCTGTTTTTAAACCATGAAGGTCCTATGTTTCTGTTTAATAATAATAAAAAAGAAAATAAAATTTACTTATCTTTTACCAACTTTTGGAATTTTGGTTTCCTGAGATAACTTTTGTCAGACAAGCTCATTCAATAAGCACTGTAAAATGGCACCCAGGTATGTAAGAGGCTGGTGCCAACTCATGATTGCTGGAAAATTGGGGGCTTTTATTGGGGATTTTACATGAACTTAAACACCTTTTCCCAACCTGTTCACCTTTCACATCTGGGATCTTCATGTCCCAGGAATCTAAGCAATGGCCATTCTGGCAGGGATGTCAAACTCACGGCCCATGGGCCAGATGTGTCATGCGCTGGCCATGCCCACCCATTTTAGCAAAGGGGGGGAAAGTCCCAATACATCACGTGGCGACAACACAACACTGAGTTTGACACCCCTGAGCTAGATGATGGCCAGCTTAGGGTAGGCAGGGAAGAATCAAGCCTGTTCTGTCATACACACTTCCAGGTTCAGAGTTTATAGTATGAAGTAGCAGTAATCAGAAGGTAATTCTAGATCTACTTAATGAAGACCTTTGAATTACTTGCTGTCAATCTGAATAGCTTTTGGCTTGGTTTGTACACTAGGACCACCAGATCTGGGCTACAAAAAAGAAACAATGTAGGAATAGTCTGGATTCCCCCTGCCTAGGTCTGGTTGATCTCACATCACATTAAAATATGGTTGACTTACTCATGTCATTTGAGTAAAACACCAATGGCTGAGTTTACACAATATAATATGAAAGAAGAACTGTTAGAGCCTCTCAGTTCTGATATAGAGACGAGGATATAGCATTCTATAGCATGTGTGCCATATCTACCATGTTCTGATTGAGGGATACAATTCTCATATCTTTTGTGGAATATAGTATATAGCAGTGATGCGCGCGAACATGCCCGAAGCCCCAAAATGCAATGTGTGCGCAGCTCCCATGCATGTGCCCTGCCCCCTACATAAGCGCCCACCCCATGCATGCACACCCATCCCCTGCATGCACTCCCACATGCATGTGCACCCCGGCATGCACCCTCACAAAGGCACACATTCCCCCCATGGCCCCACCCCTGTGCATGCACAGCAGAAACCCTATGACCAGCTGGCTGGCAGGAGGTGCGTGTGCATGTGCGGTGGAGCCGAACTGAGGCAATGGCTCACATGCCCATAGAGAGGGCACTGTGTGCCACATGTGGCATGCGTACCATAGGTTGACCATCACAGGTATATAGGGAGATCATTCGAGATGCAAAACACATAACAAGTAGACCTCATTTCCATGCTGTTCCCATGGAAGGGCTGGAGCAGGCAATTCTTTGTCTTGGTACCCTCTATAGCATCCAACTAACCTCAGCTTTCACAACTGGCAATCTCTTCTAAGAGCCAATGGAATGAGATACTTGACTAAAGGGGCTCTGTTGAATTGCTCTTCAATGGTCTCTGAGCTAGGTTGTTTTCTTCCAGACCTTCCATTATTCAAACAAGGTAGCACCATCAGTGCTCTTAAGGAGCAGATCTAGTAAGGAATGGGCAAATCCCATTCCTTACTAGCTTTTGATGATACCTAGTTTGGGTAAATGAAACATCTGCAAGAAAACAACCAAGCTCAGAGAGCATCAAGGACCCCTCATTTCAACACTGAGCTACAACTATTCTCCTTTATCAATTGCCCCTCAGGCCCACAGACCTTTTTCTAGCTTCTGAATTTGAGGGAGAAGTTGCCCCATTGATCCTAGGCCACAAATGTTTTAATCATAAGCTCTGGGTGTGATATGTCAATCCACTATTAAAGGGAACTGATGTACCATTTCTGGACATGGCCACGTTGAGTATTCACAGCAGACTTCAAAATTACAGGACTGTAAAGTCCTAATATTTTCCTTCTAGTTTGCTCTTCAAAATGCACAGATCTCTAGGGCATCATTAAATATTTTCTGAGTAATGCAAAGGTGAATTATGGTTTGGAATGCAGTTTCAACCCATTACAAACTATCTCATCCACCTTGAGCTAAAATATGATGGTTTTTTTTTCCCAGTTTCCACCTCCATCCTTTATGAGTAGGATTCCTGGCATCTCCATTTGGGGACCCGGCAGCTCCCAATTGGCTTTAGTGCATTATCTCTAAGCAAAAGTTCCTAAATACCCTTTCCAATAAAGTCATTTTAGGGGAGAAAAACTATAATACAAGTTAAAAACACAGTAATATTAGAGAAAGAGGCTGAAGAAGTTCATGCTAGCATATACATTTTAACTACTTTCCTGATCAAAATATTTGGTTGAAGCTTATGAATTAAAAGTTGCAAAATTAAGCAGGTTCTTTGATATTTGTTTATTGGTAAAAAGGAGAAAATCTGAACTTTGACGTTTATCTTTTTTTAAAGATTACATGAAAAGGACTTTTGATAAGGGACTGCCATCTTAAGAAAATTGGTCAACTAAGTTTCTGAACTCAGCAGATTTTAACTGATCGGCATTATCACACAACTATTAATTTGTCCAGGAACGTAATTTTTTTCTTTTCCACTTTATTTCTCTGGACATCACTTATAAACACTTGTTTTCCTGGGTATTTTGTTTCAGCATGAAACAAACATCATAGCTGGATGAAATGACATCTGTCATTGTATGTATCAATGGATAGAAACTAATCAAGGAGAGAAGCAACCTAGAACTTCCTGACAGTTAGAACAATTAATCAGCAGAACAACTTGCCTCCAGAAGTTGTGAATGCTCCAACACTGGAAGTTTTGAAAAAGAGATTGGACAACCATTTGTCTGAAATGGTATAGGGTTTCTTGCCTGAGCAGGGAGTTGGACTAGAAGACCTCCAAGGTCCCTTCCAACTCTGATATTCTGTTCTGTTATTGCATAGGCAGTTGTTTGAAAGAGAGAATATATATATATTATAGTATATAGTATTTAGCAGCTGATCAAGTGAAGATGTACTCAGTTCAGAATGCCAATGTTAATCTCTACTTCTGTTTTAAAGAACCATGCGGAATCTATTAAAATGTATTAATTATCTTTAAAATAACCCAAAGAAACAAAACCCTTGCATCCATTTGGAATACTTTAAAAAAATTTATGAATTTTTTATTATCAGTATATTTAATTGAAGCTCTCAGATTTCTCTTTCACACTTCGCTGATGCATGCCAATTAAAAAAAGCTTTAATTGGCACCAATGTGGGGTTTCCCCCCCATCCCAATTGCAGTGTATCAAGTTTAGCCCACTTTTTTGACCCTGCTTAACCATGTCAATAACTCGGTGATTGGGACACAATAGGACATGGCGGTAGAGGTTGAAAACTGGGCAAACTGATGGAGGTTTTGAACAAGAGAACAGGACTAGATAAAAATGCCACACTTCCCACCCTCATCATCCTATATAAAAATTCATTTTTAAGAATTTTAAACAATGGCTCTGCTAAATTCAATGAAAGCTCCAGGTTGGGGAATGCTAGGTAAGTGTTTTTTTTTTTTTGTTTGCCAGCCCTGTTAGAACATTAGAATTACTTCTCAACTTTGAGTTTCAATTGCTTAGGTGCAAAGCTCATAAGAAAGCAAACTGTACATGCTTTCTTTTCCTATCATTGGAGGGTGCCATGCTTCTTTGTCTTTCAGAGCCTTCATTTCTAATCATGAATTTTCAGAGATTCACCCTGTTTGTTGGTTGTTTTTTGTTGTTGCTGCTGCTGCTATATGAAGTGATGTGTGTTATTCATTCACCTGCTTATTTTTTTTAGCATGTTTTATAGAATGGAATAAAAAAATATAAAAATGCAAAAAAAAAAGAGAGGAAAGAAATACATGAAAAACTATAAAAACAACACAAAGTGAGTAAACAAAAAAAAGGACAAAAAAGAAACTATTGCGTTCAAATGATCAAATGTCAAACCGATTCCTAAATCTTCCTTAGAAAAAATAAAATACTGCTTATCTAATATTACAAAATATCATAAAAATTACACCACAGTAAAAAAGCATTGATTTATTTTTGCTTAGTACATTAAATTGCCTTCTCAAAAACAGATAGGTCACACATATCTTGGATCTGTCCAAGAATACAGGTAGTCCTCAACATACATTCATAAATTTTTGTTGTTAAGTGAGACATTTGTTAAGTGAGTTTTGTCCCATTTTATGACCTTTCTTGTCATAGTTGTTAAATGAATCACGTCCATCATTAAGTTAAATGAATCTGGCTTTTCTATTGACTTTTCTGGTCAGAAGGTCACAAAAGGTGATCACATGATCCCAGGACAATGTGATCATCATAAATATGAGTCAATTATCAGGTGTCTGGATTTTTATCACGTGATCATGGGGATGCTGCAACAGTGGTATGAAAAACAGTCATATGTCACTTTTTTCAATGCTGTTGTAACTTTGAACAGTCACTTAATGAATGGTTTTAAGTCGAGGACTATCTATAAATTTGCTTACAACCTAATGGGCTTTTCAGAATTTTCAGAACTGAAAGCTGAAAGTAATAACGGCATTACTATTTTTTCTAATTTCCCAAAATAATTCACTTAGGAACATCCCAAGTATAACTTTTCAAAAAGAGTTACATTCCAAAATTCTGGGACATAATTTAACACGACACTGACATTTTTAATGCTATAAAAATCCCCATAAGTCTATTTATAATTTAAATAGATTTTTTAAATACTATTCCAAAAGAATGTCAGTGATTCACAAAACCAAATCATATGAGCCATATTCATTTTTATAATAATTGTATCCCCCTAACCTAATAGAGTTTTGATTCATCTATCAATATACGTGACAACATTCCCTAAACCCTTTAAAGAAGCAGATAAAAGCTTGGAGTTGATTAGATTTCATTGTCTTTGAGCTTCTGGGCCTAACATTATCAGTCTCCCTCCTTTTTGCTTTATTTTTTTCCCCCTAAGTGTGCATAAAGAGAAGCTTTAGACATTTACTGTTTAAATGTATTTAAATGCATTTGTTAAATATTTATTATTTAGATGTTCAAAGGTAATTTTCATAATTGCATATTAGATAATCACAAACTTGGAGGATTCCATGGTGCTGATGGGATCTAAGCAAGTTTCATTAAATTGAGAAATTAATTTTAACTCTTTTAACCCTGCTGGCCTTAATCTCCATGTGGCTAAAATATTTGTATTCTACTTCTACTTTTGCTGGTCTTGGGCCAGCCTTGCTTCAGGGGACCATAGCAAAGTTTAAAATCACTTATGTTCTTATTGCCTCAAAAGAAATTCAGCCATGAGTTTGATCAAATATTTATGATAATATAAAATGAAAACATTACTCAGAGCCATTTAGTCTGTCCCTAAAATCCCCAGTTTTTTGGTGGGGAAATCTAAGTGGATCTAGTAAAACTGGCTGCAAAAAAAACATAAAAAAACCCCCGATGATCCTCCATATTGGTGCCGATTTGGTAGCTCCAGGTGGGGGAGATTATACTATGGCCATAGAGGCAACCTTAATTTAAACATTTGGTGCACAGCCAGAGAAGTTTAGAGCTGCTGAATTTTCTGTGAGGTTTATTTAGTTTATTTACACCTTACTCTCTTGAACAAAGGTGCAGAAAGTTTTTCTTAGTCATCTTGTGAGACTTGTAGAATTGCAAGACAAATTTGCTGAGCTGAAGTCAAAGCAGTAATGCCATTAGTTTCATGGCATTGATATATGGCACTGAGTAAGAACTTCTGGATCTTTCTGCCAGTAGCAGCCCAAGAAGGCAATGACTCCCATTTAGAGGGATCAAATATAAAACTGTAATCTGTGCTCCTAGGGAGGATACAGGAGCACAGGCATAAATAATTGACACTGTCAGATTAGGAGACATTGTCTTCAGTGGCTGAAAGGCATGTCACCTTACAGTCAGCCCTGTCAAAACAAACAAACAAACAAACCCCCAGGATCCCAGAAATTGAGAGGGCAATATATACATGTTATAAATATTAGATTTATGGATATCGTCACATCAACAAACCTTTAGCTTTCTTCACCCATAGAATTAAAACTGGAAAAGAAACCTCTTTTATTTATTAATTCCATTTATATGAATGCCCCATCTCATGCAACTAAACAAATTTTGTAGAGATATTGGAAGGGAAATCAATACAGCTTTTATTTTTTTTAAAGCCACCACTCAAATATATTAATTTTTTTAAGAAGGGAAAGAAATTATAGTAAATAATTAGACTGAGAAGTTTTAATGTAAGAAGTGAGGATATAATTATAATATAATTATATATAATATATTAACAGTTATAATAATCCATTCTCAGCACTCTTGCATGCTCTATTTCAAAACAAAGCCAATTTATTTACTTATTTATTAAACCTAAATGCCACCCATTTTGCCAAGGTGACTCCAGGCAGCTTACAATGAATAAAATGACCAATTAATAAAAAATATCAATCAAAAAAGACCAATGTAAAACATTAAAACAACAAAGTAACATTAAATTTAATTAAAATTAACCAGGATGCAGAGGAAGGGAATAATATGCATATGGGGAGAAGGTGGGGTCTTATTAGAGTCTATTAATCACCTCCAGAATAAGGCCAGTTGGCAGTGCCAGGCTTTCCAATAGGATGGGGGGGGTGGATTTGGGGGCTAAAGTGAGCTGGGGCTATAAGAAAGGATTAATGGATTACAGGGCCATTAAGAACCACAGTGGCCCACTCCTGCATGTTACCCAATGAGGCAATTGCTCTAATGGTTATGGTGGAGTGAGAAACAATGGCACTCCCTCAGCAATACTGTCTATTTCCACCTTTTGAATCCAGAACTATGTTAGTTGCCCCCAGTTAGTAGTCCCTCTTCTAGAGTTGAAGGAAGACTCTTCTTTCTTTCTTTCTTTCTTTCTTTCTTTCTTTCTTCTTTCTTTCTTTCTTTCTTTCTTTCTTTCTTTCTTTCTTTCTTTCTTTCTCTCTCTTTCTTCTCTTTCTTTCCTCTCTCTTCTTTCCTTTTCTTCCTTTTCATCCTATCTTTATTATTTTTATAAATAAGTCAAGGCAATGAACACACTGAATACTCCTCCTTCCTCCTGAGGAGGGTTGGGCCAAGAGAGAGAGAGTGACTGGCCCAAAGTCACCCAACCAGTCTTAATGCTTAAGTTGGGACTAGAACTCACAGCCTCCTGGTTTCTAGACCAGCTCCTTAACCACTACAAGCAAGTGTGATAGTGCTACAAAATAGTCACTCTGAAAGCATAATTTGGGGTATAGCTAGGTAGATAGAACTGAAAAAACTGCCTTAGCCAAGTGTTTATGTCTCCATAGTCAATTTGATGGTCACCATACTAGAAAATCTAGAACAGTGTAAGACTTATATTATCTTGACTTCTCATTTTAATTAAGAGTCTAATATTATGATCCTAAAGGTTGAGATATCTTTTAAACTTTCTCTCTGACTAAAATTTCCACACCAGTGATTTGAAATCTATGAGTTGTTTCTGTAATAAGAGAGCATCTGGGCATGTTTCCAGTGATGTCAACATGTTCCTGTATAAAATAGCAAGAGTGGAACCTTAGATATATTAGAATCAATAAACTTGAGATCTTTATTGTATATGATGCATTGCCTCATCTTTCTTTCTTTGGTTTGTGATGCTTATAACGGTGGCCTCATATAAGGGCAGCAAACCAAACCATCTCTATATTTTCCAATACATTATTGTTGTGTAGAAATGCTTTTTTCTTTTCCAAATAAGTATTTGGCATTATAGCATATCTTATTGTTCCAGCATAGTTTATGCAGCCATTTTATTGTTGCTTTAACTTATGCTTTAATATACACCTTAGATTCGGTGGACTGAGGTGGTCTATGGATTAATACTTAAATAAAAATAAGATAAATAATTTAAGAATAACATATTCTTAAATATGTTTAAGCAACAGATTATAGGGACACGCAAATCAGCCATGTGGCTGTGTTTTGAAATGGGTTCTAAAAACCACCAACTGGCTGCTTACGGCAGGTAAGTGATTTTATTGAGGCTCAGAAGGAAACCTACTACTTTAATTTTATTTATTTATTAAATGCATATGCCGCTCATCAAGGCGCCTTATATTGTACATAAAACATATGGATATAAAAACAATTCTAAACATAAAAACAGATTAAAATTGCATGAGATTCAAACAAACTAATGAATTAGCAGAGAGATCCAAACAATGTATTGTCCTCACTTTCAAAGCATGCACGGACTAGCTGTCTAATGCCAAGTCAGTCCATTGATTCAGCTAATTCAGGTGTTTCTGAGAGGTGGTCCAATTGCTGATATTGATTGGTTTTACATATTGTGCCGAGCTGTACTTTGCTTAATCAAAGTTTAGGAAAGAAAGCATTATAGGCTCGAAGCATATAACACATAGGCATACTAGCTGGAATTGCACAATAGCAGGGGTCTGCAACCTTCAACACTCAAAAAGCCATTTACACCCATTTCCCACAGAAAAGAAAACACCGGGAGCCACAAAACCTGGGTGGGCATGGCCAACTCCATGTCACTCACTCCCACCCAGTCACATGACCACCACCACCACGCCTACCCAGGTTTTGTAGCTCCCGGTGTTTTCTTTTCTGTGGGGAAACAGGTATATCTCTCTCTGACTCTCTCTTTCTCTTTCTCATCTCTCTGACTCTCTCTTTCTCCCTTTGTCTCTCTTTCCCCCTCTCTCTTTCTCTCTCCCCTTCTCTCTTCTCACACAAACACACTTTCTCCCTCTGTCTCTCATCTCTCTCTCTCTGTGTCCATCTCTCTCTCTCTCTCTCTCTCTCTCTCTCTCTCTCTCTCTCTCTCTCTCTCTCTCTCTCTCTCTCTCTCTCTCTCTCTCTCTCTCTCTCTCATCCCACTCTCTTTCTCTCTCTCCCCCCCCCCTTTGATCCTATTTTTATTATTTTTATAAATAAGTCAAGGCAATGAACAGACTGAATACTCGTTCTTCCTCCTATTTTCCCCACAATAACAATCCTGTGAGGAGGACTGGGCCAAGAGAGAGTGACCGTATAAACTATCAACTCTCTAAGCTTTCATATAATCTTTGGAAAACAAAACACTGCACTTGCATGAGAGACAAGCTGCTTTTTTAATATAAATAACCTTTGCCAATTTTTCTTTGATTGCTATCTCAAAGGTTTCCATTATGCAAAAATAGGTACTGCAGCTGTATGTCTCTAATTTAGAAGTCTGTGTTTTAAAAATATCTACGCTTTGGGTGCCTTAATAAGTTCCTTGTGAAGAATACATGGATCCAGTGCTTCTTCAGCAGGGAGTCCCTTGTATGAATGAATGAAAGGTGGAGGTGATGATACAATGTGCAGTGTTCATATATAAATAGGGATAAGATGGAGTTTTACCCCATCAACAGTTGTTCTGGAACCATCACATGGCAGCAGAAGTAGTTCCAAAATGGAACGAAATAGAACACCTCCCATGTCTCTCTGTATATTGCTTCAGTACAAACATCAGTTTGTAGTTATAGGTGCTGACCTAGAAACCAGGAAACTTGAGTTCTAGTCCCATTTTAGGCATAAAAGCAATGTAACCTGGGGCCAATCACCAGGAGACCCTGAGTTCTAATCCTGCCAGTCACTCTCTTTCTCTCTCAACCCAACCCACCTCACAGGGTTGTTGTGGGGAAAATAGAAGAAGGAAGGAAGAAATATTAGGTATGCTCGCTGCCTTGAGTTACTTCTAAGGTAATAAGGCAGGGTAAAAACCCAATAGACAGATAGACAGAAGGACAGACAAATAGGCCTAATCAGCATACCCAAAACCTGAATATGGTCAAGGCAAAGCTGAATGTAGAAAGGAACAATTGCTCAAAATCCTCCTATGCAAAGAATGAAGGCAAAACGATCAAGTTTTGTGAGTGAGATACTTAGTTTGATTGCTTGGTCTTCTAGACAGATTATATTTGTACATGCCTTAAAGAAATGTTCTTTTGCAAAGAGTAATTTCTCATGATTCATAGCAAATTACTTTTAGACTCAGGAGAGTTTTAAATTTAATTTGAAGTTGTCCTTTTCAGACTTTCCGTCTTGGTGAATAAATGTTTTTGAGTGAGAGGGCAGTAGCTTCACAATAGCAAACTTGTTCTAAGTCCATACATTGAATTGTGAAGTACAGAGCACATTCAAGTGCAAAGTTTGGTGCACGAGACAATCTTCAATAATTTTTTAGGGTCTTTGATTATACTAAAGACATTTATGCATTGTACTCAGATGAGAAAGAGGCAAGAAGAACTCTAAAGATAAGCAATCCACAGATAGGAGAGGAATTCACTAGTAGCTTATTTCCTAAATGACAATTCATTCCAGGCTGGGGGAAAAGATTCAAATTGTTGACTTGTTCACCTTAAAGAACCCCCTGGATGAAAAAGGCTGCTGATTCTTATTGCGATTTCCAAGAATTTGTCTATTATACCCCATTTATTCATTAAAACTCCTTACTGAAGTCCCTTTGACTCTTTCTTCCTTGACCATGTCCTGTGGCATGTGGCTTGACCCATCAGTTTAATGAAGGCACCTCAACTGGGTGCTTCAGAAGGCAAAGTATTCAGTTTTGATCCTATTTCTTTCCCTATGTCTGTTTATTCATGATGCGGTTAAATTCTCAAAGTGCCATGTTGAATGGCAATTACCATGCATAAGATAACAGTGCTCAAATTATGCAGGATTGCTGATGGTGCACAGAAGCTTTGGGATACATATTTGTAGACTAACATGCTTAGTGACTATCCTTGGCTGAATTGGGTAATATTTGTTGAATATTTCTCTAATATTTGCCCTTTTCAAATGAATCTTATCACCTCCTGGCCCTGCAGCAGTTATCTCATGTTTTTTCAGCTCAATGTTTCAGCACCCAAAAATATTCCCCATGATTCTCAATACTGGGACAAACACATGATTGCATTACATAGCACAGACATCCTTTTACATTTAACATACAGATACAGTATGTGGGAAGGTAGGACCAGCAGCAGACACAACTTCACTCCCTTCACCACATATCAGTTTATGCTATATTTAAATTAAAGTCCCCTGGATCTTTAACAGTTATTAGACTAACTATAAATGCTGCATTTCTTCTCCCCACCCCACCCCCAAAAAAGTTTATTTGGTCTGTTATTTCTAAATTCTAAATCTGCCACAACTTTATTTGGAAGTACTGTAATACTTTCCCTACTTTTTCTTTAAGTTTAAACACGCACACACACACACACACACACACAACTGAGTTGGCTCATTTGGATGTAAACCAGGAGTAAAGTAGGAATTGCTTTCCTAGAAAGCAGGTTAACAGGAACAGTCTATAATATGGGCACTTCAGAGTAAGCTTTACTGTGGCTTGCTTTTCTTTGGCACATTATAGAGAAATAATGCACAGCTCAGTGCATTATGCAAACTTAGCCAAGTACGGTTTATTCAATAAACTATGGTTACACAAATCATAGCTTAGCATAATAATGCATAAATTGAGCATGCATGTATGCATATCAGTCTGAAGGAACTATGACCTTGTTTAACTTGTCTGCCATAATACAATGACATTCCTCAGCGAGTACAGAAAGCTGGAGAAGGCTATGTTCTATATGAAGTCAGTCTGCACAACGGACCGTTTCAGGGTATATAGATGAAAAGCATTTTTAAAAAAAAAATATTTTGGGATGGTATCCAAATAATGAGTTGTGATTCATCTGATTGACTCATATAACCTCCAGCTTTGGATGGCTGAAAAGGTGGAAAGGCTCTGGTGACAAACATCATTTGACATATTCATCAAATAACCTGATATTATGAAATCATCTTGTGCTAGAGAAATAGACATTTCAAACCACAATGCTTCTGTAGGTTTTTTTTTTTTTAAAAAAAAAACCCCTACCTCGTATAAAGTGGAAGAAGAGATTACTTTGCACCAAATGATTGTTAAATTGAAAGTAAATTGGAAGTAATACAAAGCATGGATCTTTCTGAAGACACTAATGCCGATGTGTGAAAATCCACAAGTTGGCAGGATAACAAATAACAACTTAATGTTCATTTGAAGACAGGTTTCAACAACTGTGTATTGGAAACGATCTCATGAACAACCCGTTAATCAAGGGATATTGTTTCTGTTATCTATTTGTAATGAAGAATAATCTTAGGAATCTTGAGGTGAGTTTCTTAAGACTTATTGTAGTCAGTAAGAGGAAAATAAACATACCATCCTAATGAGCAGAGTAGTTTTAAAATATAAAATGGTATAATTGAAGTTCTTTGAGCCAAAACTGCAGTTCTGGAGTTTAAAAAAGACAGCCTTAAAGTTTTTTTTAAATAGTTAAGCCATAACAATTATTAGATTGATGAAGAAACAGCTAGGTTTAGCTGTTCTTTTTATATTTGATGTTGTGTGTCATTTTGTATTTGGCTAACATATTTGGTCTACGCACGAGAGATACCCAGGTTCAGTGTTCTGTTTAACACTGGATCACCTTAGTTATGCTTCAGAAAATGGAGAAACTTGCTGAACCGCATCTATCATGAGAATAAAATGAATTTCAAATGTAACACAGCTAAATCTATTTCTTTTTTTAAAAAAGAACAATAAATCTTATTTTTATAACATTGGATCGATAACATCACTGGTCAGAGGAATTAAAATGTAATTATTCAGCAGGTTTCTTTTTTTTATATTCCAACCACCAGATGGCATAAAAACTATACAAAATATTGCACATCCTTTGCAAATATTATTAAAAGTTGATGTCAGCAATATTTAATTAAAGGATAGATATTACCTAGGTTATTGCCTAATGATTAAAAACCACGTCACTATAAGCAGTAATATTGAGGATACTTCTGTATTACAGAGTTCTCAACTTATGACCAATTGTTTTATGATCTGAGTTATGATGGCCTTGGAATGGATGCTTTATGGCTCGTAAAGCACTTCCTGCCATTACATCCCTGGTCATGTGAGCACACTTTGAGTGCTTGGCAACCAGCTCACAATTATAGCTGAATCAGCAGCAACAGCCCACAGTCATGTGACTAGTTTCTGGCTTTCTTTTTTTTTTTTTTTCTTTTGCCAGTTTTCAGCAGCTTATTCTGTTTTCTGGCAAAAAAAAAAAAAAAAAACACCTGTTCAGGGGAAAAGATTTGCTTAACCACTACAGCGTTTTTTAATGACTGTGTTTTTCTTAACAACCGCCATGAAAAAGGTTCTGTCATGAGTGCCTCAGCTTATGACTGCAATGACTTAATTGTGTTCATAAATCAAGGAGTCCTTGTATAAAGATTTTTTGGCATCTTAAAGACTGACACCTGTGGAAACAGGCTGTATTCCATTAAAGTTTATAGGACAATCTATGTATTAGTCTTTAAAGATTCATGAGTGTTGTTTTTGCTCTAACTGATTAACATGGGCGACCCTCGAGAACTTAGATTCTTTAAAATGAGATATTCTTATATTTTTATCTCTGAATCCATTTAGATTATTATGTTATTTTATTGATTTATTATTGATTCTCTTTTTTATTAATTTTATTGTTTTTATATTGTATATATAATATACTGTTTTATAACAGTATATATATATATGATATTTTTGTAAGTCACCTTGAGTTGCCATGTGTTGCCATGCCATCCTCCTAGCAAAAAAGAAAAATGGGATGCGGTGACTCAGTGGTAAGATGCTGAGCTTGTCAATCAGAAAGGTTGGCAGTTCGGCGGTTCGAATCCCTAGTGCCGCATAACGAAGTGAGCTCCCATTACTTCTCCCAACTTATGCCAACCTAGCAGTTCGAAAGCATGTAAAAATGCAAGTAGAAAAAATAGGAACCACTTTTGTTGGGAAGGCAACAGTGTTCCGTGCACTTTCGGCGTTTAGTCATGCCAGCCACATGACCATGAAGATGTCTTCGGACAGCGCTGGCTCTTCGGCTTTGAAACAGAGATGAACACCGATCCTAGAGTCGAAAATGATCAGCATATACGTGCGAGGGGAACTTTTACCTTTACCTAGCAATAATCAGGGAGGCTGGGTTCAACCAAGAAGTCCACTAAGGCAAAATGTCATTGTCTAGTTTAGGTTTAGCATGTTGTTCTTTTTTAAATCCAGTCACTGTGGTATGTAATATGCGATTTATGGCAAGATTTATGCTTTAACTAGGCCACTGTGTCTTACTTAACCAACCATGTAAACCCTCCTATGGCCGAGGCCAATGTGTGAACCTGCTACAAAGAGTGTAAAATGGGCTGTCTTGTGCTTTGGAGATTTTAAAAAAAAATCCTTTGGCTTTGCCCAGAAGAACTATTTCAGAGACCTAAAATCCAGGCAGATGGATTTGGAAGCTTAGTCCCTTAGTCTCAAATGAGGTTTTCCAAGTAACAGCTGGAGGTCAGCTGCTTTTAAAGAATCTGATGTAACATGTGGCTTAACTTAATTGTGGATTTACCAAGTAAAGCCATGGCTTCATTCATTATGGTTTACTGAAAAGATCACAATAGGCTGAATTCACACATCACTCTGAGTCACAAATCATAATATGTATTTGTTTTTATCCCTTTATAATAAAACAAAACAAAACATCTCTTTATTATTTTTATAAATAACTCAAGGCAGTGAATACATACAACCTTCCTTCCTATTTTTTCCAAAACAACAACCCTGTGAGGGGATTTGGGATGAGAGAGAGGGACTGGCCCAAAGCTGACTTTCATGCCTAAAACAGGACTAAAACTCACTGTCTCCCAGTTTTTAACCTGGTGCCTTAACCACTAGACCAAACTGGCTCTACATACAACATACAAAGCACAGGTGAGTTTGTATATCATTCTTCACATGAAGTTAAAAACAAACTGATTTATGTTGTGTAAACTAGACCCATTGTATTTTTTTTCCCCATCCAGGCTCCTGATACCTATTTTGAAAATGTAATGAAGTTTTAGTTCAGAAGTGGTATGCTGCTGGTTTGCACAGGTTCGGGTGAACCGGTAGTGGTGGAGGTGAAAGGCTCTGCCCACCCATCCAGACATCCTCAAGGATCTTCTGTGCATGCCTAGATGTGTGAGCTCCGAACCGGTAGTGAAGAAAATAGAATACCATCTTTGTTTTAGATGCATTGTAAACTGCAAACACCACAAACCATTCATATAGAACAGGGGTCCCCAAACTCCCTTTCCCCCCTCTGTGGACTGGCACCTGTCCACAGCATGCCAGAAACTGGGTCCAGCAAACAAGCAAAGTCCCATTTACGGGATGCAGGCAGCACACAAAATCATGCCCCTTCCAGTCTGCCAAAAAACTCTCTCTATGGAAACAGTCCCTGGTGCCCAAAAGGTTGAGGGCCACTGATCTAGAGAATTAACACGGGTTCTTAAATCAATTGTTTACAAGATGCAAACAAAACAAAAACTGCACATCCTTTAAGACACTATCATCAGAAGATTAGGGCTACAACATCTTGCCTGCAAAACTCCAATTGACTCCTAGGTGGCATCAGAGAGAAAGATGCCACTGTAACTACATTACCATCTGGTAAGCAGGCAAAGTTTTGCATTCCAGATCTGTATCCCTGAAAAAGAGAGCTGTTTAGTTTTATTTTAATAACGAATTCCTCATTCATTGGGGGAATTAAATCTTGTGTTTAGTAATAAATGAAGGCCTCTTGCAGTCCTTGTGAATCTTTCCTGTCCATACCCAATTCTGAATATAGCATTTATACACCTCCATAACCTAAGTACTTTTGAAAATTGCAGTGAGTGGAGTTAACAGGCTTATTTTGAGTCATGCATAAGTGTGTATTCGTGCTATTTACAACCGGAGTTGCATCAGCCTCTGTTTCTTCATAATGATTTTATTTCTCTAATTCTATTTAGAGACATGAAGCTGAAGCAGGTGTTCAGCCCCCAGTATATTGTGCAAAAGATGATGCTATAAACCAGAGGAATAGTTTTCTCAGTAGGATACTAGCTCAGAGATAACAATCCTGGCCCTATAAAACATGAACATTGGGATTTAATAATGCTATTTTTATAAATCTTGTAACTTAAAATGCAAATTATGAAGCAGGACTGGAATCCACATCCCTCTTTCTGTAGATTTCGGGTGTTCGTCATATGTCAGGGGTGTCCAAACTTGAGAACTTTAAGACTTGTGGACTTCAATTCCCAGAATTCCCCAGCCAGCTGGCTGGGGAATTCTGGGAGTTGAAGTCCACAAGTCTTAAAGTTCTCAAGTTTGGACACCCCTGACATATGTAGTTCAACAATCAAGATCTACACAAAAGAACATCAAGCAGGCTCCAATAATCACCAGAGTTTGTAGAAATACAAAAATAAAATCTGTAAACAACAGCACATTCTTCATTTTTGAGGTTTGCTCATTGGGAAGGTCGATAGAATCTATGAATTTGCAATTCGATTCCTAGCTGCCTATTGCTTTTTCTTAGAATATGTCCTTTGAATGATAAATGAATTGTATTCTCAGAATGTGATGAGCATAATGGCTTGCTCATTTAGTCTACTGTGAACCTCATCTGTTTGATATGTTCAGACTGGAGTAGCATAGAAATCCCTGTAGACAAAACAAATGACATGCTTGAAAAGCCTTTAAGCTTCATCACAGCTCATGGCTGTATTTCCTTCTTAGATTCCATTCACTATTCCAATTCTGTGTATATAGTACGGCCTCCTCGTGCATCACTGATGCGGTGATTCTGTTCGGAATACAGAATGTACACTTAACAGAGTTGGAAGGGAGGTTGGAGGTCTTCTAGTCCAACCCCCTGCTCAAGCAGGAGAGTCTATGTTTCTTCTTCTTCCTAACATATTCCTGAAGGTACAGGGCCTGCTTTTTGGATCACTGAACGCCACTTTGCATGGTCAGCTCCGTCTCCAGGGCGCAGGCCCACAGCTTGCATATCTTTGTTGATGGTGTCTTGCCATCTCTGTTTTGGATGCCTGCGAGGTCGCTGACCATTGACTTCTAGTTGGTGGGCAGTCTTGGCAACAGTGGAAGGTGCAACTCTCTGGACATGTCCATATCAGCGGAGCCGGCCTTCTCTCATCTTCCCTATAATTGGTGCCACACCAAAATGCTGTCGAATGGTGTCATTTGTGATGAGGTCAAGAAGGGAGATGCCCGATATCCAACAGAGCAGTTGCATGTCCATGGTATGGAGATAGCTTTCGGTCCCTGTGTTTGCTGCCCAGCATTCAGTGCCATACAGTGCAACAGGGTGGATGGTTGTCTTGTAAATCTTAGATATAAGATGGGTTGGTATTCGTCTGTCACAAAGCACATCAATGAATTCTTGCCAATGCATCCAGGCTGCATTCACCCTTGCACCTCACCACTGATGTTGCCAAGCCAGAGACCCTATACCGTGTGTGTCAAACGTCCGGTGTCACGTTGCCATCACTTGATGTTTTGTGATATTTTTCCCATTTGCGGAGCTGTGATGGGCACGGCCTGCGTATGATGCATCCAGCCCATGGGCTGCCAGTATGACACCTCCTCCCTATACCATATATTGTTCTTAAGAAGACACTTGTCTTAAAACTTCTTCTTAAAAACCTCCAGCGGGAAAATGGCTTCATTGGCTGGATTCACACATTGCCTTAAAGCCATGAAGTTTTGAGAAAAGCTTAGTAAAATATATGAACTCAGCATCCAAATTTAGATGTTTGTGATTCAGCATGCACAAACTCTGAGAGCAATAGCTTATACAGCAAACTAAGTTTCCACAGCTTAGTGCGATGTGTGACCCCAGTCAGAATGTTGGTCTATCAACTGCAACATGGTTTGCTCCCCCCTTTCCCAAACTGAGAGCCTTCAGACATGTTGAAAATTGACTTCCATAATTTTCAGTAGCTTTTCAAGATGATGATGATTCTTCTGCCCCTCCCAGAGACTTAAATGAGATAGGTTGCATATAGATTTTTTTCCAGCTTAAAAATACTTTGGATCACAAAGCATTTTCTGTATCATAGAGATATTATGCATCTCTTCATGCATCAAAGGTAGTATTCAGCAGGTTCTGACCAGTTCTGGAGAACCGGTAGCAGAATTTTTGAGTAATTCGGAGAACCTGCAAATACCACCTCTGAGCAGCCCTGCCTGTTAGGGATGTAACCTTAGGCTTGGCTTGGCAATGTATATATAAGCTATGATTATTTTACTGTTACTTTAAATGCTTAACAGATGTAATTGGATTGTTACCTCAAGCAGCTATAAGAGGGAGCCAGAATGGCTGTTAGCTCTCTCTCTGTTTTGTTAGAAGCTGGTTGGTGTATTTTGAGTTATTGTGGCTTGCTACTGTTTAGCTATACTGTGTATGACTTGGACTGTTAACCGGACTCTGAATACTTTTATATGTCTACATAGTAAACTTCTATATTTTTATACTATTCAGTGTCTCTGTATGCTGGTTTGTGCGTGTTATTCCATATCACTCTCATTACGCTTCTCTGCATAATCGCTCTTCTAACGGGGAGCCTAATTACTTAACACTGCCCCCATCTATTCTCTGCTCCCAGATCCCAGCTGATTGGGAGGAAATGGGGATTTTGCAGTAACCTTCCCCTGGAGTGGGAAGGGAATGGAGATTTTACAGTATCCTTCCCCTGCCACGCTCACCATGCCACGGCCACAGAACCGGCAGTGAAAATTTTTGAATCCCACCACTGGCATGCATGATTTCCTGATTTCAGCAATGGCTCCTTATGCAAACACAAGGAAAAAGCATGAGGCAAAACTGTTTGCTCGCTTGAATCCAGACTTTTCTAGACTACCCCCCCTCCCCCAAAAGTGCCAATGTTTAAAAGCAACACTAATCCCATGTTTGGTGACTGAAGAACATAGCAGATAATGGGGTTCCCAATGTAATTTGAAAAGGAAAATCAAAATATTTCGTTGTCAAAGTCATGTAATATTTTACAGATGCAGTACTCCCTTTTTACACGGAAAAAATGCCCCACATAATTACATTCATTACTAAGTCAAATTAATAGATATGTGAAAAATAATAATAACTTATTGCAGATTTTTCATTAATTTTTATCTGGATTGTGTAAACTCAGTTGTGAGAACCAAGTTTTATCAATGAAAATTTTTATGTTCTCACGCATTTTACAGAATTGATTACTGAACTCAAGCTCGGGAGAGAAAGGGGAAAAAATGGAAACAGAGTAACTGACTGACTGAGCTATTTTGATTTAATAACACTATGATTCACTTAGCATCTACCACAGCTTTTGGAGATTAGGTGCTTGGCCCCAAAGTAACAATTTTCACTCTTAAACAAATAGATATTGGATATCATAATGAAGTGATTTTCCCCCCTCTTCTCCATTGAATGTGCATTTTTTATTTTCTTAAAGCCAAAAATAACAAGTGAGCTATTTCCTTTAAAAATAAATAAAAATAAAAAGCACTTTAAAGTTCATGCCTCAATAATATCAAATGGAAAATCGCCAAGATTTTGGCAAATTTGTAAAACGTTCCTCAAATTGATGCTGCCTTTTTGAAAATCATGCATTGCATGTTGCATTTTTTTTTAAAAAAAAGTCTACCTAATGGTTGTTTTGACATTACTTTCCCCTCCAGTATTATTTCTCTAGCAATATCTGAAAAAAATTCATAGAATGAATTATAGTGTTGCACTGAAATACAATGGTTCTATTTTATTCTTTGCATGTATATTACCACATTCTTGACTAATAGAACCAGGAGAAATGTGAACAAATAGACATTGGTTCTTTTCCCATAGTCAAAGTAATATGTTACCTTTGCATCTTTGACGACATAAAAATATACCAATTTGAACTATCACAAGAACCAAATACTAGCTTGCCTCAAGAATAAGCATGGTAATGGATGCTGCCATTGGATTTTCAGTATGGGACAAGTTAAAGAAATCAATTGTAGATTCTCCTGGCTTATTCCAAGTCTCACCTCCTAGCAGGAAAACCAACCGCCAATCACTGTCCTTAATAAGATGTAGGCTGTGGCTGAGCAAGAGGAGGTGGTTGCATTAAACAGTAAGTATAGCCAAGTGACAATTTGTCTAATTAACAGGATTAGGGATTCAGTTAGGACAGGGGTCGGCAACCTTAAATACTGAAAGCGCCATTTGGATCCATTTCCCACAGAAAAGAAAATTGCCACGGGTTGCTGATCCCTGGGTTAGGGTGTGGAAGTACAGGTAGCCCTTGACTTATGTCCAAAATTGAGCTCAGAATTTCCATTTCTAAGTGAGACAGTTAAGTGAATTTTGCCTGGTTCTACTTAATGGTGGAGGCAGCATCCAGGCTGGGTTAACCTTCATCCAATCATATTGAGGACTGAGTCTGGCAACATTAAGCTCCGCCCCTGTTGCTAGGTAGACCCAGCTTTTCGACTCAGTCCATCGAGAAGGACGGCTGCGTCATTGCTTATCTCCGATCTGTGTTTCTGTCTTTTTACTTGTAATTTGTGGATTGTGAGTAATTGAGGAATTTATTGAATAAGCACTGCCACAGTGACCCGACGGCACTAAGATCCTCAGGGATCAAGCCTTTGGCAAGTCAGAGCCTAAGCCCTGGCAGGGTGTGAAGGCTGACACTATCTGAGAAAGCCTTATTCACGGGAGTTGGAACGCTTCAACTGCACCACCTGAGCTCCTAAACCTCCCGAGAAAGCCGTTTCCTCTTACGAGCTCCAGGCGCTGCCTCTTGCCCTGTCAGAGCGGCTTAGCTACTGTGAAACGCTCCGCCGCTTCTTTTATGATCTTTCTTGCCATACTTGTTAAGTGAATCATTGCACTTGTTAAGTTAGCAACAAGATTGTGAAGTGAATCTGGCTTCCCCATTGACTTTGGTTGTCAGAAGATTGCAAACGATGATCGCATGACCCCCAGGACATTGCAACCAGCATAAATACATGCCAGGTGCCAAACATCCCTATTTTAATCACATGACCATGGGAATGCTGAATGGTTGTAAGTCGAGGACTATCTATAAATTTGCTTACAACCTGATGGGCTTTTCAGAATATTGGTCCAGCAGTCTTTTGAAAGAACCCTAACCCCCCAAAATAGTCAAGTGACAGGTGCACAGAACAGAAAATGCTCCTGTGACTTAACAGAGGCAGGAATGTGAAGTAAAGCAGGAAAAAGCAAACACTAGCTTATGCTGCAAGGCAATTACTATGCCTAGTAACACCCAGAAGTACATCATAAGCAAAATGCCATCGCCCCCTCCCAAGAAATAAACATTGTAAAACTATGCCCACAAAAAAGGCCATTATTGTCAAAAAGCATGGAAAACGTGTATTGGTGAGAGAGCTAAATAAATATAGTTGGCAGAATTCAGGTCTCATTCCCCATCGAAACTCTTGTGAGCAGCACAGGATTAGGATTCCCATGAGAATACCTAAATTTCTATCACTTTTTCCAAACAGCTCCGTATCTATGGACAGAGCCATGGTGGTGCAATGGTTAGAATGCAGTATTGCAAGCTAATTTTGCTGACTGCCAGCAGTTCGAGTCTCACCAGCTCAAGCTTGACTCAGCCTTCCATCCTTCTGAGGGCAATATTGCTGACTCTGTAAACTGCTTAGAGAGAACTCTAGAGCGCTATGAAGCAGTTTATACATCTAAGTGTGATTGCTATGTATATAAGGCATGTTGAACCCTAAATCATCTGTAATCTGCTATTAGGGGAAATACAGAGGCAGAAATGCAACAATTATCCATAAAGATACAGGGTTCAAGTGCCAGAGCTTTTCACAAGATGGTCCAATTGTAAAGCTCAGGATTTGAAGGCAGGTTCCGAGTCAGAGACCTGCTTCCAGCAGAGTAGCAAAGATCTGAAGCAAACTATGGCCATTTATGACCTATGGACTTCAATTCCCGGAATTCCTGAGCCAGCTCTGGAGGCTACTGTGATATAACCCAAGCTGCTGGCGCTGCTTGTTTCGGGGCCTCTCTTGTCAAGAATACACACCAATGGCCTTTGCTCTGCTTTCACAGCTGCTTGCATATTCTCGCCTACGCACCTGCCACAATCCTGTGTCTCAGTATCTGAATCAGCATCCCCCTGCTAAGGTCATTGTCTCCCCGAGGGTAAGTTGTCTGTTGGCTCCTCTGTCTAACAGTCCATCTGGATTGTCTCTTCAACTTCTGAGAAAATTCAGAGACCGTAACAAGTGCCTTCTGTAGCCTGCACAGAAGACCCTTTTCCCATATACTCTCGATTTAAAAGCCAGAGAAAACAGTTGTTCAGTAGAAAAATAATGATCTAATCTCTGTCCACTTCACTGGATACCAATAGGTTTCTGAGTCCAATTCAAAGTTTTCCTTTGATCTAATAAAATCTTATTGGGCTCCAAGATATCTCAGGACTGTTTTGTCCAAGGGGAATCTGTTTCGCCTTTGCATGCCTGTCCAGGAAGAAGACTTAGGATCCCATCCCTGTGTTAGCAGGGGAGCATGGATCTGAAGATACTCCTTCCAACCCCCCATGCATGGGAACAGCCTGCTTCTGACTGGGTTACAACTTGCATATTACCTGGTGATATTCTGCGAGACATTTCATTGGGTTCCTTATATTACTGATTTCTAACTGTTGGTGGCTTTTGGTTTCTATACGATTGATTCTCCTGTTCTAATTTTATTTGTTATGTACTGTTCAAATCTGGTAGGTATTTTATACTATATATTTTACAGAGGCTTCCCCACCGCAAGTGATTCTGGGAAACTTACATTTGAAGAGCAAGGCATAATAAAAATTAAGAAATTAAGATGTGGAGATTCTAGAAAGAGTGCAGAGAAAAGCAACAAAGAGGATTAGGGGACTGGAGCTAAAACATATGAAGAACGGCTGCAGGAATTGGGTATGTCTTGTTTAATGAAAAGAAGGACTAGGGGAGACATGATAGCAGTGTTCCAATATCTCAGAGGTTGCCACAAACAAGAGGAAGTCAAGCTATTCTCCAAAGCACCTGAGGGTAGAACAAGAAGCAATGGATGGAAACTAATCAAGAAGAGAAGCAACTTAGACCTAAGGAAAAATTTCTTGACAGTTAGAACAATTAATCAATGGAACAACTTTCCTCCAGAAGTTGTGACTGCTCCAACACTGGAAGTTTTTAAGAAGATGTTGTATAACCATTTGTCTGAATTGGTGTAAGGTTTCCTGCCTGGGGGTTGGACTAGAAGACCTCCAAGGTCCCCTCCAACTCTTGTTATTCTATTGTTCCTAACAACAAAAAACAACCTACAAGGACTCAGCAGCCCATCCTACCCTAGGGCCTAGGAGATTAGCTGGATTTCCATAGACTTTCCGAAAATCATTAGAGTGAGAGTCACATTTATTTGTAATCATAGGGTTTAGCAAAATTGATATAAAATTATAACAACCTGTGTGGGTGCCATGTCGATCCCATGGAGAGGGGCTGTGGCAATGGCGGGATTTCTGTTCTTTCCAAATATTGCAATGAAAGGAAAGAAAATGATGATATGCTCCAAAGAATAAAGTTGTGTATTTAGCTTATTCGTTTGCAGGCCATTGATCATACCGTCATTCACAAGAAGGCTTTTCTCCTAGGAATATATGCTCATCTGTGGTAAATGTGGAAATGTTTTCAGGAAGCTGGTTTCCTTTGAAAGATTCCAGGGTGGGGGCCCTATCAGTCCTCTAGAGTTTTCCAATGCCTGAATAGAATTTCTGACGGACTAAAAGTAGCGACACTTTTACTATCTCAATAGCACATGACATACTGTTAGGGACAATGCTGACGTCCTCTCCCGGCTCTGCGTTTCTGGCTCTGACTGACAGTCAACCTCTGACCAACATCAGTCTGGCTCTGTTTGGCAAAGCAGATTTAATCATATCATTTCCCTTGGAACATTTGCCAGGAAGATGATGATTACTCAAGGGGAGGAATCACAATGTCTGAATAGATGTTTTGGGGGGAGGGAGGGATTGCCGCAGAAGCACCTCGGTGTTTATCCTGTCAAGAAGTGAGTCAGCTGATGATGCCAGCTTGTCACAACACCGGCAGGATCTCAGGAGGCCTGTAATATGGAATAATAATCCTTTGTAACTCCTACTGCTGTATCGACCACAGAATGTGCATTGAGTTATTGCTCTGTAATAGGAGCACTTCTGGGGATCCTTTTATACTCCTGGATCTTCTGCTGAGAAATGCATTCCAGAGAGGAAATATTTTACCAGCATTACAGATATTTTGTAACCAAGCCTCTACTCTATATAGGGACGCAGTGGCTCAGTGGCTAAGACGCTGAGCTTGTCGATCAGAAAAGTCAGCAGTTCGGCGGTTCAAATCCCTAGCACTGCGTAACGGAGTGAGCTCCCGTTACTTGTCTCAGCTTCTGCCAACCTAGCAGTTCCAAAGCATGTAAAAATGCAAGTAGAAAAATAGGGACCACCTTTGGTGGGAAGATAACAGCATTCCGTGTGCCGTTGGCATTTAGTCATATAGGCCACATGACCACGGAGACGTCTTCGGACAGTGCTGGCTCTTCGGCTTGGAAATGGAGATGAGCACCGCAGCCTAGAGTCGGGAAAGACTAGAACATATGTGCGAGGGGAACCTTACCTTTACCTTACTCAATATCCCGGAGTGCTAAAGAGAAGGTAATAACTAATTATTTGGGGGGCTTTGTTTGTTTGCTTTGATGCCTTTAAGTCAGTCTTGATGCCCAGTGAGTGCCTCAGTAAATCCATGCAGGTTTTTTGGCAATTTTTTTTAGAAGAGGTTTTCCATGGTCATGCTGGGAATGACAGAGCGACTGGTCCAAGATTACCCAGCTGGCTATCAGCCTAAGGCAGTACTAGAACTCAGTCTCCTGATTTCTAGCCAGTACCTTTAACCACTACACTGAACTGACTCTCATTTTATAGTTTCATAGTTCAACTCTTTTTGGTTTCTGTCATCTTACTCACTTTTGTTCTTTCACCAGCAGGAGAAATTTGATCATCAGTTTTGGATTTGTGAGGTTACTTAAATGTAGCCCCCAAATGCTACAAGAACTCCTTCAGGAAGGTCAATCCTAAAATGACCGACATTTCTTTGGATTTCCAAATCAAATCTAGCTCCAGGATAAGCACAGCACAGCACACTGGACACTTCACTAACTTGGCTCCAGATTTCATGCAAAAAGCTTATGCAATCCTTCATTCTATTATATTCCTCTTGGCATGTTCAAACCACACTCCTTTATGAAAACTGTATGCACAAGGTTGAAAAATTGGATCAGCTTTGGCACTTAATTGCTCTCTTTATGTAACTGGAAGCAAAACGACAAAACTGAGCATATGAAGTTTGGTAAATAATCAGTGACCTGATCTAAGGGAAGAGAAGAGCGGGGAAGAGACCAAAGAGCTTCCTAAAGTAGAAAGGCAATTCTTTCTGTGTTCTCCTTTCAAATCCTCACTTTTAATTCTACTTGGAACTCTTAGAAGCAAGATGAAGAGGAGAAACCTAATGGAAAAGTAGGAATCAATGTGGCTGGTCCATCCTTATTCCACTTATTCCATTTTTAGGGCATGTTTCCTGTTAAAATTTGATTTTGAGATAAAATACCCTAATTCAGTGGTGAAATTCAATTTTTTTTCTACTGGTTCTGTGGCCGTGGATTGGTGGGCGTGGCAGGGGAAGGATACTGCAAAATCTCCATTCCCACCCCACTCTGGGACCAGTCAGAGGAGGCATTTGCCCATTCTCCGAACTACTCAAAATTTCTGCTATCGGTTCTCCGAACTACTCAACATTTCCGCTACCGGTTCTCCAGAACCTGTCAGAACCTGCTGAATTTCAACCCTGGCCTGATTCCACACTGTCATCCACATATAGGATGTTCTTTGTCCCCTTTATCACCTCTTCCAACTGTACCATTATGTAACCTCTTCTTGCATGCATTTGCTTGTGGTTGTTTCTTGTAAGACGTCAATTTCCTGTTTGTTTTTTTTGTTTCTTCTGACAACTCAGCATTCAGTATCAGCTTTTCCCATCAAAATCTAAGAAAGGTATGAGAAGCATGTCATTTTTTTAAGGTTTCCTTTTTTATTGCAATTTTTTTACATATTTTATGAACAAAGTGTTGTCCGGATCTTTTCTTGTACCTCCTCTCATATACATAATCCATTCTACATCATATCTCTGTTTCCAATTTCAGCCATATTATTCTCTTTCCATATTTTTTTTAATCTTAAACTTATTTTTTCCTTAATACATAAACAATATCACTAATCACCCTTAATTTCTAATCTCTTACAATAACATCAACTCCATCGCTAAATATGTTTATGAGAAGCATGTTAATAGATAAGGGCCCTATGCTCTTTTGCAAAATTAAGTCAAGGCCCAGCCAGTAACAATGCTTCTGATGTGGCTTATTTCATTTTACATATATTACTTGGAAAAATTGTATTGCCACCCAACTTAAATATGTAACTTTGGGTAGCGAACAATCCACACAAAGGATTTTTTTTTTTTAAATCCATGAGCAATTAAAATAATGCAAGGCAAAAAGAAAGAAAAAAGAACCCCAAGACAGTACATTACAATTCTGCAAAAGCAGTTTATTGGGCTCCCCTAGCCCTTCCCTAATGCCCAGGGGAAAAGCCAGGTTTTAACAGTCTTTGAGAAGGCGTGGAGAGTTGGCTCCATCCAACTCTCAGGGAGAAGGTTGTTCTCCACAGGCAGCCCAGGAGAGAAAACAACTCCCCCCTCTCCCCCGCAAGATGACACTGTTTTAATAGAGAGATCTTGGCACACACCATCCTGTTAGCTCTGGTGGAAATCTCAGAGATAGGCAGTCCCCAAAGTAACCTGGTTCTGTGCCATGTTGGTGTTTAAAGGTAATGCCAAACTTTGAATTGTACTGAAGGAGGTTAGCCCCCACCCGTCTCCTAGGAAAATGAGATATTTTAGGAAATATTAAAAGGGCAGAATATTTCCCCTAAAAGGGAAGCAGAAACTCAACCCCCAACCTTTGTCCATTACATTATATGGGGCTTCCCTTGGGACGCGCCCGAAGACTGCAGCTAGTCCAGAACGCAGCCGCGCGGGCTGTCATGGGGAGTACTAGGTACTCCCACGTAACACCACTCCTGCGCGAGCTGCACTGGCTGCCTGTGGTTTTTCGGGTGCGTTTCAAGGTTTTGATCACCATCTTTAAAGCGCTCCATGGCACAGGACCTAGCTACCTGCGGGATCGCATCTCTCCACACACATCCCTGCGGCCAATTCGCTCTCACAGGGAGGGACTTCTCCTGGTGCCGTCCACTAGGCAATGTCAATGGGCGGCGCCAAGGAGTAGGGCCTTCTCTGTGATGGGCCCAACCCTCTGGAATGACCTCCCCCCCGACATTAGAAACACCACCGACTTCCGCTCCTTCCGACAAAAATTAAAGACACACCTGTTCCGATTGGCTGGCCTGGCATAATCATAACTGCTCCCTCCTGGCAAACATATTTCTCAACTGGTTTTTTAGGGAATTGTTTTTTAAATTTAATTTTATGGGATATTTGTTGGGGTTTTAAATTATTTACTAGCTGTACAGTTCTTTAAACCTTTTATCCTCCTTCGTATCTATTTATCTATTTAATAATTTTAATTGTCTAATTTTATAACTATTTAAATGATGTATTTCTGATATGGACTGTACACCGCCCCGAGTCCCTTTCGGGAGAGGGGGCGGTCTATAAGCGCTTAGTAAATAAATAAATAAATAAATAAATAAATAAATAAATAAATAAATAAATAAATAAAGGCCAGGGCTAGTCTATTCTACATAACAAAGATCTACCTCCTTCAGGCAGAGCCATAATAAGAATCCCAAAGCCCTTTCATTACATCATTACCCAGCAAGGCTCAACCAAGCCTGCGACTCAGGACAGCCTACAGAGTTGCCCCTGCTTGGCCCCATGGGAGTCTGACAATCAATCACAATGCAAGCTCAAATTCAAATCTCAACAGGGTATAAATCTCCCTCTTCCTCCACTCCATGTGCTTTTTTGCCCAGGACCTCAAGCCATGTGTACACCATTAAACCATTTTTCCAAACAGCCTCCATGTTTCCAGTGTCTTTCTCCCCACTTGGAACTGAACCAGTGGTGGGTTTCGAAAGTTTTTAGAACATCTTCTGTAGGTGTGGCCTGCTTTGTGGGAGTGGCTTGCCAGCCATGTGACCGGGGTGGGAGTGGCTTGCCAGCCATGTGACCGAGTGGGAGTGGCTTGGCAATCATGTGACTGGGAGGGCGCGGTCAACTTGTAAAATGTGGTGAAACCCACTTAACAATGCTTTTGCTTAGCAACCAAAATGTTGGTTCAGAAACTCTGGCATTTGAAGCACGCAAGTCTTAAAGCTGTCAAGTTACAAGACCCTTGCACCCCTATCCCTTTAGAAAAAAAACCCTAGGGGTGTTCAAACTTGACAGCTTTAAGACTTATGGACTTCAACTCCCAGAATTCCTTTTCCAGTCATGTTGGCTCAGGAACTCTGGCATTGAAGTGTGCAAGTCTTAAAGCTGTCAAGTTACAAGGCCCTTGCACCTCTAACCCTTTAGGAAAAAACCCTAGAGATGATCATACTTGACAGCTTTAAGACTTAAGGTTTAGATAGGACTCTTAGAGGTGCACAGGGCGATTGGTGAGCCAGCCAGTCAGTGAGCGGTGGGCGGGGCAAGCATGGTGACAACGGGCGGGGGGCGGGAGCTGGAACCGGTTCTAAATGGCACGGTAGATTTGTGCAACCTCTTCTATAGAAGAGGTTAGAACTGGCAGGAACCCACCCCTGAACTGAACCCAGAAGGACATTTCATCCAACAGTACACAGAAGCACATTGCAAGCCAATCTGCCTCAAGCAGTGGTGCTGCTGCACAAACAAACCTAGGATGACCTCCCAAACTGTGTTTACCAGTTCAAGCTTTTAATTATTCTCCAAGGGCAGCCTCACATACAACATGCTGCTGTAATTTAACTGGAAAGTGACTAGGATTTGACTGACAGCACGCCCCCCCCCCCCCCCCGTCCCAGGAATGAGTGCCACATAACAGGAATCCATATAAAGGGACTCTGGCTAATAGCTGCCACTTCCTCTTTGAGTGGAGCCAAGAGCTCACAATACGGAACCATGAGGATCTCTACATTGCACATTGACTCTGTTGGTGGGATCTGCTACCCACCAAGAGTTAAATTTAAGAAATCAACAGATCCAGGAGCTCTGAAGACATGGAGTCAATTCTGCCAGCACTGAGCTTATCCTTTTCACCAAGTAGACTTTAATTGCTTCCAGATACTGGATAACAACTTCAACCATGTCATTTGTGTAGTCTGGGATGGATATCTAAAGCTAAGTATCATGAGCATACTTATGGAATTTCATCCCATGCTGATAGGTGACCTCACTTAGCAGTTTCATGTAGATATTAAGTACGAGTAAGGAGAGAATTAAGCTATGAGATACCCGACATACTGTATGACAGCCTTAGGGCTAGATCCACATTGTCTAGAAATTACCTTGGAGGAAGGAAGAGAACAACGCCTCCCATTGTCAATTCTTGGAGGCAGTCCAGAAGGATATCATGATCAATGGGATCGAAAACTGCTGAGAAGCCTAGGAGAGCAAGGGCAGTTGTGCCCCCTCCAGGGGTCATTCACAAGGGTGATCGCCTCAGCTTTATAACCCAGCCTGAATCTCAACTGAAAATGGTCCAGATAATCTGCTTCTTTCAGAGCCATTAGAAGATGTACACCTGTCGCCTTCTCAACAACCATTCCTAAAAAGGCAAAGTAAGAAACTGGATGAAAGTTGTCCAAGGGTGGCTTCTTAAGTAGAGAACGGACTATTACCTCCTTCAAAACAGGTAAAAGCACCCACTGTGCTATCAATACATTTCATCAGCTCCATGATTGCCAGAAACTTTGCTACTTGCCCAAACAAAGACCATGAAGCATATCAGACTGGTGATAGTGCCAGAAGCCTGGCCACGGAATTGAAAAAGTCAGGTTGCAGATCAGGGATGCTGGTCCATGAGGAGTAATCCCAATACCCACAACCTAGCTTTACAAAGAGGCTCTGACATCAGATATGTCCAGTGCAGCATCCCTAAAAGCCACCAGAGAATCCTAAATGACAACAGTCATACTGCAACTAGCCTGGGATCACTCCCCAAAACCAGAAGGGCATATTTTGGAGAAAGGAAATGACCCCCCCCCCCCACACACATCCTTATCTAGATTTCAATTGTGCACACAGTGTTTGCCTTCTCATCCAAGATCAAATCATGGATGAAATGGGACTTATTACATGCTGACCACATCCTGCTACACCCCTCCACGCCCATCACCACCTTGGTGTTCCTGCTTGCCCTCTCCCCCTCACAGTATAAAATCACCCTGATTAGATTTTCATATATCCATACATATCAGAAGTGGTATTCAGCCGGTTCTCTCCCGTTCGGGCGGGGTAGTGGCTGCCGCCGCAGGCTCCGCCCACCCACCTCAAAATAATGTGTGAGCACTGTGCATGCACAGAAGGCAGTGCGCATGCACAGACATGGTGAATCCCATCACTGATAAGATATGTAATGTACGTATGCACATATTCTTATTAGTTTCTGGACATAAAAAATGAGCAGAGGTCAGGGTGGGGGGAGGAGGAGGAGAGAGACAGACAGACAGACAGACAGGCAGAGAGACAGAGGGAGGGAGGGAGGGCATGGCATTAAACAAATTCACTCAGGCCAAGCAATGTTTGTAGAGAGAGAATTATTTTGTTATGAAGAAGAAAACACAAATGCCTCCAGTGAAAGGAATAAATGTATCAGAACTATTGCTTGCTGGGCAGTCTGTTTTAGATTTGCAGTCCATAGCCATTCCCAAGTAGGAAAATATTCTGCATGTAGCAAGGGCAAAATCAGATGTGATATTAAATACATCATTTGGAGTCAGGTGTATATTTAAAAAACTGAAAAGGAGGGATGAGGCTTCAAGATGCATGGAGTGGCTCTACCTTTTTCCTTTTCATATGAAGCAAAACTTCCAAAGATCCCAGATTATGGATACCCTCTCTGGACCTGAGTGAGATTTTGACATGCTTGGCAAAAATTCTGCAAAGATGCTCCATCACCAAAATTTTAATTAATTTTATTTTTAATTAATGCTGTTCCTGTTCCAGTTTCTATTTTTGAATTTAGTAACTCTTGCTTGATCGTTAAGGCAAGGAATAAATGAGAACCACATAGTCTAATTTTCCTCTTTCTTCATTTGATTAAATATCACTCTCAAATCACAACTCACCTTATTATCTCATGTTCAATATATAAGAAATAGTCTTTCATGTTATAGCAATAATTTCCATAGACACTCAGTGTCAGAATTACAAATATAGATAGTTGAGCGTGTCTTTGTGTACACTATGCGTTCTTTCTCATAGATAGTAATGAAAGTAATATTCTTCTATTTCTCTCAATGCCCTGAAGACTGAAATAGTCATTTGAAGGCAAATTACATTTGGATGATCCAAAGACAATTGCACACAGTTTAGAGTGAATGACTCTTGTTTCATTTCCTGTGCTTTTATCTTTAAGTCTACATGGATATATTTTACAATATATAATAAGTTGTAAGGGTACTTTGGGGGAAACAAATGACAAATCTTTGTCATCGAACAATCCTCTCACTCAGATTCTATTTAGCAACCCTGGATTTATTTATTATTCAGTTCTTGCCTCCTGCAGACAATGAGTAGGAAAAATGTGAAAAATCAAAGGATCCCATTTGGAACCCACAGAAATTGTAGTCTAAAGCCCATCACATTAAAAATTCAGTGGAAACTTTAAAAAATGTTTTACAACAAGCAATTATGGCAGGGATTCACAATAACCCCCCCCCCCCCCCTCAAACTAAGCATGATACTCCCTCAAAATAGGAAAGGCATGGATATAGATCAAGGTGTTTTTTTTAAAAAAAAATAAGTGCTGTAAAGTTAATATATAGAATGTGATTATTCTATATGTGCATTACTTTAAAATTAAATTAAAATTACAATTGAGTAGCATTTGGACAGTCTCTGAAGAAGCCCATTCAAGAAAAGAGAGGCCCATGCAACTCTGCAGACTTTGGTTGCACAGTCCTAATTTGAAGTATTGTTTCATGTAACAATATTCTTTACCCTAAAAAAAAAAAAGGTTTAGATAGCAGAGAGCAGTTATAGTCCCCAAGGTAGTGAAGTGGGAAAATAACTCGTTCTGATGATCTGAAGGGTAGCTTCAGCATCTTTACCACCATCTATTTAATTATAGTCTTGAACTGAATCCTGTAAATACTATAATATTGTTCCTGAATCGTCAAGGGACTATAAGATGATACAGACATATACCTTTATTGGTGAATTACAAAGGAAGGGGAAAGAGATTATGTCAGGGGCTTAGCCTCAGCTTTCTTGGGTTTGAGAATGCCTCAATGACTGTACTGTCTCTGTCCCAGGGCAGTAGGTGCGGTATCAGTGGTGGGTTGCAGGCGGTACACCCCCGTACAGGCGTACCGGAGCCTGCCTGGAGCACCAGGTGCTGTTCTGGTACAGTGCTCCCGAGGGCCCACCTGCCCGCCCGAGCTCTTTACCTGTTCTTTAAAACCTTCGGCGCTTCCACACAGGCGCATGGCACGTACTGCGCCTGTGCAACGCTCGACTGAGCAGCTGGAGTGTCGCCGAGGCTTGCGGAAGCCTCAATGGCAGCTACGATGCATGCGCGCACCAAACGTGTGTGATGCATGCGCGCACCAAATGTGTGTGCGCTACGCACATCAATGTGGGTTGTGTCGGGCCCTGTTCCAACCATACCGGAGAACAAAAGGAAAAAACCTTTTTTCTTATGGGGTTTTGCAGGTGCCCCCTTAGCTCAGGTGAGGTTGGAGCCTCCCCCCCCAAAAAAACCTTTTTGCCACCATTTCGGTGGGCATGGCTTGGTGAGGGTGTCATGTGACTGAGTATGCATGAGTGATGTCAAGTTGGCCATGCCCATTCAGTCACATGCCCCCCATCTAGCCATGCCCACTGAACCGGTAGTAAAAAATTTTTGAAACCCACCCTTGTTCCAAAGGGATGAAGAACTGACTGGGATTCAGAGTGGGAAGAACTTCTGTAGTTGGTGGATTTCAGTTTCACTTCTACATTTTTAACTTGGTGCATCATAAGGGGGCTGCCACTTACAACATCTTATCGTCTGAAAGGTCTTCATGAAATGGAGCTTTTCATTGCAAAACCCGATGAAAAAAGAATCATCTTTTTCAGGAGATGGTGGCCTTCCCTCCCAAATGGCTATTCCCTGATTCAGCCCATCTTTAGTGATCAGTTTTCTGCTAGATAGGCTGGCATAAGAGGTTCACAAGGTCTGTGTGTATCCATGCTTGTGCGCGCAAGGTTGTAAACTTGACATTAACAAGATTATCAGAACACTAAAAAACACACCGTTCAGTAAATATGCAAATTAGATTTATCACAGATACAATTTCCCTTCTTGTGCCCAGAGGTCATGTCTGGGTTAATTTAATTTTCACAGTTCTATTTTAAATAGGGCATCACAATTAGTTGGAAAAAAAAAGTTCCCGTGTTGTCATCTTATTCTTTTTGGCAACAAAACTGTTTGGCTACACAATAAAGTTGTCTCATTATATACATCCCAGCTGTGCTTTACACTTTTTGTGTGATGTTTGCCAAATGTAAACCCTAAGATACTTGGGTAGTGGGGATAAAAAAAAGCTAGATAAAGGAGGAAGGCATGGAGAAAAGCTTGAAGTGAGAGAAAAAGAGGACACATAAATACAATTCAATGCTTATCAACTTCAGATGATGCCATTATACTAAAGTGATAATACAGTTAATGGGGATGTTCTGGAGGTGCTCTGAACAGTTTAAACATAGCTGCTTTCATTAAAAATTGCATCAACTTGATTGTACCTAGATTACAGTTTCAACCCAGTATCAGCCTCAATCAAAAATGTAAACAAATCAAGGTGGATTGCTGCCGGTTTTACTACTCGTTCGCAACCCGCATGTGTGCACGCTCTTCAATGTAAATTGTTCTTTGTGCATGCGCAGTCACTAAAAACCAAAATGGCGGTGGCCCAGTGGTGGCGAGGGAACCAGTTCAGGGGCATGGCAGGCCTGGGTTGCTGCCGGTCCTGCGACCCAGACCTGACTTCCACTACCAGTTCGGCTGAACTGGGCTGAACTGGGAGAAACTCACCTCTGAAATAAATATACTATCATTCTTTAAGCAACTGTTGACTTACTAATATAGTGATGGTAAGAAGGTGCCATATTGCTTATCTGACAATGGAGCAATAAAATTCCACCATCCTTTCTGGTGGTGGTGCTAAATGGGTCATTATATGAATGGTACAGAGTACCCCTGAAAGCTGAGACTCTAGAAAAAGTGCAGAGAAGAGCAACCTAGATGATTAGAAGACTGGAAACATATGAAGAACGGTTGCAGGAACTGGGCAAGGCTAGTCTAGTGAAGAGAAGGACTGGGGCAGACATGATATCAGTGTTCCAATATTTGAGGGGCTGCACAGAGAGAAAGGAGTCAAGCTATTTTTCAAGGAACCAGAAGGCCAGACAAGGAATAATGGTTGGAAGCTGAACAAGGAAATACTCAACCTAGAAATAAGGAGAAATTTTCTGACAGTGAGAACAAACAAGCAATGGAACAGCTTGACTTTGGAAGTTGTGGGAGCTTCTTCACTGGAGGCTTTCAGGAAGAGATTGGACTGCCATTTGTCAGATATGTATAGGGTCTCCTACTTGGGCGGAGGGGTTGGACTAGATGACCTACAAGGTCCCTTCCAACTGTTTATCTAATCTAATTGGGGTGTAAAACCAGGATTGTAGGACTATATACAGTCACTGAAGCTTTGAGTAGTAACCAAATTGCAATTAACAGTAGGACATAAGAGGAAATTCATTAAACAGTTGTCATATTAGGAAAGTAAAATACAACATGCAAATTAATCATATTTGATGAATTCAATCAGATTTAAGTGCCAGTTTAATTTTTTTCTGGTCCCATTCATTTCTTAGTCTTGGCTTGGAATTCTTGTTGGCGATTCTGATGAGATTGGCCCCAAATAAGCTGCTTGCCAATATATTCTCTTGGAAAAAGGCATTTGGCCAAAAAAAGAAAGTCTCTGAATATGTGGAACATTTGAATTGTATTGAACAAGATTTTCATGATAATACTGCAATCATTATCATTCCAGTTACTGCAGGATGAAGCCCTCTTCAGTATGTTTCCAGTCAATAAGGTCTTGAGCTTTCTTTTGCCTGTTGGGCCCAAAATACTTGCTGATGTTTGAAAGTTTTCACAATCAGCCACACAAATTTTACCACCATGAAAACACATTCAAAAAGGATTTAAATGTTGTATGTTCATTGTGTGGAAATTAGGGGTGATCCAGAAAAAAAAGCAAGCAGTTCAAGCAATAATTTGCTGTGTGATTTAAATAATGTCAAAAGCAGTTATAACGTTTTTGGTTCTGATAATCACTCAAAATCTTAATTGCATCATGCCACAGTTATATGAAATTTTATTATAGTCAATCATTAGGCGCATTCGGCATGTAAATTAATCCCAATATGTTTCTGTTATGATGCCCCCCTTTTAGAAAGTGCTATATTTTCATTCCGTGTCATTTATAGTTTTATAACTTCTGTCACATAACAGACATATGAAAGGGGAAAAAACATTAATTTTTCCTCAGATTGAAGATACATCAACTCTGAGGAACTATGTTGCAATTTTTGGTATTCTTTTCAAATCTGAAATCTCCCTCCCTCCCTCCCTCCCTCTCTCTCTCTCTCTCTCTCTCTCTCTCTCTCTCTCTCTCCCTCCCTCCCTCCCTCCCTCCCTCCCTCCCTCCCTCTCTTTTCTCTTTTAACCCAGGCACAATAACAATAGTACTGGATGAGTTTGCTTTAATGCTTACTGAAAGAGGTTTCAAATACAAATTTAAGTCAACCTTTTTTAAAAAAACAAACAGCAAAAGGGTGGTTACAGTATTGATTTTGTAAAGTTATAAACAATCTATGGACCCAGATGGATATGAAATAAGAATTTGGACTTATTCATAAGAATCCTTTCCATGTAAAAATGCTGTTGCTGTGAATTCTTTAAAAATATGATAATATGGGACTTTGAAGATTAGACACTAGTGAGAACCAGAAGGAATTACAAAAATACAATTAAGGGAGAAGAACATTTAACTTATTAATACAGAATGAAGCAAAATACATTTAACACTACTGGACATACCAAAGGTTATTTGTGACAATGGACACAGAAGTTAATTTTAAGAGTGCCTCCACTATAGACAGACTGTATTTAAAAGATATTATGAAAGATGAATAAGTTTTACTGGGAAAGACTGAGTCTGAAAGTGGATTAAAAAATGACAGACTACATAAATGATATGGAAAAAGATGCTACACTACAAATGAAACTGGCAGATGTCTTGATAATGAAAAAGATATAGAAATAACAAACCAAATCTGTGACCTGCATAATTTTCCTATGTTGTATTTGCAACAGAGATTTGTTAATGTTTTGAAAAATACTTGTGAGATGGAACAAAGAAAAAAAGAAAGAAAATTAAGTTCTAGGACCTTATTTGGAGGAATTACATATCAATACTGTTAAAAGAATATAAAGTTGGTGTATTTGACCCAGATTAAAATAGGAATATTATTATCTCTGGTAACCCTTAGTGGACTTTTGCTGACCACAACTGAATGACAAGGTTTTAATGATTGTTTTTATAGATAAGAGATGAAATATGGGCAGATGAGATAATTGGTTTTATTTAAAAGAAGGGGGTAAGTTACTGAAATTGTTTAGATTTGTTGTAAAGGGGGAAATAATTTCTATATGTCTTTGTTTCCTATATTTTATTTTTCTTTCTTTTCTAATTTTTCTTTTCTTTTCAGCACTTTCTATTTTTATTATTTAGTTTGTATCAGTTTTTATCTTTTTAATTGCAATATAGAGAAATTAATATCAGTTGTTATTATTCTTGCTGTTTCTTTTTCACTTCCTTTCTAATAACCATTAGCATGGAAATTGCTTTTCATTTTCCTGCTCCTTGTTTTCAGTAGATGTGTGACTCATTGTCAGCAAGTTTCAGTGAACTTTTTTATTTGACTGTTTTCTGAGGGTTCAAATAAACATCCATAGAAGTGGAATGAGGATGTTTGCATCCTAGTTCATCATTTTCATTTCCTATTTTCTCGGCATGATCTCTTTTTAGGCCAATGGGAACACTTTTTACTGGCATGTTCTCCTTGCCCTTTAGACTTTTGGTTTTTCTCTTAGATTTCTTGCACCTTTTCAGATTTTGAGATTTCCTCAAGCCTGACAGACAAGAAGGTAAGCATTAATAGGATGAATGTGCAAATGTTTATGATTTGTACTAATGAAAATTTCTTTTGTCATTCTGAGGAAAGCTCAGGTTCTGAGGGACATCCCTGCACATGACCCATGAAGGAATGATTGAATTTCTCAGAGAGGAGCTAACAGAGTCAACATCCTTAATGCAATTCAGTTAGTTCAGCTCATTTCCTATTTAAAAAACCAGATTAACCATGTATTGTGGAAACTGTAGACTTTATTTACGTATATGTTGGACTGTAAAATATGGCTGAGTTTCAGCCAATATAAGCAGTCAAGGTGGTTTCCGTTAGTAAAACGCATACAACACATAAAACACAGCAATAAAATCAATACAATTAAAATCAAATAAAAAATTAGAACGAAGAGAATTTGAATCAGTCCAACTGTTCAGTTTGGCAAATGAAAAAGACCAGAGAGGTTTTTCTATTTATGAAATAGTGGGAGGTGAAGGACCATCAGGGTGGGCTGCTGGGGGTTCGCAAGGGTTCAGGCGATTCTCTAGCTAGGATTCTTCCCAGTTCGGTGAACCCAAATGCCACTCCTGGCTGGCCACGCCCACCCCTCCCCTCCCGAGTGTCCATGTGGCCCGTTCATCATGCCAGGTAAGTGCAGGGCCCGCGTGGAGGCTCAGGGAGGGATGAAACGGGCTTATTGGAAGTCCAGAAACGGGCCTTTTTCTTGGAGAGGGGAAAATGGGCTTCCGGAGCCCAGGGAAAGCAGCTTTTACCCTCTCAGAGGCTCAAGGAAAGCCTCTGTAGCCTGGGGAGGGTGAAAAATGCCCCCTCCCCCGCTGTGGTCTGGTGGCCGACTAGGCCATGCCCACCCAGCAACGGAAAGCGAACCCATTGCTGCAATTTTTGAAGCCCACCCCTGGTGGAGAGTTATAGGGGACAAGGACTTCCTCATCAGGAAGGCCAAGTTTCTAATCACAGGGGCATTTTCCATTGACCTCTTCTGCTTCTTTGAATAACCAGGCAGCTTTGTATAAGAAAAGTCAGGACCAAAGCCACATGTCAATTTACTTGACCATTGCAGCATCCCCATGGTCATGTGATCAATATTCAGACACTAATTCATATTTATGACAGTTGCTGTGTTCCGGGGTTATGTGATTTCCTTTTGTAACCTTCGGACAAGCAAAGCCAATGGGGAATCCAGGTTCACATAACAAACCGGGTACTAACATAACAACTGCAGTGATTTATGTAACAGCTGTGGCAAGAAAGGTCGTAAAATGGGGCAAAAATCATTTAACAAGTCTCATTTAGCAACAGAACTTTTGGCCTCAAGTGCGGTGGTAAGTCGAGGACTATCTGTATTTGATTTTCACTGGAATAAGTGAGGAGGGTCTCTTTCTTGCTTCCAGCCCCATGAGACCTGAGCTCACCAATCCTCTTTTTCAACCTCTTTTACGAAAAATATTTTCATGCTATAACTGCATCTGCCAGAAGGATTTTTCTGCATTAATCTAGTTGATTTCTACTTTCCGGTTAAAAATTATAAACAGCTCTTATTTTTTCTTCGATTTTAGTCATGGTCTTTTTTGTTGTTCCTTTTAATTGTTATTTGTTATGTTTTTGTCTTTCTTCTTCTTTTCCTTTCCTCCTCTACCAGGCCTAATTGGTTGTAAGCCAGAAAATATCATTCAAGTTTTTTAATATCGTACCCCAAACCATCATCTCAATGAACAAATGAATATAAGGAAAATAATAGCAAATGGAGTAATATTTGTAATAACATTGCAAAGGATATTGGTATTGGTTACAATTCTTCATAAACACACACGTACACACACACTCTTACAAAAACAGTTTTTTTTAACTTGCATATTTTTGAAGAGAGAATTCAACTAATCAATCCCAGTTGCAAAAGAAATATCAAATATTTTTCACAGGCTTTATTAGAAATATTTCCTGTTGGAGTATGGGGTCAATGATGGTTGGGGGATGAGGCAACAGATAATTGGTGAACATAAGGTATAAATAATGAACATTTGGACCCTATTTACACTGGGGGGGGGGGAAACCTACCTATCAATGAGCAAAAGTAGCAAAGGTGAAGGTTTCCCTTGTGTGGACATCTCTGGCTCCAGGGAGCTCATCAGTGTTTCTTAGCTGAGGTAGCCATTGTTGTTCAAAGACGCTTCCATGGTCATGTGGCCAGCATGGCTATACACTGAGGCACACAAAACACTGTTACCTTCCCACTGAAGGTGGGTTATCTACTCACATTTGCATGCTTTCAAATTGCTAGGTAGGCAGCAGCTGGAGCGAGTAAGGGGAGCTCACCCCATTGCATGGCCCTCAGGTCTCAAACCTTAGCTGTCAGCTTTCCAGCTGACAAGCTCCGTGTCTTTAACCACTGAGATTGTGCTCCCACAAGAATAGTAAAGCGTGAATTATGATTAACAGAATTATTAACATTTCTATTTTAACCTACTTAGGCTTTTAAAATGAGTGTTTTTCTATAGATGTGGCTTCTCCGGTTTCAAAGCGGGTATGCAGTTTAAGCATGGTGCTTTTGGAAGAAAACTCTTTTGGAAGTTTCAGAGGATTGGCTTTGATGCCTATGGTTTTGCAATTTGGATAGTAATTTGTAATACAGGTAATATGGGAATGCAGTTTTGAAAGGAGTCAACCAGAACATGATGAGTTCAATACTCACAATTTCTTGCCATGTTATATTCATCTCAAAGAGGTTGGTATCCCAGTGGTACATGTGCCCATACTTTCATACAGTCCACACTGAACGGGAGATGATGAGGATGAAAACAGGACAGACCTGGTAATCCTGCCCATATATGTTGGTAAACTCTCATGTCACCATAATCTCATTTGGTGAGCTTCCCCACCATAGCTGCATGCTTTGTGATAGCGCTATTGCATGGAATTAATAATTTAAAAGTAATTAAATTGTACAAATACAAGGCAGTCCTCAATTTACGATTGCAATTGAGTCCAAAATTTCTGTTGCTTAACAAGACAATTGGCATTATTATCACACAACTATTAATTTTTTTCTTTTCCACTTTATTTATTTGGCCATTAAGTATAAACTCTTGTTTTCCTGGGTATTTTGTTTCAGCATGAAACAAACATCATAGCTGGATGAAATGACATCTGTCATTGTATGTATCAATGGATAGAAACTAATCAAGGAGAGAAGCAACCTAGAACTTCCTGAAAGTTAGAACAATTAATCAGTGGAACAACTTGCCTCCAGAAGTTGTGAATGCTCCAACCCTGGAAGTTTTTAAGAAGAGATTAGACAACCATTTGTCTGAAGTGTGTAGGTTTCCTGCCTAAGCAGGGAGCTGGACTAGAAGACCTCCAAGGTCCCTTCCAACTCTTATTCTGTTCTGTTCCACTCCATTCCATTCTCAGCAAAGAAAAAAAATTAAACAAATGAATTGTCTTATGTTTTTTAGGTCACAATCTTCCACTGTTTTCCCTTGATTCCCAGCTTTGAACTATGTCTTTTGTGATCAGCTTGACAAAAGTGAAAACAATCAATCACAAAGACTAACCCATGTGGTGTTTCCCAAGCATCTGGGAGATCTGAAACTCATTTGTCAGAGAAACGGATGTGAGAAAATATATGGTGGGGAGTTCTCCCAGCAATGAGTTTAATCCTGTAACATTGTTTTGTGAATATTTAATATGTGTTTTGATTAGTATTAATGCAGTACTTTGTTATTTGGGACAGCAATTTTTCCAACCACTGGAACAAAATTAAGTAAAAACTTTTCCACGTTTATTAAGAACATTTCTCTTCACCTGCGATTTACCCGCCTTCAAGTGCAACTAGAACACTATCCGGGTAACACAGAAAAGAGGATTCTCTTTTCTGTCTCACCCAGATAGTGTTCTAGTTGCACTGAAATCCTACTGCTTTCAGAACGAAATACATGCTATTCACTTAACTTGGAATCTATACAATGTATGCTTAAAAAAAGATAGCTGTTCCCCCGAGAACTGTAAAATATTTTCCCCAAAACTGAAAAACCACGATGACCTGCCTCCACCGAGAGTGAAAACGATTTCTACATTCAGAAAAGTGGCACTGATGCAAGCACTCCATTACTGTCTCCGGCCTCACACGGTAGGTGGCAAATAGAAGAAATACAAGTCTTGCCAAATGAAAAGATCTGGAGATCTTGAAAGCTTACAACTTTTGCAATCTCGGGGATGGCCTAAAAAGTCTAAAAGAGATGTTGGACTCTAGAAATCAAGATATGAACATTTCTAGGAAGTAAAATATTCAATTTCTTCTCTAATTTAGTGTGAATTATATTCAAACCATAGAAAAATTTCCTCCAACCATGTCTGGCTCCTAACCATCACCTACAACCCCTTCGTGGATGTGTCTATATATTGGCAACAATATGGCAATTGCCTGCCATTGCTTTCTTCCAGGATATTTTTTGCCAGCTTTCAATCAAGCCTGCAAATTTGCTTTTAGCTTACTTTTCTAGCTAAATCCTTTCTGTTTCTGCAGATGAATGGATTTGGTTGTGTTTGATTTTTGGGGTAAGGGCTAGTTCTGGATAGTTTCTCTAAAGCTAAGGATGCTGTTCAAATCCAGCCATTGTGAATTGTCAGCCATGATTTGTTGTGTGAACTCTATCAAGCATATTTAACGAGCCAGCCAATATGCTCAAATCAGAAATGCTTAATAATTCTTATCAAGTTCTTATTGTACAGTGGAAGTGTCAGAGGTAGAAATCAAAACAGATGATCAAAAATTATCACCAGTTGAGTGAGAAAGGAGCCAGTAAATGATTTCAGGAACTTTTAATTCAAATAGTGAAAAATTGGATTGCCCTGTGCTAGCTTTCTGTTTTGTTCATTCCTCACAAGTTACTTGATAAGTATCTTAAGTTACAAGTAAAGAGATAGGAACAGTAAACTACATAGAGAATGTCTCTTTGATTCCATCAACTATTCAAGTTTAAGATTCATTTGAACTTAAATAATGAATCGCAAACATTAGCACCAAAAATTGTGATACTAAATACTGCTGAATGACCTACCTGAGTTTATGTAAAGCTTTCTTAAACTTCCAACTCAGCAATTTTCCCTTTTGTCTTTTTAAAAATAAAACTATTTAACTGATTTCATTTGATTACAGCTATTTAACAAACATTAATTGCACTCTGCAAAGTTACTACATTTCTTCCTTCTGAATTATGCCTTTAGCCTTCCATTCAGGTATACAATAAGACTGCTGATTTTATGGTATCTACATCACAATATATAGGGGTATATTTTAACTGGAGAGAAAGTGTTTTATGCATTGTCCTGCATCGGCGCTTCCAGGAAGCATAGCAAATTGAAGATGGCTTGGTCAGAGGGGGACAACAGTGGAGCTGGTGAATGAATCCCATTATACAAAGTAAAGTATTTTAACTCTGAAAGAATTCAAATATATTTAAGTGACAACGTACTCAGAACTGTCTTTTCAGATTGTCCATTACTTAAAACGTAGAAGAGGATGCAACTGAGAAATAGCATATTCGGATATGGATTTAAAATTGGCAGGATACAAGAATGATATTGACAAATATGTTATATAGGATTTACAAATGAAAGCGTTTGATGTTTACACAGGTAAAAGCGACATACAAATAAGAAACCTGAATGACTTGGATGTGTGGATTTCAACTCAGAAGTGACTTGGATAACTTTTATTTTTGATAGGTATCAAAAGTGATACCTATATGGATTTCCTGAGAAAAGATAGAATGAAATCAGTTTCTGAGACACTACTTAAAAGGAATAAATATCAAGACTTTCAAAATAAAGATTTATAAAATTATCTTATTCGAGCAAAGTTAAAATGTACATGATTATTTTCCCTCTAGCAATTTTTAAATGGTTTTTTTCTTGACCAGGACTGAATGATTTGCTTATAGATAAGTTATGAAGAGATTTTTTGGTGTGGTATTTTTTTTTTAGAGGAAGTGATAAATATGTTATTAAAATTGAAAGGAAGTGTTAAACTTGTGAAGGAGTTTCTGAGGTGAAGAGAAGATGGCAAGAAATTAATTTGTGGGATGTTATTTGATGGGATTAAATTTCAGTTTGTTGTTTTTGTCAATTTTTTATTAAATATTTTATGATTAACTTTGAATGACAAGGCTTTAAAGGTCTGTTTATAAATATAAGGATTGTTTTTGGTATTTTTTAGAGAAAACAAGTCACATGTAAAGTAATATGAAATTTATTTGTTTGATGTGACTATACACACAAAAAAACCCCTAAAACTCCATAACGGAGTAGTTTTGAATGCAGATCTTGGGTTTAGCTATCAATGAACCCTAGCAGACCCATTGTAGTTGAAATAAAAGCTTGAAGACAGGAAAGAATGTAAGTTCCCTTTTACGTCTAAAAAGGCTCATTTTACTCACAATGGGTAGATGGAAAAGACCATAGGCTCTGTGGACCTTTCCATTCTCATAAGTAAAAAGAGCTGATGAAACCTCTGTCACCTTTCAAGACTATTAGAAAGAGAGGGGAAGGAAACACAGAACTTTGAAAGGCAGGGTACTCAGATAAAGCCCCAAATGAAACAGCATTATTTTACATGCTTGATGTTTAACACTATGGCTTAAGCCTAGCTACCTTCCCCAAATTTTAATTTTTCAGAGTTGAGGAATACAATTCCCAGCCACTTTAGCTTCTGACCACACTGGCTGGAAATTTTGGGATACTCAAGAGCTGATAAATCTAGAGGAAGACAAAGACAGCTTCCTTCAGCAACCCCATGACTGACCCTTATGGCACTGGGCTCTAGCAGATTGTAATGTAGTTTACTTTGTAATCTATGTAAAATTAAACAGATTTGAATTTGTTTAAGATTTGTAAAGCCAATCAAGATAAAACATTCACATAAAATCTGCCTTTGGGGAATTCTCTGCCTGGATTAAGGGACGCAGTGGCTCAGTGGCTAAGACACTGAGCTTGTTGATCAGAAAGGTCGGCAGTTCGGCGGTTCGAATCCTAGCGCCACGTAACAGAGTGAGCTCCTGTTACTTGTCCCAGCTTCTGCCAACCTCGCAGTTCGAAAGCATGTAAAAATGCAAGTAGAAAAATAGGGACCACCCTTGGTGGGAAGGTAACAGAGTTCTGTGTTTAGTCATGCTGGCCACATGACCACAGAGACGTCTTGGAACAGCGCTGGCTCTTCGGCTTGGAAACGAAGATGAGCACCAGCCCCTTGAGTCGGAAATGACTAGCACATATGTGCGAGGGGAACCTTTACCTTTACCTTACTGCTTGGATAGGAAGCAGTTGTGGTCAGTTGCTGGAGACCACATCACTATCGTCCTTCCATTGGATTGGACTCCTTAGTCATAGTAATCTGGTAATCTGTGGATGCAAAATCCCTGCTTTTTGGTGTTCATATTCTACTGTGTGATGTGCCACATTTTCCTGCTTGTGTGGCTACTATCTTGAAAAGCAGCATAAAACAGGAGAGCTTCCTCTGTGCCTTGGTCTCTCCAGATGGCCCTGCTTAAATTATAGTTCCAGGTTCCCCCAAAAAGCTGTGAAGCAGCAGCACCTGGTGGCAAATTGCAAGCATTGCACTGTGCTCCAGGGAGGAGTGCATTCATTTTTGTTCCATGGATTGCACTTTATTTACACCTCGAGTTATAACATTTAAAAAAACAAGACAGTAGAAAACACAAACATTTGGATGATTTCACTTTGTTTTCAAACTGCTCAAATTCAGAATTATATTTTAATAGCCTTTTCTTGTGAGGGGAGTAATCTGCGGTCTTTGCTAGGCTAGACAGTTCTACAAACATCTGCATTTGTTTTTTTCGATTACTAAAATATTACCCCTTTTATTTATAAAATTTAGGCACGCCCCCCCCCATCTCACTCTGAGTATCAGCGTTTTGCATGCAGGTAATCGTCAACTTGCAGGAGTTTGCTTAGTGACAGTTTGAAGAAAAGTGACGTGACTGTTTTTCATACTTACAAATGCTGCAGCATCCCCATGGTCATGTGATCAAAATTCAGATGACGGTTGCAGCGTCCCTGGGTCATGTGATCACCTTTTGCAATCTTCTGACAATCAATGGGGAAGCCAAATTCACTTAGCAACCATGTTATTAATTTAACAACTGCAATGAGTCACTGAACAACTGACAAGGTCATAAAATGGGGGTAAAATCACGTAACAAATACCTCACTTAACAACAGAAATTTTGGGCTCAGTTGTAGTCGTATGTTGAGGACCGCCTGTATAACCTCGTACTGCATATCTATTTTTCATTTATCTTGCCTTCTTTCTGAAAGCTTTTATCTCTAACTGAACATTACCTACCCGGTTCCTTAATAAATCTTTACCTTCTAAAGCTACAAATCTAAAGAATTAGCTTCACTGAACTGAACTGGGAATTATATTTAACAGCCCCTGAAAACAATTTCAGGTAAAGAAGAAATCCTTCTGATTCTCTGACTTTGAATCCAAAATGCTATGTTTTAAAATGATTTTGTGCACAAGTGGCAAAACTCCCCCCCCTTTTTAATACTATAAACAATATGAGAAAAATACCTTCCCTCACACCCATCTTTCAGAATTGGAAAGCAAATATTTACAGCCCCATCAGATTGTAGGACAGAGAAGACAACTTACTCCAAAATCTCAGCTATTTTCAGTTTGCCTCTATGAACTGTTTTCCGCTCCAAATCGATGGATATGAAGATGGCCCACCCCCCCTCTCTCTCACACACACAAGTAATACCTGACACTGGGGTTTTCCTGCCTTCCTAATTACACTCCTTTCTCCTATTTTGGATATTATTATTTTGATAGGGCATACAAGTTTGCCAGAACCTTGTAAATATTCAAAAATATATATATATCAAAGTACATTTGAGGGTTATAGGATCAAAACTAAGAGAACCACCAGGCTGTTGTGTTTCTTCTTCTTCTATTAACAGATATTTCAAACCCCCCCCCCCCCCCCCCCCGTTTGTAGTAAGCCTTTTGTTACATTTTGTCCAAAGCAGGACTGAACATTCCTCTCGCAACACTGGATTGAATCTGGTGGTATCACTTAACACCAAGTTTACATTAATTCTATTTTAATCTCTGTATCCACTTCAGATCCAGGACTTTGATTCTACTTGTGTGAGCTTCTCACATTTCATGACTTCCTGGTATTAGATTTTGCTTGCTTTTTGAACAGCAATTTGCTACGTTACAACCACTCTGAGCTTGTAATCGCACAGCGCAATGCTATTCACATTTTCTTGAACGCAAGCTTACTTGTTAGTCAGTAAAACTGTTTCAGACCAAGTTCAGTAACTTGGTCCTACACACATATAGGAATGCAATCCCAAAGTATTTACAAGAATCTGAAAAATGATAGAGCCTGATGAACCCTTAAGCATTTAATTAAAAAAAACAGGAACAAGTTCATATAACAAACACAGCAACCCGCACTATTAAATTACACTTCTCATATAAAAGTTTGAATAAAACGTCCACAAAATCCAAGAAATTTACAGCCAAGCAGATTTATCATAGGCATTCACAAAGTGTGTGCATGACAAAGCATGCATTGCAACACAAACCACATGATTTATATACCGCAATATATATATTTATATCTGATATCGATGTGTAAGAATGGAAGGCTGAGGGTTTGCCTCATGTCACAATGCAACATTTTATCATTTTTGTTTTACTGAAGTTTGTACCAACAATAATTACGTTTGTACCATGAAAATGTATAAACTATTTGTTATATTGCTATGATAATTGCTAAATGGAAATTAATCGTGAGTGGCAATTATGTAGCTAACCAGTTTTATGAACTGGTACTTATTAAAATTTACTTGTTCATTTTGGCATCTGATGCACAACATCATAAAACCTTGAACAACTCATGCATTAAACTATGATAAAACAGTACATTAGAGGAATTCTAATAAACGTATGAGATGCCTTATGATGACTGGTTCAGAATGAAATAGTCTATTATAGCAAAATGTCATATAAGAATTGTTCTAACAATGGGCTCAAAATGAACATGATTTTTTTCATACAACAGTAAGAACATAAAGGAATGTAAAAATCCCTAACTTCCAACCTCAAGTTAATATGGGTGACAGAATATTTGGTAACATAACCAGTTACAAAAGATACACTTATTTATTGACTTTTCTTATTTTCTCTCCTTGCTTTCCTTTTCTGCTGTATTGTCTTTAGTTCCGTCATTACGTTCACTGTTTTATAAACCCAAGCAATCTGAAAAACAAAAACAAATTATGACATGTGAAATTCAATTCCTGATTGTGTTCTCATTTCTCCAGGGGCCTCTCTTTATGCAATCCAAATCTCCAGACATTAAGAGAAGATGCTATCAAGCTTGGTGAAGCCCAATATTTGAAGTACTGTCATTTTTTCCAAATGAGAATAAAACCTCATTAAAAAGTACAGAATGTAGTGAATAAACAGCAAAATCATCCTAAATCACACGGCCTTTGTTTCCTCCAAAAAACAAAAACAAAAAACCCACTCTTCCTAGTTCTATCTACCTCAATCACCTCACTACTTATGACTTTACAGATTACAGATATATTTTAATTTGCATAAGCCTCTACAAGAGGGTTGAATTCCTGATCCTTCTTAGGTTTTCTATTGAAACTTCTCGCAGGCAAATACATTTAATTTGTTCTTTGAAAGGATGGGTATTGCTGGTTTCAATTACTAACATGTTTTAGTGGTTCAAAAGGGTTACCAAGTTGAGCAATTGATGTCACACATGTGTCAAGATGTCACTATGGTGATGTTATTTACATTATAATAGCTACTAATAAATGCCTGAGTATCAAACATTATGAAAGTATCACCAGACATCATAAATAGGAATTTTCTATAATAAAACAATCTTTTTCTGGTTTCTTTTGCATTTTGACTTGATACTAACATTTTGAAAGAAAGAGATTAGTGCTTACCACTATGAAGATGGCATTTAGGAGTAATGGTACTGAGAACACTAATGAAATAAACATTCCTTGAGAATCAAAGTACTGGTGCTTTGAGAAGAATCTGTAAAGGAGCAAAAAATTAAAATTAGCATCCTTGGTGAAAACCAACTCCATAAAAGACAATAGTGAACAGACAGACTAAAGGCTGCATTCCAAATGAAAAAAAACTTTTAAGAGATAAACCTGCACTCCTGGACTTTAAAATACAAAAAAGTTTGAAAACTTGTTTTGCTTTATGCCAGTTTTTATTTTGCTGGCTGTTACTGAGCATTTGGCTTGATTTAAGATGGCAGTGTTCAAATAAATGCAATCTTAGAATCATGTTTTCAGTGCTCCTGTTGTTGAGTTTAGGATTATTCGTTTCAGGAAGCCCAATTATACAAATGTTGGGCACAAGGTAGCAACTGGAAAGGAAGGAAAACCTATCTTGTTAAACATATATTGTTTTATGGCTTTTACAGTATAGATTAAAAAAAACAACCCAGGAGAAAACCCTAATGCAAAGTTAAAAATACAAAAAGGGAAAAAAATCTTTTTTAAAAAAAGTGAAAAAAATTCAACAAAGGAAAAAGTATATCAATTTAGCAGTAGTAATAATTTTATATATAGTTGTCTAGTGTGATTATTATTCAGCTGCATGTATATTTCTACTGTATTTTTATAACTGTTTTGGCATACTGTATAAATGGGTCTCCTATTTCATTATATTTGTCCATATAAAGTTATGTGTACAGGCAAACTACTTGTAGGTGGCAAGTGCAATCAAGTCCTTAATCCATTAAGTGAAAGGGGTCATGCATTTATTTTTCCAATTAACACCAATTGTTGGCTTCCAATATTTAATACCTGACAATAGGTTCCAGATTCAGGAATCTGAATCCTCACTCGTTAACTGGTAATTGAAATTTTCTGTAAAGACATTCTCCCAACTGAAGAATCCCATAGAAATTTGCTAAGCAAAGGGAATATTTTCTGAACTATTTTGTAGGTATATAAACTGGGATTCCTTTCACAATATAAATTAATCTGGGAACAATATTTGAGAAGTATATGCCTTTCCCCAAAGGGAATCAGGATGACTCTCATTTATTAATACCGGAAGAAACTCCTCTCCATATTTAACTTATTTTAAATGTTGCTGAGATATTTTTTTTTAGCGTAGACATACCTAAATAGTTAATAGATTCAGTACAAATATAAATAATTGATAACTTTTTAAATGGATGGCTAACCAAATTTCCATCTATAGGCATCAGTTCCAACTTGGACAATGCGGCTTTTCTATTAAAAGCACCGATTTTTTGCCCCAACAGTGGACTAGTATTATAAAGTTTAGAAGTAAAATCTTATCTGCAAATAAAATGTATGTATACACAAACACACAGTAAAATAATGTAATTACCTCCAGTTTGCAGCAGCTGCTTCATTTATGTATTCTGCACAGAATACCAGGATTACTAGAAAGACAAGTACAATTGCAGATTGTTAAAGGATATTAAATCATCATTACAACCGACTGGACAATTGGCAAATAAAATGTGTATCACACAGAAGAAAGGCTGGCAAGGAAAGCATTTTACAAAGGGCCCTCCCTGTTTTCCAGACAGCAAAAGGAAAGGCATGGAGAAATACTTTCAGTCTTGGAAGATTTTGCTAATGTAAACTTACAATGAAGACAGGGTAGAACTCCTGGTTTTGCTTCTTGTCTGGACTACTTCACAGGGCAAATAATTTGCAAATGGTTGGTAACTAAGGTAATTGCTAAATGACAAGTGGTTGTAAACAGAAGTGCAGGTTTTGCATGCCTCAATCCCAAAATGACTTCACATGCCCAAATGAAGTAGGAGCAGCAACAGCTGAAAGTGAATCAGCAATGCTACAGCATCCCTGGTAGGGATAATAATGTTTTTAATACTTTTCTGATTTGAGGATAGTTAGAATAGGTATGGGAAGCTTCTGGAAAGACACTGTTCTTATTCCCGACTTTTAAATTTAACCTAAAACATGCCTGGTAGTGTGGTTGGAGGCTGTTGGAGAGCAGTCAAGATCTGAGAGGGACACATGTAGATTGAAATTACAAAGCGCTCTATTTAGCAATATTCCACAGTAAGAGAAAATGTCAGCTAACATTCAACAATATTTAGAGGACAGTTCCTCATTTTTAAAATCAAGGATTATTACATGGTGGATGGTCTTTCCCACTAAAGCTTTTTAATATACAAGACTCCAGCCCTATTACTGATTTGATTTAAACTAGTGGAAACATTTTGTATCTTTTAAAAGAAGTTTTAGAATGTTTACATTTATTATTATATCAAGACCATATAACTCATAAACTCAGCATAGAAATTCTTTTATTCATCCAATATAGAAACAATCCATACTATCCTATAGAGTATAGATTCCAAGGAAACACCCAGGAGCTAATTCTCATTCATCATATCCCTTCTGCCAACAGCAGAGAGCACTATGGGCAAGGACTAGTGAGTCTAACTGATTTCCCCTCATGAATGGAATAGTATCATATAAATATTCCTGCTAGAACCTTAACTAAGATTAAAGTCTCTCCTGGGCTAACACATTGCTTTAATCAAAAGGACCGAATAATGTGACTTCCATATATATATACTCTTCAGAATGGACAGAGCAAAAAAATCTGCACTTAGAAAAAAAACAGACTATGAAGGAATTTAAAAGACCTTAAGTCATAAAACATATTTTTTCCATTTCATCCATTAAACATTTCTCACTATTTCTTACCCCAATTGAGCCCTACTCAACTCACAGCTATTCTCATGCCACAAAATACCCAGTGTGGCCATTCAATGGAAAGAAATTACTGTATCCCTTTGAGTAATACTATAGTGCTGGGTGTGGTTTAGTATATCCAATAAGTCAAAATATGGGGTCTATAAACCCTGGTTAGTATATTGCATGAATTTAGCCAACTGTGTTTTATTCTATAAACCATGGCTTAGTGTGACTTTATATAGTCTAAGCATTCTTAACGAGTGAAAAACTTTTATACATGACCCTTAAAATGTGTCTCATTGTCTATCAGAGAACAAACTATGTCCATAGAAATACTTCATATAATACTTACTGAGAGACAGAAAAAGTCCTATTTGGAAACGGTAGTGTTGGAGTGAAAGGTAAGTAAAAAATAAGCAGACTATGTGGAAAAACACTAGAGTTAAAATCCAGGGTTCAGACCAATCGGTGTCCTATGAAAACAACAGAAGATATAATTTATCAGAATTATAATTGCAGATGAGAACCATTCGCTGACAAGTTTCCATACACATCTATGTTTACAAATATACTGAATGAATGCAATCTGTAGCCCATTAGAATCCTACGTCTGCCTTATATTTTTTCCCCCAAGCAAGAGTCAAATGTTCAGGAGCAAACAAAGGAACAAAGAAAGGGTTTCCTCTCTCTCCCCTTTTCTCTCTCAATTGTTTCTTTTTCCTCTCTCATTCTCTCTCTCTCATTTTCTCATTCCTCTTTTCCCTTTTCTCTCTTATTGTTCTTTTTCCTCTCCCCCTTCTCTCCCATTTGTTTCCCTCTCATTTCTCTCATTTGTTTCTCCCTTTCCTCTCTCTCATTCTCTTCCTCCATCGTTTTCTCATTTCTCTCCCCCCCTTTTCTCTCTTTCTCTCCCTCATTTTTCTTTTTCTCTCCCCCTTCTTTTTTCTCATTTGTTTCCCTCTTTCCCCCTCTCTCATTCTTTCCCTCCAGCTCTCTCTCATTCTCTCCCTCCATCATTTTCTCATTTCTCCTTTTCTCTCTAAAAACCCGCACTAGACCATGGAGGTGATGGAATGGTCCCATGTGGGAAAAATGGTTATAAATCACTTTCAGTGCCTTTGCAAACTTCAAACAGTCACTAAATAAACTGTTGTAAATTGCGGACTGTCTGTACCTGCCTGGCTGCCCAAATCTCTCCAGCTGCTCATCGCATGGCAAAACTTGATCCAGCTACTATAATCATCCCCCCCCCCGCCGTGCTTTTTACCAGATGTCGAGACAATAACTATACTTGGGTGCCAGATTACGGATTGTAGTTGCCTGCCATTGCTTATCGGTTGCCCCCTCTTCCTGAAATCATACGGGGAGCGGGCAATTGAAACAGACAGCAAGCTCCTGACTTGCTGGCAAAGCGGACGATCCACCCCACTCGGGATTCTCTGAACACCCCCCAAAATCCTTAAGTCTCTCGTTTGAAGTTGCAAACTATCGCACCTTCGCCTTGCAGGGTCAAAGAACAAACCCCCTTTTTCATTGCAAAGGGCTTGTTTTCCCATTAACCCCCCCCCCCCCCGAAACGGCAGAGTTCCTTTCTCTGGCTCCAACTAGGAAATAAGTTCACACGCGCGACCGTGGCTCAGCCTAGCAAGAGTCAGTCACCCCCTACCCTTCCAGCAAATGCTGGGAAAGGGAAGGCTCTGCGGTCAGGAATTACCGTGAGGATCCTGGAGACCCCGATCGGCAGGCGCCCTGGGAATTCCATGATTTGGGAAGAATTCCTCCTCTGCCTCAGCCAAACATTCCACCCAAATTTGTTGGTGGGGGATAAACAGAGGTTAAATATGAACCAAAGAAGAGGAATTGGCTCTACACGCAGTTAAAAGCTTGCACCCCCTTCTTTGCCGCTCCGTGATCCATTCCATGAGAAAGCCGGAAATGTTTGTTGCAACTACTTTCATCTGTAGTTCTTTGGGAACGTGTGATGGGTTTTCTCGCGAGAACCGACCACTCCCTCCCCCTCACCCGACGCTTGGAGTGACTTGTTTCTCGCGAGATTTCGCTAGCCTATGGTTATATAAATGGGGCTGGGCGGGTGTGGCGCGGCGTTAAAAGTCGTGGGAGGGCCTGACGCGTGCGTTTCTTGTGGTGGTTTTGGTTGAAAGAAGGGCGGGAAGGGTACTAGGAATAGGAGCAAGCGCGGCTTTTCTAAGAAAAAAAAAGAAATAATTGAGAAGGGCAGGAAAGCAAACTAAGCTTTTAGAAAAGCGTTCTTGTGATTGGAAGCGCAAAGCCGCTTTTGTAATAGCGTGCCTTGGGAAGGAGCCTAAGAACTTAAGAAATTAAGCTTTTTTTTTGGTGGGGGGGGGGGAAGATGAATGCAGGTTGTTTGGGTACACCTACGTTTTGAACGGTTAGCCTCATTTCAGTGACTTAGAGTAAAGTTTACCATAAATTTAATTCAAGCACTATGCACGGACAGATATTGCAGAATAGAAATAAAAGGAAAGCTGTTAACAGTGAAAAAGGCAGGGGGAAAAACAGAAAAAAAACAGGAAGACATCTATGAAAGCAGCACATACTTATTGTGATTGAAAAGTTAGTGTAGAAGGCCGTAATTATAAAAATTTTAAGTGCGGCTTCCTTGAACTTTATGGGTGTGCTACACTTTATTCTCACAGGTTTGTGCCCATCTAATTCTGCCTTTTACTTAGTGGCATTGATTTTTAAAAACAAAACACTAGAAGAGCTGAAATCCTGTGGAGTTATAAACCCTGAGTAATGAGAGTTTACTGACTGAGAATACCTTACAGTTGTCCCATTTGTTGCAATCAAGTGCTCAAATAAAACAACTGATATTCCCAATGCACAATGTCTTTTCTCTAGTTAGTATTGCTATGCCTGGAGGAATGTGGGGCCTTTCAAGAGTCCATTCTCGACTCAAGCCAGCCACAGTCCACAATTCCTGCAAGAGTGCTTTGGGTTCCAACCTTGTTAGCTAAACTCATTGGACTGCAGTTCTTCAAATTCTTTGTTTGGCAGTAAGCTAGTTTGAAGATGAATGTAATTCCAATTGCTCTTGGGAAAATTTGCTCAGTAATGTGGAACAACCCCCTCCCCCCACAAGAATGAAATTTTTGGGGGTATTAAAAGAGCAGGATAGAATATTTCCCCTAAAAGAAAAATGGGAAAAAACCTTAAGGGAGGCAGAAACCAGCCTGTTTCCCTGCCCCAAGAAGAAACAAGCCAGCTTATAGAAATGCTGAGTTGTTAATGTATTCAGAAAAACTGAGTCAGGAAACAACTTCAGATAAGTAACACAAATCAAGCCGAAAGTTGACAAAGTTAACTCAAAACGCCTAGAATTTGTATTTCTCCTTTTGCCTACAAGCCAGCCATGACCCCATAGGAATATAGACCATATAAAACCCACCCACTCCAAACTCCCAGATTCTTATGTGGTTGGTGGTTCTGCTGCTTCATTATATATCCTGGCTTGGAACGGAATTTGGGTATTTCTTCCAACAACAGTTTGCTATCTGAATTGAAACATATTTTTTTATCTTAAGAAAAATCTGAAATGTTTTCAGTGGGGAGAGAAGGCATATTGTGTGGCTTTTTCTTCAAATAGTTTTGAAGGTTGTAGCCAGAAGGGATTGTTGAATTTGCCTATAGTAGCCTTAAATAAACCTGGTTAGATCTAGCGCTCAATTCTGTCATTAACCACATTGCAAATAAGGCATTCAAGCAGCATATGTGTATTGTTGAAAGTGGGAAAGCACTTTAAAATCGGAATAGCTGAAGATAAATTTAGCCTTCTGCTTCATTAGAAGGGGGAGTGTTGAGTTGAAGATCAGCTAGTTCAGACAGTCATTTAGAATTTAACAAAAACATCTTTATGCTCGATTAATGGAATGTGAGGAAGATGACCTCTTGGAAAAGATTGTGATTTGCCTGAGGAAGTTTTAGCTCCAATCCTAGTTTTTTGCCTCCTTGCACCAATTTAGATGGAAATTTACTAGCAAGCAATCGGTTTATACTCTAGCTTTGGAGTTTGGAAAAAAATCTCTCATCCAAAAAGTCTAGTTAAAAATTAAGATTATTTCTAACACCTTCTAAAATCTTCCCTGAGTTTCCTATTTTTAATTAGTTTTCCCCTCAGATCTTTAATATGCTGATTCTCAGTTTCCAATAAACTGACGGGTTTTTTTTCCATAAGGGGGCTTGTATGTTTTTTGATTTTGGTAACCTGACTCCAGAATGATTTTGGGCTGCTTCCAATATAAAGCAGTAAAACGTAACAAATTCAATAAAAGTAACAATGGCAGCCTGTACAGACTCCCCCCCCCACCTTTAACTTAGTAAATGACATCACATGTCTGAAGGTGAATCTACATCTACATACATCTACATGTATTAACATGCTGTATTTGTATTAAAACCGTTCATTTATATTGTAAAGGTATAGATTAAGGGCATAATGGGTTATGTATAAAGTATTTAATCCGTACTCTGTACCTGAACTCGCGTTGAAATTTGATTAAAAGCATAATTTTGTTTTAATATCAAACAGATTCAGTGGGATGTTTGTAATGATTATGAAAGAACATTAAATATACTTTTTGCTAAAAAAAATCATCTTTTGCCGGAAACCTGATACTAAGAATTACATTGTTAATTAGCCAATAGATCATATCAAAGCACAGAATAAACCACGAAACATTATATAGTAAAACCATCTGTATAAAATGGAATACAAACATTAAATGAAGAAAACATGATACAATGTTTCTGTTGCCCCTACAGTTTACTCCTATCAGACCCACATACGTAGATTGCAACTGTTTTATTCAAATAAAGGATTGCTATATGATTTTCAAATTCTGAGCACATGAAATATGCTGCTTTTAATATAAGTATCCTAAATAACCAATGTGGTTAAAGTGCTGGCCTAGAAGTCAAGAGACTAGTTCTAATCCACTTTGGGCATGAAAGCTTTGGCCCAGTTACTCTCCCTCCCCAACTCATCTAAATTTTTGTGGGAAAAGCATGAGTAAGAAATATTGTGTGTTCATTGCCCTGAGTTACTGTAAAGTAATAAAGGCGGGATAAAAATCTAATAGGTATAATTTGCAGTCCAGGGTACCAGTCTTTTTCTTACACAATTGTCAATAGGATGTGTTATATCTTATTGCTGGAGTTCTGCAAATACAAGTTGTTCATTAGAAGTATTGGAAATAGTTCCGCACAAAAACAAACTGATTAGTAAGAAAATAATTTTATTTATCCAAAATAAAATTTAAAAAGCAGTTTGCAAAGTGCGGTGGGTCTCAGCGAGACTTCAACAGGAAGTTCTAAGCCAAAAACCACACCTCTGAATTCAAAAGCAAGACGTTTTATACACAACCCTAACGCGATGCCCCATTCTCTCCCCTTTGGTTTCATTGGATACGTCCTCTGGGGTTACAACTAATCCAAGGTGCCTATTAGGAATACATTAATCCTCTTCCCGCCCTTGTTTGTGTACGTGCCATTATCAGCCAAACCTCCTGGCTACATGCAGTTTTAGCATGACTTGATTCCTAATGGTTGACATAAAGGATTTTATTTTTGAATTTCATTGTTCCTTACAGAAGGGACTTGGTTAAATTTTCTATTTAACCATTGTGTTCTACTGCTTCAATCCTGCATGTATAAATACCTCTCCTTTTAGGCATTTTTGTCTTTTGAGATTTTTGGAAAATTGAAAAATGTTTTATACATCAATTTTGGTTTGCCAACCTGAGGATGATCCATTCAATACAGTATGGTTATAAGTTTCTCAGACAAGGTTCTGGGTGAGGTGTCTGGTAGAAAGTGAAGAGTCAGTTTCTAAGGCTGGAACAAGTCAATATTTCATGTTATATACACAATTGCTATAAAATTCAGCCTTTAGGTTACAATTGTTGCCCTATATCATAGGGGTCAATATTGAACAAATTAATCTGGTATGGCAACTGCATCTGTAAACCCAGCAACTACTGCTAATGATAGTCCTGTCATTTCATTTTTTCATTGGTAGGCTTTACACAACTGAGATGAGAATTGAGGACTGTTAAACAGCTGCCCCAATTCAGGGCTCTTATCAAGAACATTGGCTTGCAGTAATAACTACGTGTAGGTATAATATCCACTTGCAATGTGGTAGTATTTCAAATACTTTAGAATTTAGCATTTCCAATTACATTAAATTCTTATTTTCCTGTAAATTCTTATAAACTTGTAAAGCAGCACAAAAATAATATTGATTAGTGCTGTTATGGAATCACATTTTCACCACTAAATGGATTATTTCTATGGGAAATAGGGTAATTGGTTCCATTTTGATGAAAATGCTTCAGTTCATTTGAGGTTGTGGATATTTCATTATACATACCTCCCTTGAGGGTCTTGCCACAGCATTTCAGTTGGGTTGAGGTCTGGACATTGATTGGTCTATTGCAAACACTTGATTCTTTTTCAGTCATTCTGTTGTAGATTTGATGGTACAGCTGGGATCATTGTCCTGTTGCATGACCCAATATCGGCCAAGCTTTAGCTGTTGGACAGGTGACCTCACATTTGACTCTAGAACATTTTTGATATACTGAGGAGTTCATGGTTGACTCAATGACTGCAAGGTGCCAAGGTACTGTGGTTGTAAAGCAAGCCCAAATCATCAACCCTCCACCAATGAGTTTGATGGTTGGTATGGAATGTTTGTAAAAGGCTGTGTTTGGGTTTTTGTCAAATGTGGCACTGCATTATGGCCACACATCTTTGGTCTCTTCCGTCCAAAGGATAATGTTACAGAAGTCTTCCTAATTTTTTCAGAGGTTTGCAAACCTAAGCTGTGCTGCCATGTTCTTTTTTGAGAGAAGAGACTTTCTCCTGGCAACCCTTCCAAACAAAGCCATACATGTTCAATCTTTTTAATTGTACTGTCATGACGTTTAACAAGGTAGCAGGCCTGTAGAGTCTGAGATATTAGTTGGATAAAGCATTGGCAAGTAGTCCAAACAAGTCCAGTAAGCTTGCATCTGGAAAGGCGCAACATGGCTCCTATCAGAATTATACTTTGGATAATAGCTACCGAAGGCATGGAAGAGAATATTCTGGTTCATTCCCCTGAAAGCAGTGTATTGATTGAAGAAACATCTCTTGAGCTTGTAAGAAATGTCCTCAGGTGTGTGGAGAGGGGGAGGGAAGCAGCCCGGCCCTGCGTCCCTCTGGCTTTCAAGTAACAAACTCTGGCAAACTTTGTACTGGGGCGATGGCGTGTATGTCCACAGAGAGAACTCTTGAGTGCCTCCTCTGAAACACGTGCCACATATTTGCCGCCACGGTCCTAGAGAGTCACAAAAATGTATATAATTTAAGTTGGTTTGCTCAGCACCAAATAGCTGGTTAACTGAGAAATTAACCAGAATGTTGCTCAGTTCAATCCTATTCATTTTTACTCAGAAGCAAGTTCTACTGTGTTCAGTAGGATATCCAATATCAATTCCAGTATTTGACCTACTCTTCTCTTCACTATGTCCGCCATGCCTAGATTTTGTAGATAGTGAAGTACTCCCATCACTAACATTCAATTGTTTCTCTAAATCTTTAAATCGAGAATTTACTTGATCGGATTTTTCTTGAAAATCCAAACTGGCCTCATGAGATTCTGCACTTGTCTCACATTGTTCTGAATTTAAAATTTCATTTTGATATGTTTTGCTTATTTTGCATTTAATGCCAAATTGAAAAAGTGTCTCCCCTTTTTATTAATTTCATCACGTTTCTGTTTGTCATCTTTTTTAAAAATGTTTTTATTAGGTTAAAAACGTTGGACATAGTGCAACATTTCTGGCAGTCATTTCCATAGTTTTTTGATCTTGCAGCAATAACTGTTTATATCCATTACATAGGCATGTCTAGAGTCACATTACCTACCCATTTATCCCTTTCATTATATTTACTATCAGTACATATACATATCCAGTTCCTACCTGTTGTACAATATTAATACCATATTTTCCAGTTCTTAATTTACCTGTTTTTCTGTCCTGACCTTTTCCCCTCGTTTCTAACTATTGGTACTATTTGTTCCAGATTTCGTTGTATTCTGTCTCACCCTTGTCTTTGAACTCTAGAGTCAGCCTGTCCATTTCTGCACACGTCTATTATTTCTTGTTCTGGGCGAAATCTTTGTTTTTCTAGTTTTGTGTGAAGACCAGTCTTGCTGCTGTTAAAATATGCAACATTAAATATAATCCACCTTTGCTATGTTTTTCTTTTATAATCCCTAATAGAAATAGTTCTGGCCTCAACTTTTATCTTTTGATTTAACATCTCTTCCAACCATTTTCCTATCTGGCGCCAAAAGGCCCTGGCTTTTGAGCACTTCCACCACATGGTAAAAGGTTTCTAGCACAACATTACATTTCCAACATCGCGGCGATGAGTTTTTATTAATTTTAGCTAATCTTGTGGGTGGGATGTGCCACCTATAGAACATCTTGTATACATTTTCTGTTCTGACCTCCCTTCTCGTACACCAAAGCACTCCGATACAAGGTCTCTGCAAGATGTTTTATTTACATAGAGTTTAAACCTTGGCAGCAATCCAGGTCCAGATAACACCTTGGCAGCAATCCAGCCTGCCGAGGTACGACAGATTTGAGAGCGTCTCCAATTCTAATGATAAGTTGATTCCTGCAAAACAATTTTCAGAAAGTCCCTCCTTAAATAGCCTTGAGAGGAGCCTGATTACGATCACCTGCGTCCAATCATCTCTTGTAAATGCGTAGCTGTTCTCTACATCTATCAGCTCTCCGTTGCTGGGCATCCAGAAACCACTCCCTTGTCTCCTCCCCACTGCTCCAAAGCATGACGTCAGGAGCATACTCCCTTTGGCTTTCACCACTGCTCCATGCCTCAGGCGCTTCCTGGTGGCCAACCAGCCTATCTGATCCCTACTTGGAGTCGGAACCCTGTCCAGGGTCCTCCAGAGCCGACTCATAGGGACCCTCGCTGTCGGAGTCTGGTAGCAGCTCCAACGGCTCCTGCTGGGCCACAACAGTTTTCTTTATACAAGATGGCTAGGGTTAACTTTCTATTTCTTTCCCATAAGTCTTGCCAATTGTCTGAATCTATGTTATAACCAAAATTCCTACTCCATGCTAGCATAGTTTCCTTTACCTGCTCTTCCGCCATTGTATATTCCCACAAGTATTGGCATAGTTTTAAAATCATTTTCTCCTCTTCACCTAACAGCGGTGTCCACATGGACACGCACATGCTTCTTAGCGCCTCCGTGAGCATCCGTGATGCTCCAGCTGCTAAGCGGAGCGGAGCGCAGGCTGTATGCACTGCGGAAGCACCGAGGAGTTAAAAGACCGATAAGGCGCGCAGGTGGGCCATCCGGAGCAACGTACCGGAATGGTATCCAGTGCTCCTGGTAGGCTGCGGTATGCCCGTACCGGGACATACCGCCTGCAACCCACCACTGCCCCAAAGTCAGATGTACATTAGATGTAGATTGACTTAGATAACACATCTTCCAAGTAAACAGCAAATTTTGAAGCTCCAGGTAAAGAGGATTCATCTTAAGATGAGTAACCACATTTGGAGGTTCCTAAGGGAATGCTGGAAAACACTATTTTAAAGAACATTTGAGGGAGGAGTGCAGAGAATAGCATTTCTCTGCCTGAGGCTCTAGAGACCCAGCACCAATCAAAACACTGAAGCAACTGATCAACACTGACAGGGTAAGCCACTAGTATATGAAAATTAGAGCAAACTCCACTCCCTTCTAGTACTGATGATGATACTTAATTTGGTAATGAAACATCTGCATGAAAACCAAGCTTTAGAGCACCAAGGACTCCTCACAGTTTAATCCTGAGCTACAAATATTCTCTTCTATCAATAAAACACTTTCTTAGATGAGATGGCTCCCAGTGGATTTCATTATAAATCTTGGTATAATTTTTCTATGGAATGTAGAATTATAATGGCTGAGTATTTGATCCTTTATACATCAAAAAAAATGCAAAGCTAAGGGATAAACGAATAAACAAATTTGAAAAAAAAAAGCTCAGGAAAGTAAAGGTGAAAGTGTAAGAAAGGAATAAAAGGAAAATAAAAAAAGAATGACTTCCAACTTTTCTTTGGTACAGATATAAGTAAAGAATATGTCAAACTCTTACTCTAAGGTTAACATTTGTATATATGTTTCCATAATCCCATATCTAATCAAAACCCAGATCAACTTTTAATTTGTTTCTCATAAAAAGTCGAGTAATGGTTCATATCGCTTTAGAATAGAATAGAATAGAAATTTAATTTGTTAGCCGCACCCTCTCCGCAAGGGACTCGGGGTGGCGTACAATAAAATATACATATACATATAATAGTGCTTTAATCACTATTTGCTCACATCCTGGAGTGCTTCATTTCAAATTCAGTGTGATGGTATACAGAGGTCAAATGCCAAAGAACTTATCAAATTCTCTCCAATATATACAAATCTGATCGTATAAGCTTGTACAATTGAGAAATCTTTTTTTTTGGGGGGGGGGAATTAAAAATACAATATGTACAGTAATGTATAAAAGATGCACACCGTTAAACTACTATTTTATTGAAGCACCTTTTGATTTTATGACAGCATTCTTATGTTTTGGTGTACCTATCGGCATGGCACATCTTTGTAAATCTTGATTTACTCTTGCGAAGCGCTCCTAATCTGTCAGTTTGCAAAACCATCTCCTGGGCACTGGCATCTTTAGGTCACCCCACTGATTTTCAATTGGATTTGGGTCTTGCCTCTGTGGCTGGGCCATTCCAAAACTGGTGAAGCCATTCTTTAGCTGATTTGGAGGCATGCTTTGAGGTCGTCGTGTTGAAAGGTGAAATTCCTCTTCATCTTGGGTATTTTTGCAGGGGCCCAAAGGGTTTCATGTCAAAATTGATATTTGGTACTGTTCATATTTTCCTCTACTTTTCCTAAAGCCCCTGTGAAGCATAACACTGCCACTGTTCTGACCTAGGCTTCCTTTAAAAGCATGAAGCAAAAGTCTTGGTCCTGGCAATACCTTTTATTTACATGACTGAATTCCTTTTATTCACAGTCTGCAAGGCTTGGCAAACAGTCTTGCCAACATAGCATTTATTAACATCAAACCTTTTCTCGCTTGGAGAGCTGCCAGATAATTAGTTTCCAAACACAGGGCAAGGCAACACTTGGCACAGAGTCTTACAGTCGCAAACAGAACTTTCCACTTTCAAAATGACCGAAGGAAGAAATTGTTTCCTGCAAAAGCCCACTCTCCATCCCCTCTTTTGTTTCCTATGGGAGAGGCCAATCACTTCCAAGGTGTGGCTTTACTCCCAAGTCGACCCTGCTTTCTTGTTGTCTTCTGGCAGCTCTGCGCACACTGGGAATAAGCTCCAGCTGGTTCCTCTGCCTCACTTCTGTCTATCTCCCTCTCTGCCTCCAACATAGAGCCCTCGTCTGAGCTTCCTTCCGCCCACAGGACTGGCCCATGTTTCTCCCCAACCTCCTCACTGTCCGACTCTGGCGGGCCACAATAGCCACCACTATGCTTCACTGTGGGCATGGTGTACTTTTGGGGAATGTGCAGTGTTGTTTTTGTGCCAAGCATCCCTTTTTAGAATTGGGGCTAAAAGATTCAACTTTGGTCTCATCAGACTATAACACATTTTCTCGCATTCTTTTGCCAGGCTTTTCAGTTTATTTTTTGCAAAATGTAATTGGGGGTTTTCTTTGTAAGAAAACGCTTTTGTTTCACTACACTCTACCTCATAGCCCAGACATTTATGTGAAGAATACGGGAGATAGTTGTTACAGCCACTGTAGTTTGACGTTGGCCCTGAGCTTTATTGATGGTGATTGCAAAAGCCAATCGAATTGGGAACTGCAATCTCTTAAATTGAAATGGCATATCCCTTGGAATCATAGGAATGCGAGGAATGAGGACATCTTCACCTTTGAAAGGTCCTGTCAAGATTGTTGCTTCTACGACGTTGGTCATTAATTTTTTTACTGCAAGCCATATGCCGTTGCAAAGCTTTGGCTGGTTGATACTTCATAGCATGATAATTGGCACGCTGATTTTCAATTGCAGTACGTGCGGTGGCATCCCTGGCAGATCGAGTGAATTCAAAAATTCTGTTGGATAATTAACCGCTTCATCTGCTTCCACAACAGTGTCGACGGACTTGTATATGACTGCCTCACATTGAATGTTAGACTGAATAATATTAAGTTCGTAGACGTCTTTGTTTTTGGCTGCAAGAATAGCTCGTTCACTCAGCCAATTCGTCCTGAGGTCAGATCAACCGGCACTTTTCCGTTCCCAATTTCTAGGAATTGATGTGAGAATATCTCAGCTGATCGATTGTTTTGCAGCTGGACACACATATTTGTAGTTAATTTTAATGTCTTTATGTGTCGCCACAAAGTAGAGTATTTCAGGCAAGCATTTATTTCGTCCGCTGGTGTTGAGGAATTACAGGTAATGTTTGCCTGAAATCTCCTGCAAGCAATATTAATGCATTCCCAAATGGTCTAATGTTTCCTCGCAAATCTTGCAATGATCGATCAAGAGCCTCAAGCGATTTTTTGTGCACCATTGTGCATTCATCCCAAACGTTTGCATTTCTGCAATACTTTTCCCATGCCGGATGCTTTGGAAATGTTGCACGTGGGAGTTTCAATGAATTGCATGTCAAATGGCAATTTCAAAGCGGAATGAGCAGTTCTTCCACCTGGTAGCAATGTTGCAGCTATTCCCGATGACGCAAGTGCTAAGGCTATGTCATTTTGGGATCGAATTGCTACTAGAATCAATGTAATTAGGAATGTTTTACCAGTTCCTCCTGGCGCATCTAAGAAGACTTCTCCAACCCGTTATTGACAGTTTGCATTATTTGATCATAAATGCCATTTTGCTCAAGCGTTAGCTTAGGAATATTTGATTGCAGATACGACAAAAGATCACCTGTGTTGTAATTTTGTTCACGACGCAATTCTACATCGAACGAAGCAGCAGCAGATCGATTCGGTGATGGCATTCCCAATTGATTGAGAACTTTCTTTGCAATTTCTAAGCACAAATCTTCAATCATTATCAATGCTTTGTTGTAGATTTCTGATGTGAAATCCATGTTCATATTTGAATTTTCCTTGCGTAATCGATGGAAAATCTTCTCAGCCATGTGCGATTTATTTATTTATTTATTTATTTTATTTATTGGATTTGTCTCCCCAAGGGGACTCGGGGCGGTGTACAGACAGAATAAAAACATTATATACAACAATTACAAAACCCCATAAAAACAAATTAAACACAAGTCTGTACAATAGTGCAAGAATTAATTAGTGATTAAAACCAGATTAAAATACCCCAATTTAAAATAACCGGCCAGGAAAGTCAAGGGATTAGATCATGATTGTGATTGGGCCAGGCCAGCTAATTGGAACAGGTGGGTCTTGAGTTTCTTACAGAAGGAGCGGAGATCAGTAATGATTCTAATGTCAGGGTGAAGGTCGTTCCAGAGGGTCGGGCCCATCACAGAGAAGGCCCTACTCCTGGGCGTCGCCCGCTGGCATTGTTTGGCGGACGGCACCCGGAGGAGTCCCTCTCTGTGAGAGCTAATTGGTCGCAGGGATGTATGGGGTAGGATGCGATCCCGCAAATAACTAGGCCCTGAGCCATGGAGCGCTTTAAAGGTGAGAATCAACACCTTGAAATGCACCCGAAAAGCCACAGGTAGCCAGTGCAGCTCGCGCAGGAGAGGTGTTACATGGGAGTACCTGGTACTCCCCATAATTGCCCCCGCGGCCGCATTCTGGACCAGCTGCAGCCTTCGGGTGCATCTCAAGGGGAGCCCCATGTAGAGAGCATTGCAGTAATCCAGACGGGATGTCACCAAGGCGTGAGGGACTGTGCGAAGGGCGTCCCGGTCCAGTAGGGGGCGCAATTGGCGCACCAGGCGAACCTGGTGGAAGGCCCCCCTAGCCACGGCCGTCACGTGGTCGTCCAGCGACAGCCGCGTGTCTAGGAGGACGCCCAAATTGCGTGCCCGGTCCACGGGGGGGAGTTGCTCGCCCCCAATGGCCAGAGATGGAACCTACTGGCTGAACCGGGGTGCCGGTAACCACAGCCACTCCGTCTTGGAAGGGTTGAGCTTGAGTCTGTTGTCGCCCATCCAGACCCGCACGGCCTTCAGGGACCGGGACATCACCTCGACGGCTTCGTTGGGGTGGTTCGGGGTAGAGATGTATAACTGAGTATCATCAGCATACAGATGATACTCAACCCTGAAACCTCGAATGATCTCGCCCAGCGGCTTCATGTATGTGTTGAACAGGAGAGGTGAGAGGACCGAACCCTGCGGCACCCCACAGGTGACTGGCCTCAGGGTCGACGTCTGCTCCCCTGCCAACACACATTGCGTCCGTCCGGAGATGTAGGAGGAGAACCACCGCAACACGGTACCCCTCACCCCCAATCCCTCCAGCCGACGCAACAGGATACTATGGTCGATGGTATCGAAAGCCGCTGAGAGATCTAATAGGACTAGGATGGAGGAACAACCCCTATCTCTGGCCCTCCAGAGATCATCAAACAACGCGACCAAGGCCGTCTCCGTGCTGTGACCGGCTCGGAAACCGGACTGGCGCGGGTCTAGATAATTGGTTTCCTCCAGGTGCCGTGGGAACTGCTGTGCCACCACACTCTCTACAACCTTCGCTAAAAAGGGAAGGTTGGAGACAGGACGATAATTAGCTAGCTCCGTCGGGTCCAGGGAAGGCTTCTTGAGTAAAGGCCTCACCACCGCCTCTTTCAAGGCGGCCGGTAAGGACCCCTCGCCCAATGAAGCGTTAACTAGACCCAGGAACCAGCCTCGTGTAACCTCCCAGGATGCCAGTACAAGCCAGGAGGGGCACGGGTCCAATAAACATGTAGTGGCTCGCAGCCGCCCACGTAACCTGTCTAAATCCTCGTGGGCAACAGAATCAAACTCCTCCCAGTGTGGTCCCTCAAGACTCGCTTCTGACGTCTCCCCTGGTCCACTGAAGGGGGCCCATCCACTCCGAATCTGAGCGATTTTGTCCTACAGATATTCCCCAAACTCCTCTGCTCTGCCCTGCAGAGGGGCTTCCCGCGGCCTCTGTGATAGGAGGGAGCGGGTCACCCGAAACAGGGCGGCAGGGCAGTTATCAGTGGATGCAATAAGAGCGGCACAATGTCTGCGTTTGGCCGCTCTCAGTGCCACAAGGTAGGTCCGTAAGTAGGCTCTTACCTGTGTTCGGTCGGATTCGGAGCGTGAGGACCTCCACCTGCTCTCTAGGCGTCTCTTGTGGCGTTTCATCACCCTTAGGTCCTCGGTAAACCAAGGAGCCAGGGTGGTTCGTTGCCGCAGGAGAGGCCGCAAAGGCGCAACCCGGTCCAAGGCCCCAGCTGCCGCCCTATTCCAGGCGGCCACTAGGTCCTCTGTCCGGGAGCGGGTCAGGGCTACAGGAAGTGGCCCAAGCTCTGTCTGGAACCTATCCGGTTCCATCAGGCACCTGGGGCAGAACCATCTTGGACAATCTGGTTCCGCCTCCCCGCAGCTGGGGGTAGCGCCAGGGAAGTTGAGCCGGAGAGATGAGTGATCTGACCATGACAGGGGAGTGACAACCAAATCCCCTATTCCCAGATCACTCGTCCACTGTCCAGATACAAAAACAAGGTCTAGTGTGTGACCGCCGTCGTGTGTGGGGCCCTGAATTAGTTGGGTCAGGTCCATGGCTGTCATGGAAGCCATGAACTCCCGAGCCACTTTGGACGCTTCCCCCGTCGACGGCAGGTTGAAGTCCCCCATAACCAGAAGTTTGGGGGTCTCAACCACCGTCTCTGAGATCAGCTCGAGGAGCTCGGGCAGGGCTGCTGATGCATAGCGAGGAGCCAAGTATACAATCAGCAAGCCCCACTGCCTCCCTGGGCCCCATTTCACGCCAAGGGACTCACACCCGGATATCTGTGGCACAGTGAACTTCCTCGGCTCCAGACTCTCCCGTATAACTACCGCCACCCCACCGCCCTTACCCAGGGCCCGCGGCTGATGGAATGCACGGAAGCCCGGTGGGCACATTTCCACGAGGGGTAAACCGCCCTCATGGCCCAACTAGGTCTCCGTTATCCCTGCAAGGTCCAGCTCCCCCTCAGAGATCAACTCATTGATGAGGGGGGCCTTGTTGACAACGGACATTGCATTGCAAAGCATCAGCCTCAGGCCCTGGCTCTGTAGGTCCTGGCCACCTAGACTGCGGGGGTTGGTACAAGCGACCGGGCGTGTCCAACAGCCACGGTCTCCCAACCGACTACGAGATCTTCTTCCATCCTCGCACCCACCCCTCCCCACGACCGTTGGAATAGAGCAACCCTCTATTGGAGTGTCATTCTCCTTCCCCCCCTACTCCGCTCACTTCCCTCCTGACCTTACCTGTTCGCCTGGCACTGGTCCCCCTCCTGGCCTGATTGACCCTCCCACCCACCCTGGAACCCCCTAAAAAAGATAAAAAACACTTTGTTAAAAAACCCCTAAGTCTACGCTTCCTCCACCTCTCTGGGTTAACGAACCCGTCATCAAGGTGGGCCCTTGAGAGGGCAAAGGGCCATACCTGCGAGAGGGGGGACTCCCGCAGTAGGAGCAAGTCTGACCTCGAATATATGGTGAAAAGAGCTATGACGGGGTCAGGGTGCTGCCGATGTTAAGAAAGTTAGTAAGCCAGGGTTCCATGTGGGGGATAGCAATGTCCATGGTCACATCTAGGTGAAAAAATAGTAAGCTGGTCAGGTGGTCGGATGGTAGATGGATGATGGGTGGAGGCCAGGAGGCGGTCCATGGTGGGTGGTAAAAGGCAGATAGTCTGTGATAAATAATTGATGATAATTAAGATGGCAGGGTGAGAGATGATAGGGGTAATCTGGCAGGTACGCACCAATAATCTGCTGGGAACAGTTATAGATAGCAAGATGTCAGGCGGGCAGATAATTGTAGGTGGTCAGCGAGGGGGGCCTGGGCATAAGCCATGGCAGGCAGCTGGCAAGAGGCCGATGGATCCTCTGCCTGCCAGGTGATAAGCCTCCTGTCCGTCTCCAGGGCAAGCCCCGCCGTGCCCCTGGTGCCACAGGTCTCCCCTCTTCTGCCAAGCTCCAGCACAGACTTCCAGCATCTAGTCCCCGCCGTAACCTGCCTCCCCATGCTTCAGCGACCTCCAGCCGCTGCTCCTGGTCCGAGCGCCGCTCCGGCCGGCTTACGGCCCTTTTGCAGGCCTTCCGTCGGCCTCCGGCGTCTCGAGCATCACTCAGCCCCCGCACAGCCCTCTGACGGCTCTCACCAGGCTATTCAGCGTCTCGGCCCTCCGATCGGCGTCTCGACCTCCCTCTGCTACCGCAGAGGAGCTTTAGTAGCGGCATCTCGTTCTTCCGCCGCCGCCACCGCCGCCATCACCGGCCTCTAGATCCGACCACGATCTCCGTTCCAGCCGGTGCCTTCCCTGCCCTTCCTCTGGCTATTTGACCACCCTGACGGACCAATTTAGATCCTAGGGAAGCCAGGGTGGTCGTTGAATCTGATTCCCGGCCCTCGGATGGAAAGAGGGCCGGCAGCATCCCCTCCTCCGTCAAAGAGCTCTGTGAACATTTCGGAGCTCAGAAGTCAGCCGCCATTCCCTGGAAGCTCCTCCAGACCTCCATTCGCTCCGGATTTGAGCAATTTTATCCTGCAGATATTCCCCAAATTCCTCTGCTCTACCCTGTAGAGGGGCTTCCCGCGGCCTCTGTGAAAGGAGGGAGCGGGTCACCCGAAACAGGGCGGCAGGGCGGTTTTCTGCGGACGCAATAAGAGTGGCACAGTATTGACGTTTGGCCACCCTTAATGCCACGAGGTAAGTCCGTAAGTAGGCTCTTACCTGTGTTCGGTCAGATTCAGAGCGTGAGGATCTCCATCTGCTCCATCTCCATCTGCTCTCCAGGCGTCTCTTGTGGCGCTTCATCACCCTTAGCTCCTCGGTAAACCAAAGCGCTAGGGTGGTTCGCTGCCACCGGAGAGGCCGCAAAGGCGCAACCCGGTCCAAGGCCCCGGCCGCCGCAGTATTCCATGCGGCCACCAGGTCCTCCGTCCGGGAGCGGGTCAGGGCTACAGGAAATGGCCCAAGCTCCATCTGGAACCTATATGGTTCCATCAGTCGCCTGGGGTGGAACCATCCTCCCCGCGATGGGGGGTAGCGCCTGGGAAGTTGAGCCGGAGAAGTGAGTGATCTGACCATGACAGGGGTGTAATAACTAATTCCCCTATTCCCAGATCACTCTTCCACTGGCCAGAGACAAAAATAAGGTCCAGCGTGTGGCCTCCCTCGTGTGTGGGGCCCTGAATTATTTGGGTCAGGTCCATGGCTGTCATGGAAGCCATGAACTCCCGAGCCGCCTCGGATGATTCCCCTATCGACGGCAGGTTGAAATCCCCCATAACCAGTAGCTTGGGGGTCTCAACCGCCATCTCTGCGATCAGCTCGATGAGCTCTGGCAGGGCCGCTGATGCATAGCGAGGAGCCAAGTATACAATCAGCAAGCCCAACTGTTTCCCTGGGCCCCACTTCACGCATAGAGACTCACACCCAGATATCTGCGGCACAGTGAACTCTCTCGGCTCCAGACCCTCCCTTATAATCACCGCTACCCCGCCGCCCCTACCCAGGGCCCGCAGCTGATGGAATGCACGGTATGCCAGTGGGCACATTTCCACGAGGGGTAGACCCCCCCAGCCAGGTCTCCGTTATCCCTGCAAGGTCCGGCTCCCCCTCCAAGATGAAATCATTAATGAGGGGGGCCTTATTGACAACGGACCTCGCGTTGCACAACATCAGCCTCAGGCCCTGGCTCTGTAGATCCTGGCCACCTAGGGTGCGGGGGTTGGGACAAATGACCGGTCGTGTCCAACGACCACAGTCTCCCAACCGGTTACAGAATCTTCGTCTATCCTCGCACCCACCCCTCCCTACGACAGTTGAGATGAAAAGACCCTCTAATGGAATATTCTCCTTCCCCTCCCCAGCTCCGCTCACTCCCCTCCCAACCACACCTGTCCGCCTGGCACTAACCCCTCTCTTGGCCTGGCTAACCCCCCCCACTCTGGAACCCACTAAAACATTTAAATAACATTTAGTTAAAAACCCCCTAAGTCTCTGCTTCCTCCACCTCTCTAGATTAATAAATCCGTCATCAAGGTGGGCCCTCGAAAGGGCGGAGGGCCATACCTGCGGGAGGGGGGACTCCCGCAGTAAAATCAGGTCTGTCCTCAGATATATGGTAAGCTATGGTTTCAGCAGCGCCTCAGATCAATTATAGGTGCTGTAGATATTATGGCATATAAACCTTTAAGTCCAGTACAATGTAAGAGACCAGGGCTTGGGTGCAGGTGGTAAGTTGTCAAGTGCCAGAAGACCACAATCCTAGGTGGTGGGCTGGTGGGCTGGTCAGATAGTCTACAAGTGGAGGCTGGTGGGTGGTCAGTGGTGGGCAGCAAGGGGCAGATGGTCTATAGTTGATGATTAGCAGGGGGCAGACGGTCAATAAAACAGTAGGGTAATAGATGGTAGGCAGGTGATCAACCGGGAGCACACAGATGGTAAGCAAGGGGCAGATAATTAGTAGATAGTCAGCAGGGGGCAGATAGTCACAACAAAGTAGGCAGCTAGCAGGGGGCAGATGGTTCTCCTGCCCAACCTGGCACTGAAACCTCCTGCCAGTCACCAACATGCTCCCTGGTCCCTGCCCAGCCTCCAGTGTCACGAGCCTCCCTCTTCCAACCAGACCTCCAGTGCCCCGTTCCCGCCATAGGCCTGCATCCACCGTTCGTAGTTCCCTGCATGTTCGGCGTCTCCCAGCTGCCGCTCCGAGTCCTAGCGCCGTTCCTGCCGGCCTCCAACCTTCCCGGCGCTTCACGCTTCGCTCGGCCTTCACTCGGCCTCCTGCGCAGTCCGCAGCAGGCTGGGAGTTCGGCGTCTCCAGCCGCCGCCGCCGCTCCGGTCACCGTCGCTTCAAGCTCGGCGTCTCCAGCCGCCGCCGCTTCAAGCTCCCAGCCCGAGCTGCAGGCTTCTGACTCCGCCGGCGCCTGCACACCCCCGAACACGCCAGCCGCCATCTCCCAGCCATCTTACGCATCTTACGGTCTCATACGGCGTCTCCCCCATCAGCTGGTTGGCTGGCCGGCACCGCTCGCTCTCTCATTCTTCCCGCTCTCCTTGGCTGTCAGACCACCCTGGGGACCAACTTGGGTCCTGGAAAAAGCCAAGGTGGTCGTTTACTGGACCCCCAGTCCTCAGGATGGAAAAGAGGACCGGCAGCATCCCTGCCCCATCAAAAGAGCCCCGCAAACGTCCGGAGCATTGCTCCAGGAAGCTCCTCCTCCTGGATGGAAGCAGAATGGAATTGTCTCCTGCAAACTCCCCTCCTCTTTCACTCCTCTTTATTCTCTGTGGGAGGAGCCATTAACTGTCCCCCTGTGGCTTTACTCCTCAGTTGACCCTTCTCCCATTGCTGTTCCCTTCTCCTGACAGCTCTGACAGCTCTGCACATGTGTACACTGGGAACAGGCTCCAGCTGTTCTTCTGCCCCACTGATGTCAGACTCCAAAGGCAACTGATAACTATCAGACATCCCTGCTCCAGCATTGCCTCCGACGCAGAGCACTAGTCAGAACCTTCCCCAGACTCCAGGACTGGTCCATGTTCCTCCCCAACCTCCTCACTGAGTCAGCCATCGGCTCCGCTGGCAGACCACAATACTTTGTTTTTTGTTTTTTTTTCAAGAAGTTTTATTGGTTTTTTAAAAACATTTATGCGGAAAAGGGTAAGTGGAATGGTTACAAATTTTGGCAGTTGCAAGTGTGGCAGACGCCCCCTCCCTCCAGACTCCTAGGTTACATCAAAATATCAAACCTTAATACATAATCATAAAAAATCAGCATATTAGTTCTAGAAAAAATAATTTTCAATCAGTTTATATAGTTATAATATATAGTCTAGTTATAAATTCATTATTACTTTCGGTCTGTTTATAACATTGTGGTTTTCTTATTTATTTTTGTGATCTGAGCTTTCTTGGTGTTGCCCCTTCACCCCCCGCTGGCAGAGCTCCGGCCCCTCCCGTGTCCTGTATGACCATTGTAGTGTCTTCTGTTTTTTCTAGGTTCGCTTTGTTTTTTTCCATAAAGGCCTGTGCCTCTATGGGTGTGTTGATTCTGATTCTTGTCTCCTCCCAGAATATCAGCATACCTTCAGGCATCAACCATCTAAACCACACCCCCTTCTGGTATAATTTATTCGCCAATTGCGAATAACTTTTCCTTTTTTCCCTAATTTTTTTGGGGATCTGCTTCAGAATGGTTATCTCCCTGTCGTGGTATGTCAGTGTTTGCCCCCTTTGTACACCCAGAATTTCATCTCTTGTGGCTTTCCTAAGGAATTTAATATGAACCTCCCTGGGTACATTATGTGTTCTGGCATATGCTGAATTCACTCTATAGACTAGGTCTATCTCCCATTCCATCTGCTGTTTATCTTTGTGTATGTATTCAGCTAAAATATTGGTCATAATGTCCCTTATATTTTCCCCATCTGCTTCTATTACATTTTGAAATCTAAGATAAAAGGACATTCTCTCAAACTCTATTTTCATTTGTTGGATGTCGAGTTCTTTGTTCCCCTTCTGTAAAGCCTCTACCCCCCCCTTCGCCTCCGCCACCCCACCCTCCACAAGGTCCAGTCTCTGTGAGTTCTTAAAAATTTGGGCTTGATTCTCTTTAATTTCATCTTTCATTTCCCTTAACTGTTTCTTAATTTCCTCCTGGCCCTGTAGAATTTGTTGAAGCATTTGTTGAAAGTCTATCTCTGTAGTCTTGGGTTGCATCAGTTCTGTTATCTTTGACTGTGTAGCTGGACTAGACGTTGCAGACGTTGGGGCAGAAGTAGCAAAGCCAGGCTTTCCAGGAGGTGGTCTTTTTGGAGACATGGTTTATGAAGCAAGGAGATCAGTCAGAGTAGAAACTGGGCAGCTGGAGAAGTAGAGCAGGCAGGCGAATTCAGAAGGCAGAGGATCCAAACAGATGGGGGTTTCTTTAGTCACTCTAGCGATAGATGAAAGTTTTTTTCTCCAGAGAGTTCAGGAAATAACAATCCACAAGAGATTCCTCTGGGTGACTCGGAGACAAAGACCGGAAGCCTGAATTTTAAAGGTGGAGTCAGGTTTCACAGTTCATGAAGACAACGGAAGTGTGCCATCTTGCCCTGCCAGCTTTGGGCTCAGAGGTATAATAAAATTTTAAAAGTTCAGAAAGTTCTCAGTTCACCCATAAGTTCTGGAGCTAAGTCCAATGAAAATCACTTTTATGGGGGTGAGGCATCATTAGTTGGCTCTCCCCCCTCCTCCTTCCCCTGGGGGTGAAAGCAAAATCTTCTCAAGCCGCTTGTCCAAGGGAGGGGGGGAAATCCCCCTCCCTCTAGCCGCACCTCTAGCAGGGATCCGAAAATTTACTTTTTTTTAAAAGTGCTGAAAAGTCCATCAATTCAAAAGAGAGGGAATGAAGGAAGGAAGCCTCTCACCATACTGCCGCTGCTTCGTTCAAGAGTGCGTTCTCCGATCGGCATGGAGCGAGACGCGGGACGCACGCGCGCCCTCCAAAAAGCTCCCCGATGCCTAGAACGAAGCGGAGAAGCCCCCGCCAGCCGCCGCCGACGCCAGGACCCTCCGCGAGCCGTTCCCTCGGCAGGACGCCTCTTCGGGGCGTCCTGTGCCCCCCCAGAAGCGGGGGAAGCCCACCGGGAGAGCAGGAGCAGGCAAAGGCTTGCCTGTCGCCGTAGCCGCCGGAACCGGAAGTCCGCAGACCACAATACTTTGAATGGACTCTAGCTTCCGAGAGGTATATGTGTAATCTTTTATTTGTGCTCACTAAGGATGCACGCCTACATAGAAATCCAAATTATACATGCATACTAACTGAAAAAAGGTATGCCACATCGCTATTGGCACATGTTCTGTGTAACTCTTGGCCTTTAATGTTATAAACATATGGTCCTGGAATAAAACTACCCAATTGGAAAAATATGTTCAATATTTCTGTAAGCCTTGTTCAACATACCTTCAACACACAGCTAGTTTTTTTTTTTTTTGCTTCATTCATTTAGCTGCTAAACTAGTCCTTGACCTGTTAATGTGTTTGCCCACTGACAAATGATCAGTCTAATTGTAATGGTAGGTTTATTTTAACAGTGAGAGACGGAATAACAGAAACTCTAAAATCCAGAAAATTGTATTTCAAAAGCTATAAATTGATTTGCATTTTAATGAGTGAAATAAGCATTTGACTCCTTTGCAAAACACGACTTAGTACTTGGTGGCATAACTCTTGTTGGCAATCACAGAGGCCAGACTTTTCTTGTAGTTGGCCAACAGGTTTGCACACATTTTAGGAGGGATTTTGTCCCACTCCTCTTTGCAGATTCTCTCCAAGTCATTAAGGTTTTGAGACTAACATTTGGCAGCTCAAACTCCCTCTACGGATTTTTTATGGGATTAAGGTCTGGAGACTGGCTAGGACACTCCAGGACCTTAATGTGCTGCTTCTTGAGCCACTCCTTTGTTGCCTTGGCTGTGTGTTTTGGATCATTGTCATGCTGGAATACCCATCCAAGATCCATTTGCAATGAGAACCTCCTTCCCTGCAGGTATGGCAACATAGACCACTGGGCTCACATTGGCCAGATGGGTAGGAATAACTTGGAATATTCCTTTCAGTGGCTCTTTAGCTCAATCTCTCATCCCAGTTACAAATCTTGCCACTTCCAATTTTGCTGATGAGGGACAATGGGAATGCTTGTTGATCTTTATAACTTTTCCATTTCTGATGTGAATCCTGGCCTTGCATTAGGACACGTTGCTCACAGCGCCAAAATGTGTAATAGAACAGTCAACTTCGCTCAGCCCATCGAATACATAGAATTAGCCATCAGAAGCAAATTCTTCCTCTGGTTTATAACAGTAACATCCATCTTGCATGTAGCTACTAGATTCTTCATCTGATTGGGTCTGCAGCATCTGCTGGAGCAAACGCCATAGGATTGAATAAGTCCTTTTTTTATATAAATAATTTTTATTAAGCTATTTACGAAACAAAAAAACCCCCACACATTTATATCCATTCTTCCAAATCCTAAGACATCGGTATATCCCATTTTGTTCAGCGTCATACATACTTTCCATTCATTTTACATTTTCTATTTCTTCTTTACATTTATAATTCCTATAACCTAATAATATATATATATATATATACATACACTACTATCATTTGTTATTCCTGTTCTCTTACCAATAATACAATTTATACCATACTGTATGGTCTTCTTTATCTTGCAGTTTAAAAGTTAATTTGACCATTTCTGCGCAGTCTTATTATTTTTTAAAATGTTTTTGGAAGGTATGCTACCTAATTTCCAGTTTTGAGCATGTTATTCTTGCTACTGTCAGTATATGTATTATGATATAATTGATTTCCTTTGCAAAAACTCCTCTAATTATCCCTAACAAAAACATATCTGGTTTAAATTGAATTTGAAGGCCTGTTATTCCTTGCAACCAGGTTCTTATTTTATTCCAATATTTCCTCACTTCCGCACAAGTCCACCACATTGGAATTATGAACCATATTTGTGTTTACATTTCCAGCATTTGGGGCTCAAATTTGGGTAAATTTTTGCCAATCTTGCTGTTGCTAGATGCCAACAGTAAAACATTTTATATAAATTTACTTTGTATGAGGCCGACATAGTTAAGTTGTAATTTTTTGTCCACAACGATTCCCAATCCCCTTATTGAAAGCTATAGCCAAAATTCCTTGCCCAAGCTATCATGTTTCATCTCTAAGATAAATGAATGGTAAAGCATTACCGATTCTAAGCACCAAGAAGCTGTGATAATATTGGTTTAATAATACAGGTAGTCTTCGTGTTATGACTACTTATTCAGTGGCTATTCAAAGTTATGGAATGGAATGGAATAAGAAATTTATGACTTTCTTCAGAGCCAAATTTAACATTCTCCCCTCAGCACTCCTCCGGGGCAGGTATAAGAGAACACCAATAGCAGAAAGGGTATGTATATGTGGTAAAGGAGAAGTTGAAGATATCTCACATGTTCTATTGTACTGTGAGTTATAGAGAGTTCATAGGTCAGCATATATTCTCCCTTTAAAGTTTCCTTTAACTATTTCCTCTTCCCTTTCAAAGTTTAGTAAGTAGGCATATATTTTGGTTATAAATTTGTCCTCTGTTCCTAATAATAATTTATCTATTGGTTCTTTTTCAATAATAATAATAATAAATATTTATTTCTTAGCCGCACCCTCTCCCGAAGGACTCGGGGCGGCGTACAATAAAACATATGAAATAAATATATAAACAAGAGATACAAATTACAAAAACATATACCAAGACATGTACAAGGAGGAGGTCGGCTAATGAATAAAAACAATTAAATACAATGTTTAGAAACCCCTAAGTAATTGAATGCAATTAAAATACCCAAATAAAAACCCGTCAGGAGCGATATAGTTAGATCAAAGTTGAGCCAGGCCAGCTACTTGGAATAGGTGGGTCTTGAGCTTTATACGAAAGGAGCGGAGGTCAGAGGTATTCCTAATATCCGGAGGGAGGTCATTCCACAGGGCTGGGCCCGCCACAGAGAAGGCTCTACTCCTAGGCGCCGCCCCTCGACACTGTCTGGTGGACGGCACCTGGAGGAGGCCCTCTCTGTGCGAGCGGATTGGTCGCAGGGATGTATGGGGCAGAATACGATCCCGCAAGTAACTAGGTCCTGAGCCATGGAGCGCTTTAAAGATTGTTATCAAAACCTTGAAACGCACCCGATAGACCACAGGAAGCCAGTGCAGCTCACGCAGGAACGGTGTCACATGGGAGTACCTAGTACTCCCCATAATTACCCGCGCAGCTGCGTTCTGGACCAACTGTAGCCCCCGGGTGCATTTCAAGGGAAGCCCCATGTAGAGAGCGTTACAGTAGTCCAAGCGAGACGTCACCAGCGCATGAGTGACTGTGCGTAAGGCGTCCCGGTCCAGTAGGGGGCGCAATTGGCGCACCAGGCGAACCTGGTGGAACGCCCCCCTTGCCACGGCTGTCACATGGTCATCCATGGACAGCCGGGCATCCAGGAGGACGCCCAAATTGCGCGCCCGCTCCACGGGGGCAAGTTGAATGCCCCCGATGGCCAATGATGGAATTAATTGGCTGAACCGGGGAGCCGGTACCCACAGCCACTCCGTCTTGGAGGGGTTGAGTTTGAGTCGGTTGTCATCCATCCAGATCCGTACGGCTTCCACACACCGGGACATCACTTCGATGGCCTCGTTGGGGTGGTTCGGGGTGGAAAAGTACAGCTGAGTATCATCAGCGTACAGATGGTATCCCACCCTGAAACCACGGATGATCTCACCCAGCGGCTTCATATATGTGTTGAACAGGAGTGGCGAGAGGACCGACCCCTGTGGTACCCCACAAGTAAGGGGGCGTAGGGTCGACCTCTCCTCCCCTGCCAACACACGCTGCGTCCGGCCAGAAAGGTAGGACCCGAACCACCGCAAAACGGTGCCCCGGACCCCCAACCCCTCCAGCCGGCGCAGCAGGATACCATGGTCGATGGTATCAAAAGCCGCCGAGAGGTCTAATAGGACCAGGATAGAGGAACAACCTCTATCTCTGGCCCTCCAGAGATCATCCACCAACGCGACCAAGGCCGTCTCCATGCTGTGACCGGGGCGGAAGCCGGACTGGCGCGGGTCTAGATAATCATTTTCCTCCAGATGCCGTGGAAACTGGTAGGCCACCACACTCTCTACAACAATGCCGAATTTCTCTGTCTTTTTTGCATCTTGTCTGTAATTGCAAGTATGGCCACCAATTAATGAATATTCTCTGTTCTTTCAGTTCTTGATTCATTTTCAGATTACCCTGATTATCTAGCAGTTGGTTATATCTTCTCATCTTGGCTGTGTGTAATGTGTTTGAATATATCATTGCTTCCTTAGTTGATAGCCATCCCAGTATCTTAAAATAATGCTTTAACCTGATTTTCCTCCAGACTTATAATAGTGCTCCTCTAATTGTATGACTTCAGAAATGTGAATATTTTGTGTTTTTTCTCTCCCAAAAATATCCATGCCACCCTGTATGTAAATCATGTCCTTTTATAGTAAGTATCCTTTTTATTGGTAAGGAATACCCATTTTTTGATCCATAGCAAGGCAGCTGGGTGATACTATAACTCCCAATCAGGGAGTCCAAAGCCACCTCTAGTTCAATTATCCTGTAGTGATTTAAGACTTATTCTGGGTTTTTTCCCTTCCCATGCAAATTTAATTATTTTATTTAGTTCATTAAAAAAACTTTTGATCTATTTTTATGGGAATCGTTTGAAATAGGTATAGCCATTTTGGGATATGTTCATTTTGATTGTGGCAATTTTACCCACCAACGTTAGTTTGTTTCCTCCAATGTTCCAAATCTTGTTTTGTTTTTTTCATCAATTTTTTATAATTATCCTCGTTTATTGTTGAATAATTAATTAATAATAATAATAATTTATTAGATTTCTAGACCGTCCCCTCTCCCCGAAGGGACTCGGGGCGGTGTACAGGTATAAATTTAAAAACCATACAAACAATAGTATACATAGCTAAAATTAGATTAAATAGCCCCTGTATGAATTTATAAAAATTAAAAACTTAGACCATAAAACCAATCATAAAAATTTAAAAATAAAACTGAGGTGGGAAAGCTGGGATTAGGCCAGGCCGGCTAGCTGAAACAGGTGGGTTTTGAGTTTCTGACGGAAGGAGCAGAGGTCCGTAGTCATTCTAATGTCAGGGGGAAGGTCATTCCAGAGGGTCGGGCCCATCACAGAGAAGGCCCTTCCCTTAGGCGTCGCCCGCTGGCACAGCCTAGTGGACGGCACCCGGAGGAGTCAATAACCTAACCTTGCTGTCAATCAGATCCCTAGGTATTTAATTGTTTTTACAATTTGCAGTCCAATTTCCTTCTCCAAAGGATTGAACAAGTCCTAATGGTAAAATTGGAAAAAGAGCCCAGCTGGGCACCATAAAGAAGTTGTCCTATTGGCTTGGCTTCAAATGGTTTGGGTTCTGCAGGTATATAGTGGCCAATTCCTCCAACAATTAAGAGTCCCTAGCACTGCATGATGGTGAGCTCCTGTCACTCATCTTGGCTGCTGCCCATATGGAGTTTAACTACAAGTTCTATGTATATAGATAAAAAGCTTCAGTTGATGCTTCATGCAGATGGTTAGAATCCTGCTGGCACAGGTCCTTCCCAGTTGTGACTCTGTTTGTGAGGTTGCTTTGATGGAAGGAGAGAGCCTCGGATACTGCTGCAAGAAATCCATTCATCTTTCTGGGGCAGAACTAGTTCATCCCCTGTGGTGCTTATCTTGGGAAGTATGTGACCATGAACAAACAGGACTATTCATTAGCTTTGTAGTCTCCTGAGATTGTTGGAAATTGTCCTCAGGATCTTTCAAAAAATGTCTTATTTTTGCAGGGATGATGTACCACAGGAGGTCCTCCATGGTATATTGTCCTTCTGGGTCCCACCCTCCATAGAGTGCATTGCAGTAATAAAGACAGAAGATGACTAGGGCATAAGTGACTGGGTGTAGCAAGTACATATTGCAAGAGGAGTTGAGTGTTTAGGAGCAATAGGTTGGCACTCAAGCTTATAAAAGAGATGGCGGGAGACAGGCAGAGAGAGGCAACAAAGGAGTTGGGCAAGCAGGAGAAAGTGCATATGCACAACTTCCTAGAGTGCAGGGGTTCCCAATCTCCCATTACTGGGCTTTGGTATATTCAGAATTGGGTCGTGTTGAGTGGCTGACCAGAGTCCATTCATAGCTCAACTTCCACCAGTGATGGGTTGGCGGGTGCTCGCACAAAGGCGAGCTGGCCTGCCACTTCCCCAAGGGCTCCTGCGTGTACTTGCGCTTGCACTGGCCCATCGCTCTTGTGGCCCAGTTCTCCTTCCCCCCCTCCCACCCGGGCTGCCGAGCCATAAAGGTTGGAGACTGCTGTACTAGACGCTGAGGAGTGTAATCTGAGTCAGACTATCTAATCTAGAGGGGGAAGCCAGAGAGATGGTCAGGAACAGAGCAAGGTCAAAATGAAGCAGGAATTTACTAAGCACAAAGCCAATGGCAAAGTTGCTTAGTAATAATGCTTCCAATAATGAAAAGGTACAGTCTATGCGCAGATTAAATTCTCTTGCTGCTGAATGTTCACAGCTGAGGTGTTGTCCGGAGTTCTCCCTCTGGTCCGTTTTCCCCAAGGGGAACTATGCTTGTTCCTGATTGGTCGCCTGTTTGACAGCGGGTATAAAAGGAGCTGTCAAACAGGGTCTCAGCTGTTGCCGTTGTTTGGCAACCTTGTTAGAAATAAACCTGTCAGCTTTAAGCCTGGCTCTCCTCAGTTCCTTATCCCCCTGTTCTAAGAACAGAACAAAATTAATAACCTTCCACTTATCCAGCACAACATACAGTCAGATTCCAATAATGAGGCACTGGGCTTTTGACTGGAGTCAACATCTTGTCATTTGCTTGCTTGCTTGCCTTGAAATCCTTCAAATAATCTAGTTCCAAACCATGTTTAAAATGGATAAACCAGCATCTTGAATTGGATTGAGAAACAAATTGGGAACTCTTGTAAAAGAGATGACACTTGCACAAACCTAGATTTGTGCCAAATTATGCAGTCTACTGCAATCTGAACCAACTGCAGCTTCCGGGTACTCTTCAAAGGTGGCCCATATGGAGAATATTACCAAACAGATGACTGAGGATCTTCCAGAAAACAAGAGAGGTCTGTCAGGACATAGCTTAACTTTGCATGAGCATCATTGGTATTAGAGTATCATTGGTAAATGCCGACCGATGATCTCTCCCAGTGGCCTCATGTAGATGTTAAACATCTACATGAAGGAGGAGAAAAACCACCAATGCAAATTAAAATTTGAGAAATTATGGGGTTTTTTAACTTTCAAAAAAGATAATGTTTCCCCTTAGGAAAATTACTATTCTGCAATGACTTCACATAGATTAAAAGCTGCACGTTAAGTAAAACACGTATATATGTGTACCATAAAAAGATTGCACAATTGATTTAATACTCTCATTTTATATAATTTTTGGATGTGAGTTAATTTTTGGTAACCATTAAAGTGATTGTAGGTGCCATTTAGGCCTAACACTTTAAAGTTCGCTCCCTTTTGTGGGTTATTTTCAAACCAGTTGTGTTATGGCAGCTTAGGAAAACATCTTTGGACTTGGAAATTCTGGTAGGGTCTTGAGAACTTTTATGTCGTGTGGTCTAGATCAGTGATATCCATTGGCATCCTTCAGTCTTGAAAGACTATGGTATTGTGCTCTGGAAAGAGGTCCTAAAACAGATCAGTGATATCACATCTCAATATTGGGGTGTTGCTCGCTTGAGTTGCAAGAAGGGAATGTCCTCAACATTTTTATTGTTGAAGGAGTTGGTGAGGGACAGGCAAAGTCTGAATCAAACATTGAAGTGTCACTATTTTCAAACACGCCATTGATAGCTAAGTCTTTCAAGTAGTTTGTTGAATTTGAAACTTCAACAGAACCAAATTCTGCTTCTCTCGTCCTTATTTAAGAACGGACATTTCAGTACTTTTGAATTGATCATCTCCTAACCCTGCCAAGTAAGAAGGTGGACTTGCATCTTCCATGAGGTCCAAATCGTGTAGAAGAGAGGAACATGACATTACATTATCCGAAACCACCAATGAGCTATTTTCAACTGGACTTTACGTAGACCGTGGTTCATAACCATGGTTCCTGTTGATTAATGCGTGGGATGTATTTGAAAATATGAATCAAAACCTGAGTGATTGGAAGGGATGGTACCTAAACCTCAACACATTAACAGGCTGTTTGCTAGTTTCTTGCCTCACATCTCTTCGATTTGTCTGACGATATTGGCTGTAAACACGGAACGATGTAAATGTAACCACTTTGTAGACAAAGTTAGGATGTTTTTTTTTTTCAGTTCCAAAGAGTAGAAGTCTTGACCAGGTTTCCACCCCTGTAACATTGATGTAAGTTCCATTAATACTAGAAAGGCATTGTTTTATTTTCCACAAGGGCAGTATGTCTACGAGGATTCTCAATCATCCAGTCATGGTTTCCAAAAGGCAACTGTGAAAACATTTTACTTCTCGCGCAAGAAGCTTCTTCAGTTCTGATTGAAGTAGGATTTATATTCCTTGCAGTCTTGTCATTAACATTCTGAAGATAGGTTGTTAGCATTCTGAGTGATGTTATTTATCTCTGTTAAGTATATCTCATTTTGGAGACTAGAGTTGAGTAGCAGAAGTAGCAAGGAATGTGCCGCTGAATAGTCAGGCTATCAATCACATCCGCCAAAGTTAAAACAAGGATAACTTTACTTGCGTTAACAAAAATGAAGTAGGATAAACATTCTCCAAAACAAGCGATAAGTAGTCTTGAATTATATACACAGTCTATGATACAACACATTGGTTTACAGATGCTCAACTCACAATTCACCATGTAGACAGGTAACTAACATACAGAGTAGCCACCATCCAATAAACAGTATTCAACCCGCAATAACAAGCATGGAGAACATACAGGAACAACCAGGAACAAACAGTAGTAGTTCCTACTTCCTCTTATGGCTGATTAAACAACAGCATCCAATCACATCTCACTTGAGCATTTAAAGTGGCAGATACATTATTTCAGTCATGGTATATATATATATATATACACAGTCAGGTCCAGAAATATTGGGACATCGACACAATTCTAACATCTTTGGCTCTATACACCACCACAATGGAGTTGGAATGAAACAAACACAATGTGCTTTAACTGCAGACTGTCAGCTTTAATTTGAGGGTATGTACATCCAACTCAGGTGAATGGTGTAGGACTTACTGCAGTTTGCATATGTGCCTCCCACTTGTTAAAGGACCAAAGGTAATGGGACAGAATAATCATAAATCAAACTTTCCCTTCTTAATACTTGGTTGCAAACACGACTAGACCTTCAGAACCATCCGGCACTGATACGCAATAGCAGCTATCCAGCCTGCCACGCTCACAAGACTGTACTCCCACAATAGTTCCTGCATTGACTTCTGCAAAAGGGCGTGTGCACAAGCAGTCCTTTTATAGTCTGGAGAGGAGTCTAATTATCATCAGCTGAGCGCAATTACCTCCGGTAACTGCGCAATTGCTCCTGACGCTGCTTAGCGCGCCGGTAACGAGCATTTAATAACTCACTGCTGATGTCTGATTCCAAGGCATGACATCAGGAGCACCCTCCCTTTGGCTTTCACCACTGCTCCATGCCTCAGGCGCCTCCTGGTGGCCGACCAGCCTCTCTGATCCCTGCTCAGAGTCAGAACCCTGCCCAGGGTCCTCCACAGCCGACTCATAGGGACCCTTGCTGTTGGAGTCTGGTGGCAGCTCCAACGGCTTCTGCTGGGCCACAACAGTTACCAATGGTTGTGTCCTGCAAAAGGACTCCTCCCAAAGTCTCTTCTTATATACTCTCTTGGGAGGGGCCAAGCCACAACCACCTGAGCTTGATTATCTTTTATGAATCTGTCTCTGTAACTGCTGCCTCCTTTTTTCCGCCCTCCGTTGCCTGGCGTCAGGAACCAACTCCCTTTGATCTTCCCCACTGCTCCATGCTTCAAGCGCCTCCTGGTGGCCAACTAGCCTCTCAGGTTCCTGCTCTGAGTCTGAGCCGAGGGTCCTCCACATCTTCCATAGCCGAATCATAGGGTTCGTCGCTATCTGAGTCCCTCAGCAGCTCCAATGGATCCTGCTGGGCCACAACACTCCCTTTGCAACATTTCCAATGAATCCACACACTTTTTGTTTGGGAATGCAAATGTTGGTTTTTCAGCCAATGGCTTTTGAGTAGTAGGGAGATGGCCTTCACTTGTTTAATGAGGAGGTCCAATGTTACTTCAAATGCCTTCACATGTGAAAGCATATCACAGATTAGCTCCCCCTTTCCTTGAAGTTGCACATTCAAACTGCTGAGTAGCTCTGTCACATCTGTCAGAAAGACAAAGTGCCATTCCCATTCTTCATTTTTTTTGCTCTGGTACTTACCTGTTTTTTAAGTTTAAGTTTTATTAGATTTATAGACCGCCCCCTCTCCCCAAAGGGACTCGGAGCGGTGTACAGACATCTCAATAAAAACCGTATACAGAAATAAATACCCTTAAATTCCCATAAAATCGAATTAAACAATAGGCTGTGCAAAGTGATAAAAATTAAAAAACAACCTAAAAACCCACCCCTAAAAATTTAAAATACAGACTTGAGGGACTAAAACTGCGGTTAGGCCAGGCCAGCTATATTGAACAGGTGGGTCTTAAGCTTCTTACGGAAGGAGCAGATATCGGTGGTTGTTCTGATATCGGGGGGGAGGTCATTCCAGAGGGTCGGGCCCATCACAGAGAAGGCCCTGCTCCTGGGCGTCGCCCGCTGGCACTGCCTAGTGGACGGCACCCGAAGGAGTCCCTCCCTGTGAGAGCAAATCGGCCGAAGGGATGTATGGGGCAGGATGCGATCCCGCAAATACCTGGGTCCTGTGCCATGGAGCGCTTTAAAGATGATAGTCATCACCTTGAAACACACCCGAAAAGCCACAGGTAGCCAGTGCAGCCCGCGCAGGAGAGGTGTTACATGGGAGTACCTAGTAACTTCCACAATTGCCCGCGCGGCCGCATTCTGAACCAACTGCAGGCTTCGGGTGCATCTCAAGGGGAGCCCCATGTTGAGAGCATTACAGTAGTCCAGTCGGGACGTCACAAGCGCATGGGTGACTGTGTGAAGGGCGTTCCAGTCCAATAGGGGATGCAATTGGCGCACCAGGCGAACCTGGTGAAATGCCCCCCTTGCCACGGTGGTCACATGGTCGTCCATTGACAGCCGGGCATCCAGGAGGACGCCCAAATTGCTTGCCCGCTCCACGGGGGCCAGCTGTTCGCCCCCGATGGCCAGTGATGGAACCAACTGGTTGAACCGGGGTGCCGGTAACCACAGCCACTTCGTCTTGGACGGGTTGAGCTTGAGTCTGTTACTTCCCATCCAGATCCGTACGGCCTCCAGGCACCGGGACATCACTTCGACGGCCTCGTTGGGGTGGTTCGGGGTAGAGATGTTCAGCTGAGTGTTGTCAGCGTACAGGTGGTACTCGACCCCAAAACCACGAATGATCTCGCCCAGCGGCTTCATATATGTGTTGAACAGGAGAGGCGAGAGGACCGACCCCTGCGGCACCCCACAAGTGAGCGGCCTCAGGGTCGAACTCTGCCCCCCTATCAGCACACATTGCGCTCGGCCAGAGAGGTAGGAGGAGAACCACCGTAAAATGGTGCCCCTCACCCCCAGCCCCTCTAGACGATGCAATAGGATACCATGGTCGATGGTATCAAAAGCGGCCGAGAGGTCTAATAGGACCAAGATGGAGGAGCAACCCCCATCTTTGGCCCTCCAGAGATCATCCACCAACGCGACCAAAGCCGTCTCCATGCTGTGGCCGGGCCAGAAACCGGACTGGTGCGGGTCCAGATAATCAATTTCCTCCAAGTGGCGTGGGAACTATTGTGCCACCACACTCTCTACAACCTTCGCCAAGAAGCAATAATTGGCTAACTCTGCTGGGTCCAGAGAAGGCTTCTTAAGCAGGGGCCTCACCACCGCCTCTTTCAAGACGGCCGGCAAGGACCTCTCGCTCAACGAAGTGTTCACTAGTCCCTGGAGCCAGCCTCGTGTGGCCTCCCAGGCTGCCAATATAAGCCAAGAGGGACACGGGTCCAATAAACATGTAGTGGCTCGCAGTCGCCCACGCAACCTGTCCATATCGTCGGCAGTAACAGATTCAAACTCCTCCCAGAATGGTCCCTCAAGACCCACCTCCGACGTCCCTTCTAGACCACTGAAGGGGACCCACTCGCTGCGAATCTGAGCGATTTTGTCCTGCAGATATTCCTCTGCTCTACCCTGCAAGGGGGCTTCCCGCAGCCTCTGTGAAAGGAGGGAGCGGGTCACCTGAAACAGGGTGGCAGGGCGATTATCTGCGGACGCAATAAAAGTGGTACAATACTGACGTTTGGCCACTCTTAATGCCACAAGGTAGGTCCGTAAATAGGCTCTCACCTGTGTTCGGTCAGATTCAGAGCGTGACCATCTCCATCTGCTCTCTAGGCGTCTCTTGTGGCGCTTCATCACCCTCAGCTCCTCGGTAAACCAAGGGGCCTGGGTGGATCGCTGCCGCAGGAGAGGCCGCAAAGGCGCAACCCGGTCCAAGGCCTCGGCAGCTGCACTATTCCATGCAGCCACCAGGTCCTCCATCCGGGAGCGTGTCAGGGCTACAGGAAGTGGCCCAAGCACCGTCTGGAACCTATCAGGTTCCATCAGGCGCCTGGGGCGGAACCATCTAGGACATTCCGGTTCCGCCTCCCCGCGATGGGGAGTAGCGGCTGGAAAGTCGAGCCGGAGAAGTGAGTGATCTGACCATGACAGGGGTGTAATGACTAAATCCCCTACTCCCAGATTTTATTATTTATTTATTTATTATTCACACTTATAGACTGCCCCCTCTCCCGGAGAGGACTCGGGGCGGTGTACAGTCACTAAAATACATTATAAAATACATACATAAACAATTAAATTAATACTGGTGAAGGAGGTTATGAGACTGTAATCGAATAATAAATATAATACGTTAAAAAACCTATAAAACCCTTAAAACCCAATTAAAATAATAAATCCCGGGAGATAAAACTAAGAAAGTGCCAGGCCAGCTGATCGAAATAGGTGAGTCTTTAACTTTTGCCGGAAGGAGCGGAGGTCGGTGGTAGTTCGAATGTCTGGGGGGAGGTCATTCCAGAGGGTTGGGCCCATCACAGAGAAGGATCTACTCCTAGGTGTCGCCCGCTGGCATTGCCTAGCAGACGGCACCAGGAGGAGCCCCTCCCTGTGTGAGCGGATAGGTCGCAGGGACGTGTGTGGTAGGATGCGATCCTGCAGATAACTAGGTCCTCTGCCATGGAGCGCTTTAAAGATGGTGATCAATACCTTGAAACGCACCCGAAAGGCTACAGGTAGCCAGTGCAGCTCGCGCAGGAGAGGTGTTACGTGGGAGTAGCGAGTACTTCCCATAATAACCCGCGCGGCTGCGTTCTGAACTAGCTGCAGTCTCCGGATGCGTCCCAAGGGAAGCCCCATGTAGAGGGCATTGCAGTAGTCCAGGCGAGACGTCACCAGCGCATGAGTGACCGTGCGCAAGGCACTCCGGTCCAGTAGGGGGCGCAATTGGCGCACCAGGCGAACCTGGTGGAATGCCCCCCTTGCCACGGCTGCCACATGGTCCTCCATTGACAGCCGGGCATCAAGGAGGACACCCAAATTGCGCGCCCGCTCCACAGGGGACAACTGTTCGCCCCCTATGGCCAGCGATGGAGTCAGCTGGCTGAACCGAGGTGCCGGCAACCACAGCCACTCGGTCTTGGAGGGGTTGAGTTTGAGTCTGTTGTCCCCCATCCAGACCCCGACGGCCTCCAAACACCGGGACATCACTTCGACAGCCTCGTTGGGGTGGTTTGGGGTTGAAATATACAGCTGAGTATCATCAGCGTAGAGGTGGTATTCAACCCCAAAACCACGGATGATCTCACCCAGCGGCTTCACATATGCGTTGAACAGGAGAGGCGAGAGGACCGACCCCTGTGGCACCCCACAAGTGAGTGGCCTCAGGGACGACCTCTGTCCCCCTGTCAACACACATTGCTTCCGGTCAGAGAGGTAGGAGCCGAACCACCGCAAAACGGTGCCTCCGACTCCCATCCCCTCCAACCGGCGCAATAGGATACCATGGTCGATGGTATCAAAAGCCGCCGAGAGGTCTAATAGGACCAGGATAGAGGAGCAACCCCTATCTCTGGCCCTCCAGAGATCATCGACCAACGCGACCAAGGCTGTCTCGGTGCTGTGCCCGGGTCGGAAGCCGGACTGGCGTGGGTCTAGATAATCGGATTCGTCTAGGTGTCGTGGGAGCTGCTGCGCCACCACATTCTCAACAACCTTCGCCACGAAGGGAAGGTTGGAGACTGGACGATAGTTAGCTAGCTCCATTGGGTCGAGCGAAGGCCTCTTGAGCAAGGGTCTCACCACCGCCTCTTTCAAGGCGGTTGGTAAGTATCCCTCACCCAATGATGCGCTCACCAGGCCCAGGAGCCAGCCTCGTGTCACCTCCCAGGCTGCCAGTACCAGCCAGGAGGGGCACGGGTCCGTTAAACAAGTGGTGGGTCGCAGCCGTCCACGCAACCTGTCCAAATCCTCGGGGGCAACAGAGTCAAACTCCTCCCAGAGTGGTCTCTCAAGACTCACTGTTGGCGGCTCGTCTGGTCCACTGATCACTCCTCCACTGGCCAGAGACAAAAATAAGGTCCAGTGTGTGACCTCCCTCGTGTGTGGGGCCCTGAATTACTTGGGTCAGGTCCATGGCTGTCATGGAAGCCATGAACTCCCGAGCTACCTTGGATGTTTCCCCTAACAATGGCAGGTTGAAATCCCCCATGATCAATAGCCTGGGGGTCTCAACCGCCATCTCTGCGATCAGTTCGATGAGCTCTGGCAGGGCCGCTGATGCATAGCGAGGAGCCAAGTATGCAATCAGCAAGCCCAACTGTTTCCCTGGGCCCCACTTCACGCATAGAGACTCACACCCGGATATCTGTGGCACAGTGGACTCTCTCGGCTCAAGGCCTTCCCTTACGATAACCGCTACCCAACTACCCCTACCCAGGGCCCGTGGCTGATGAAATGCACGGTAACCCGGCAGGCACATTTCCACGAAGGGGAGACCCCCCTCGTGGCCCAGCCAGGTCTCCGTTATCCCTGCAAGGTCCGGCTCCCCCTCCGAGACCAAGTCGTTAATGAGGGGGGCCTTATTGGCAACGGACCTTGCGTTGCACAACATCAGTCTCAGGCCCTGGCTCTGTAGGTCCTGACCACCTAGATTGCGGGGGTTGGGATAAACGACCGGCCGTGTCCAACGACCATGGTCTCCCAACCGGTTGCCAGATCTTTGTCTACCCTCACACCTACCCCCCCTCCACGCCCATTAGGATAAAAAGACCCTCTACTGGAATATCGTTACTCCCCCTCCCCTCAGTAACTCCGCTCACTCCCTTGCCAACCCCACCTGTCGGCCTGGCACTAGCCCCTCCCTCAGCCTGACTAACCCCACCCCCCACCCTGGGACCCCCTAAAATATGTATAAAACATTTAATTAAAAACCTCCTGAGTTTTCGCTTCGTCCACCTCTCTGGATTAATAAATCCCTCATCAAGGTGGGCCCTCGAAAGGGCGGATGGTCATACTTGCGAGAGGAGGGACTCCCGCAGTAAGAACAGGTCTGCCCTCGAGTATATGATGGATCATAATTTCAGCAGGGCCTCAATTCGATTAAGGGTGCTACAGATGTTAAAATACATGGTACACTAAATCCAGTAAGGTGCAGAAAGCCAAAAACTTGGGTAAGGGTGGTAAGCTGCACCAGTCAGGTGCAGAAAGGCCAAAATCTTGGGTGGGGGTGGTGAGGTGGTCAGATAGTCTGCAGCTGGTAGATGGTCAGCAGGAGGCAGATGGTTGGTAGATGGTCAGCAGGAGGCAGATGGTTCTCCTGCCAGGCCTCCGGCGCTAAAAGCCTCCTGCCAACCACCAGCGAGCCTTCTAACTCCTGCCCGGCCTCCAGCGCTGAAAGCCTCCTTCCTCCTACCAGACCTCCAACGCTGAAAGCCTCCTCCGTCGCTCCTGCCACAGGCCGACATCCGCCACTCCCACCGGCCTCCGACGCTCCCGCCGGCCTCCAGTGTAACCAACACCAGACTGAGTGCCCGGCGTCTCCAACCGACGCTCCTCCGCCGCTCCAAGCTCCAAGCTCCCGAGCCCCTCCGACACTCCACCGGCGCTCCTACCAGGCGTCCGATGCAGCTGACATCAGCCCGACATTGGCCCGAATGCCCCCGAACGCTCCAGCTGACTCCGCCCGGCGTCTCCTACTCCAGCTGGCCGGCACCATCCCGTTCTCATTCTCCCGTTCTTCTGCCATCCCGTTCTTGGCCGCCAGACCACCCTGGAGACCAACTCGGGTCTTGATGGAAAGCCAGGGTGGCCGCTTACTGGGCCCGGTCCTCGAAGGTGGTGCAGAGGACCGGCAGCATCCCTGCTCTACCAAACGAGCCCCACGGCCATACGGAGCTCAAAGGCAGACCACCATTGTTCCAGAAGCTCCTCCTCCTTTTGAAATCAGAAAAGCAGAAACCTGTTGGAAGTAAGTCATAGAAACGTTTCAAAACTCTCCCTCAACTCAGCCAATGGACTTCTGTGTGGTACAAAATATCTTCATAGGCAACCTGTTGCTCAGAAACTCCTGAAACTGTCTGTGGGGCATTGTTAAGTCATGTCTGCCCTAATGGCACCGACACCCCTATCGCTTACTTCTCCCGCATCTTATCGAAGGCTGAGGGTAATTACAGCCAGATCGATAAGGAGGCGTTAGCTGCCATTTGCAGGAGTGAAGCAATTTCACTACTTCCTCTATGGTCGACATTTTCACTTAATAACCGATCACAAGCCACTATTAGGCATTTTGGCTGGTGATCGGCCAACTCTGCCATTTCTGTCACGGCGCATGTCACGGCGGACAGTTTTTCTGGTGGCATATTCATATGTCGTGTACCCCGCAGGTATCCGGATGCCTTAAGCCGCTGTACACTTCCAACAGTAGTTGCGGACCCCGCCCCGCCCTATCAGGTCCTCATTAAGTATTCTTTCCTATATACTGGACTGGGTCTGCAGAGAGTGGCCACAGGGCCAAGTACTGCCAGAGTTCCTGCCATACTATAGCAGGCAATTGGAACTCTTGGTCTTGCAGGGCTGTCTGCTATGGGGAAGCAGGGTCATCGTGCCCACCAAATTCCACTGTCAAGTCCTTGTCCGTCTCCATGAGGGCCACCCAGACTGTTTGTTCCCCCAAAGGACTCAGGGTGGCATACAACATAAAAAATAACACATATTGCAAAAGTTAATAAATAAATAAAGTGTCCCAAAACAAACCCAATTAATATTATATATTAACAATAAAAATTTAAAAATTAGATTAAAATTAACATTTAAATTAATTATTTATTTTATTCTGTTCAGGCCAGGCCGGCTTGCTGGAAAAGTCAACCTTTTAAGGCACGTCGGAAGGAGCGGAGGTCGGAGATTATGTGAAGCTCCGGGGGCAGCTCATTCCAGAGAGAAGGCGCTCCCACAGAGAAGGCTTTCCCCCTGGGGGTCGTTAGCCAACACTATCTGACCGATGGCACCCTGAGGAGGCCAACTCTGTGGGATTGCACTGGACTTTAACTTTTATTTGATTTCTAAACCACACCCTCTCCCAGAAGGGACTCGGGGCGGAGTACAGTCATATTAAAAACACAATAAATATACATAAATATAAATATAGCAATATAGGTGTGGCTGGAGGAAGTAACATATAATTTACTGTACAATAATAATTAAAGTTCAAATTTAAAATTTAAAAAATGTAAAAAAATTAAAAATGCATTAAAAACTACCCCTAAAAAACTATCCCGGGATAAGATGTTTGCCAGGAGGTATACAATGGGACTATAAATGGGCCAGGCCAGCCAATTGGAACAGGTGGGTCTTGAGTTTCTGTCGGAAGGAGCGGAGGTCGGTAGTAGTTCTGATATCGGGGGGGAGGTCATTCCACAGGGCTGGGCCCATCACAGAGAAGGCTCTACTCTGCCGCCTGTTGGCATTGCTTAGTGGACGGCACCCGGAGAAGTCCCTCCCTGTGGGAGCGGATTGATCGCAGGGATGTATGAGGTAGGATGCGATCCCGCAGGTAACTAGGTCCTGTGCCATGGAGCGCTTTGAAGATGGTAATCAACACCTTGAAACGCACCCGAAAAACCACAGGCAGCCAGTGCAGCTCGCGCAGGAGAGGTGTTATGTGGGAGTACCTGGTACTCCCCATGATAGCCCGCGCGGCCACATTAGCTGTAGTCTTCGGGTGCATCTCAAGGGGAGCCCCATGTAGAGAGCGTTGCAGTAATCCAGACGGGACGTCACCAGCGCATGAGTGACTGTGCGTAGGGCGTCCCGGTCCAATAGGTGGCGCAATTGGCGCACCAGGCGAACCTGGTGGAATGCCCCCCTCGCCACGGCTGCCACATGGTCATCCATCGACAGCCGGGCATCTAGGAGGATGCCCAAATTGCGCGTCCGTTCCACAGATGGAAGGCTACTGGTGGCAGTAGGTGGTCCTGCAGGTACCTTGGGCCTAAGCCATGGAGCGCTCTAAAGGTCATAATTAGTACCTTGAATCACACCCGGAAAACAACCGGCAACCAATGCAGGCCGCCTAAAAGGGGTGTAACATGGGAGCACCTAGGTACCCCCACGATACCCCATGCAGCCGCATTCTGGACTAGCTGAAGCCTCCGGGTGCTCTTCAAGGGTAGTCCCATGTAGAGAGCGTTGCAGTAGTCCAGGCGAGAAAGGATGAGGGCATTTATTTATTTATTTATTTAAACTTATTACTCGCCCCCTCTCCCCACAGGGACTCGGGGCGACTTACACAAGCAACAGTCAGCACAGTGTCATACAGAGGAGGTAAAAAATAAATAAATAAATTACAATACTTAAAAAGGTTAAAACCCCAATACCATTAAAAGTTTAAAAACTAAAATTAACAATTAAAAATGACTAAGGGGTGGAAAAGTTGTCGAGTTATGCCAGGCCGGCTAGCCAAAACAGGTGGGTCTTCAGTTTACTGCGGAAGGAGCGGAGATTGGTTGTTGTCCTAATGTCTGGGGGGAGGTCGTTCCAAAGGGTAGGGCCCGCCACAGAGAAGGACCTACTCCTGGGCACTGCCCTCTGACAATCTCTAGAGGACGGCACCCGGAGGAGACCCTCTCTGTGTGAGTGAATGGGCCGCAGGGATGTATGGGGCAGGACACGATCCCGCAGGTAACTAGGCCCTATGCCATGGAGCGCTTTGAAGATGGTGACGAACACCTTGAAGCGCACCCGGTAGGCCACAGGAAGCCAGTGCAGCTCGCGCAGGAGAGGTGTTATATGGGAGAACCTCGATCTCCCCATAATTACCCGCGCGGCTGCATTCTGGACCAACTGCAGTCTCCGGGTGCACCTCAAGGGGAGCCCCATGTAGAGAGCATTACAGTAGTCCAGGCGAGACGTCACCAGCGCGTGAGTGACTGCGCAGGGCCTCCTGGTCCAAAACGGGTCGCAATTGGCGCACCAGGCGAACCTGGTGGAACGTCCCCCTCGCCACGGCTGCCACATGATCTTCCATAGCCAGCCGGGCATCAAGGAGGACGTCCAAATTGCGTGTCCGTTCCACCGGGGCTAATTGTTCATCCCCGATGGCCAGCGATGGAATGTGCTGGTTGTACCGGGGAGCCGGGAGCCACAGCCACTCTGTCTTGGAGGGGTTGAGCCTGAGCCTGTTGTCACCCATCCAGACCCGCACGGCTTCCAGACAACGGGACATCACTTCGACGGCCTCGTTGGGGTGGTTTGGGGTGGAAATATACAGCTGAGTGTCATCAGCGTACAGATGGTATCCCATCCTGAAACCACGGATGATCTCACCCAGCGGTTTCATATATGTGTTGAACAGAAGGGGCGAGAGGACCGACCCCTGTGGCACCCCACAAGTGAGTGGCCTCAGGGTCGACCTCTGCCCTCCTGCCAACACACATTGCGTCCGGCCAGAGAGGTAGGAGCGGAACCACCGCAGTACGGTGCCTCCGATCCCCAACCCCTCCAGACGGCGCAATAGGATACCATGGTCGATGGTATCGAAAGCCGCCGAGAGGTCTAATAGGACAAGGATGGAGGAACAACCCCCATCCTTTGCCCTCCAGAGATCATCCACCAACGCGACCAAGGCTGTCTCCGTGCTGTGACCGGGCCGGAAGCCGGACTGGCACGGGTCTAGATAATCATCTTCCTCCAGGTGACGCGGGAACTGCTGAGCCATCACACTCTCAACAACCTTCGCTAAAAAAGGAAGGTTGGAGACAGGACAATAATTTGCTAGCTCCATTGGGTCCAGAGAAGGCTTCTTGAGCAGGGGTCTCACCACCGCCTCTTTCAAGGCGGTTGGTAAAAGGCCCTCACCCAACGAAGCGTTCACCAGTCCCAGTAGCCAGCCTCGTGAACCCTCCCAGGAAGCCAGTACCAACCAGGAGGGACACGGGTCCAATAAACATGTGGTGGCATGTGCACAGAGCATCCCGATCCAGGAAGGGGCGCAACTGATGTACCAGGCGAACCTGGTAAAAAGCGCCCCTGGTCACGGCCGTCAGGTGTTCTTCTAAACTAGGCTATGTATCCAGGAGGACTACCAGATTGCGGGCCTTCTCTGAGGGGGCTAAAATTTCTATCATCAAAGATGGAGCAAGATTCACAAATCGGGATGACAGAAACCACAGCCAATCAGTGTTGGAGGGATTGAGCTTGAGCCTGTTCCTCCCCATCCATATCTGCACAGCCTCCAGGCATCGGGACATCACATCGAGGGCATCGTTTGGGGAAGGCTTCTTAAGGAGGGGTCTCACCACCACCACCTTCAAGGTGGTGGGAAAGAACCCCTCTCTCAATGAAGCGTTGGTAATCGCCTGGAGCCAGCCTCGTGTCACCTCCCAGGAAGCCGAAACTAACCAAGAGGGACACGGTACAGCACACAAGTGGCAGCACTGAGTCTTCCCATAATCCTGTCCATGCCCTCGGGGGTCACAGGGTCAAACTCATCCCAGATAGTCTCCACAAGATTCATCCCCGTCGACTCGCCCAAATCTACCCAGTCAGAGTCCAAGCCTGTCCGTATTTGAGTGATTTTATCCTGCAGATACTGAACAAATTCTTCAGCCCTACCCTGCAAGGGGTCTTTCCCCGTTCCTTGGTTAAGTAAGGAGCGTGTCACCCTAAACAGGGCGGCTGGGCAGTTAATCTGCGGATACAATAAGAGTGGAAAAATGTTGCTGTTTTGCTGCTTTTATCGCCACTAAGTAGAATTTAATATGAATTCTTACTAGTGTTTGATTAGATTCGGAGCGGCTCGCCTTCCAACCACTCTTTAGGCATCTTTTCCGGCATTTCATCTCCCGGAGCTCCTCGGTAAACCAGGGAGCTACCTGGGATCGATACCGGGTCAGAAGCTGCAAGGGCACAACACGATCCAAGGCCCCAGTGGCTGCCCTATCCCAGGCTTCCACTAGGGCTTCTGTCGAGCTGTGAGCAAGGGATTCAGGAAAAGTCCCAAGCTCCATCAGGAACCTTTCAGGGTCCATCAGCCGCCTGGGGCGGAATCATCTAGTCCAGTGTTTTTCAACCTTTTTTGGGCAAAGGCACACTTGTTTCATGAAAAAAATCACGAGGCACACCACCATTAGAAAATGTTAAAAAATGTAACTCTGTGCCTATATTGACTATATATAAAGTAATTCTCTTGAATAGGAATCAAATAAACACAAAGAAAGTATTTTATAATTACTTTATTATAAAATAGTAAGTAAACAGAAATATGAAAAATTATAAAATACTTTATTCAATGCGCAACCTGGGCCTGTTTGGCTGAACACAAAGCTGATATTCTGGCTGGAATCAAAGAAAGACACACACATAGCTCTTCGTCAACAGCTCTCAGTCTCTCTCTGTATTTAGTTTATATAGCAATCATGCTTGAAAAGCTCATCTCACACAGATATGTAGTGGAAAATGGGAGCAATGTCAAAATAGCTTTGTTTGCCAGAAGGGGGAACTCCTTGGCAGTATCAAGCCAAAAACTGTCCAAAGGTAGATCAGCAAATCTTAGCTTGAAACCACGATTTGTCTCAGTTCAGTTAGTTCCTCCTGCTCCTGTTAAGTCATGTCCTTTCCACCAACTGATGCTGAGCTATAAGGGTCCCTAACCCAGTCAAGGCATTCAGTGGAAACTGAAGAGAAATAAAATGACAACTTCTCCTCGAGAGTTTTTAAATGTTTAACTATTATCTCACACAGTGCAGCAGTGTGAACACCCTGCCATTGCTTGGTGAGTGTGAACATTTCAAGATTGCCACTTTCCACGTGTTGATGCCAGAGTTGCACCTTTGAACGGAATCCATTTATTTTATCTGTACTTGTAAGCAGGTTTTCATTTCGGCCTTGCATTCGTGTGTTCAGTTCATTCAGATGATGAAATATATCTGCCAGGTATGCCAGCCTTGCACACCACTCATCACTTGCAAGCAGCTTTGCGTAATCTGACCTCTCATTTGTCAGAAACACTTTAAGTTCCTCCCGCAGCTCATACACACGAACCAAGACCTTGCCACGCGACAACCACCGGACCTCCGTATGAATTAGCAAGGTTTTATGCTTCGCTCCCATCTCCTCACACAAAGCTGCAAATATGCGACTTTTCACGGGTCGTGACTTTACAAAGTTTACCATGCGCACAACATCATCCAACACATGAACTAGGTCTGCTGGTAAAGTCTTGGCTACGAGGGCCTCACGGTGTAAAAAACAATGCGTAACAATCACATCTGGATTTCTTTCCTTCACTCTGCTTACAAAGCCTTTGGTGTGCCCGACCATGGCTGCAGCTCCATCAGTGCAGACACTTGTGCAGTTTTCCCACTTAAGTCCTCCTTGTTCAAGGTATTCTGATGTGACCCGAAAAATTTCTTCTCCTGTTGTTTTTTCTGGCAATGCCTTGCAAAAAAAGAAGTTTTCTCTAATTGCATCACCATCAACAAAACGCACATTGGCCAAGAGTTGAGCATGTCCACTGATATCAGTAGACTCGTCAAGTTGCAATGCAAATTTCTCACTGGTACGGATCTTTTCCAAAACCACACTTTCGATGTCTGCAGACATGTCATTAATACGTCTGGAAATTGTGTTGTCTGAGAGAGGGACTTTGGCTATTTCCTTAGCTGCTTCAGGTCCGAGCATCTCCTCTACAATAGCTTTGCAGGCGGGAAGTATTAATGTCTCTGCCACAGTGTGCGACTTTTTTGACTTGGCTATAAGTTCAGCAACTTGATAGCTAGCTTTAAGAGCTCTTTCATTTACCTTTGTGGTTTTTCTCATGACAGTTGCCTGTTTCTCCGTGTTTTCACGCAGGCGAACAAAATAGTCCGCATTCTTGTTTTGAAGCGAAGGGTGTTTCGTTTGGAGATGGCGTTTAAGCTTGCTTGTGACCATAGCACTGTTAGCTAGCTTTTCACCACACACCACGCACAGTGGAGTTGGTTTGTTTGCATCTCCGGTGAAAGTAAATCCAAATGAAATATAGCTTTCGCTATATTGCCTTGTGCCAGAGAATTTGCTTGAGCTAACCATCTTTGCTTTCTTTTGATCCCCACTCATACTTGGGCTCTCATCTGGCTCCAAATTTTGTTCAGAGTCCAGTTCTTTCCTTTTCAAAAACTTGTCCATCACCGCAGTATCTCACTGTCACTCAGTACTTACTGCGCTTGTCTCCTCCAGATAGCCGCTGTCCGTCACACTCAGCACTCTTCTGTGCATGTTTCCATCCAGATCCATCAGTCAGCGCTCTTCTGCTCATATTTCCTCCAAATCCAGATCCATTGGCGCTCTTCTGCTCATCGGCGATCTACTGCAATGTCTCCTCCTGTCCTCCTCCTGTTAGTGTAACAGTGACACCGGAGCTATTTATAGTCCTTAACATCAGTGGTGGGATTCAAAAATTTTAGTAACCAGTTCCGACATTCAAGTATGGTTTAATATTTTTTTCTTTAATGGCAAACAAAAACGTTGTGGACCGTTCTCTGCTCAGCGGGGATTTTTTTAAATCTTTCGAATTTTTCAATTTTTCCCACGGCACACCAGGCAACATCTCGCGGCACACTAGTGTGCCGCGGAACAGTGGTTGAAAAACACTGATCTAGTTGGTTCCACCTCCCTGCGTTGAGGGGTAGCAGTATGGAAGTCAAGCCTGATGAGGAAATGATCAGACCATGACAAGGGTTGGTGTTCTGACCCCCCTTCCTCCGTTGCCCACACAGAATACACTCCGGAACAGTACAAGGGAACAAGGTTTATTGCACAAAACAAACAGAAGGTTCCATGGCAGCAAGCCACCAAGACAAAACTCACAAGAACAGAACACAAAAGCAGCTATCCAGCTTGCTAGAATTCCAGACTAGAACTTCTGGCAAAAGTCTTCTGTTGACTGCTGCAAAGGGCGTATGCACAGTCTACTTTACTTTACTTTACTTTATTTCGTATTTCTAGACCGCCCCCTCTCCAAAAAGGGACTCGGGGTGGTGTACAGTCAGGCTAAAACACAAATAGGATGCATATCAATAAATACATAAATATATAAATACATAAATGGAGGAGGCTATATAAAACTGTACCATCAAGTAAAGCATTAAAAGCAGTGTTTAAAAACAACCCCTAAAAATACCCCAAAAAATTGAATTTAAAATAATTACCCATGAAATTCCCCCAATAAAATATCTGCCAGGAGGTAAGATAAAACTATGAGTGGGCCAGGCCGGCTAATCGAAACAGGTGAGTCTTTAGTTTTTGTCGGAAGGAGCGGAAGTCGGTGGTAGTTCTGATGTCGGGGGGGGGGGGGAGGTCATTCCAGAGGGTTGGGCCCATCACAGAGAAGGCTCTACTCCTAGGCGCCGCCCGTTGGCATTGCCTAGTGGACGGCACCTGGAGGAGTCCCTCCCTGTGAGAGCGAATTGGCCGCAGGGATGTGTGTGGAGAGATGCGATCCCGCAGGTAGCTAGGTCCTGTGCCATGGAGCGCTTTAAAGATGGTGATCAACACCTTGAAACGCACCTGAAAAACCACAGGCAGCCAGTGCAGCTTGCGCAGGAGCAGTGTTACGTGGGAGTACCTGGTACTCCCCGTGATGGCCTGCGTGGCTGCATTCTGAACTAGCTGTAGTCTTCGGGCGCGTCCCAGGGGAAGCCCCATGTAGAGGGCGTTGCAGTAGTCCAGACGAGACGTCACCAGCGCATGAGTGACCATGCGTAGGGCATCCCGGTCCAGTAGGGGGCGCAATTGGCGCACCAGGCAAACCTGGTGGAACGCCCCCCTTGCCACGGCTGCCACATGGTCGTCCATCGACCATGGCCAGTGGTGGTGTCAACTGTTTGAACCGAGGTGCCGGTAACCACAGCCACTCAGTCTTGGAGGGGTTGAGCTTGAGTCTGTTGTCCCCCATCCAGACCCCGACAGCTTCCAAACACCGGGACATCATTTTGACAGCCTCGTTGGGGTGGTTTGGGGTGGAAATGTACAGCTGAGTATCATCAGCGTACAGATGATATTCGACCCCAAAACCACGGATGATCTCCCCCAGTGGCTTCACATATGCGTTGAACAGAAGGGGCGAGAGGACCGACCCCTGTGGCACCCCACAGGTGAGTGGCCTCAGGGTCGAGCTCTGCCCCCCTGCCAACACACATTGCGTCCGGTCTGAGAGGTAGGAGCCGAACCACCGCAAAACGGTGCCTCCAACTCCCATCCCCTCCAGCCGGCGCAATAGGATACCATGGTCGATGGTATCAAAAGCCGCTGACAGATCTAATAGGACCAGGATAGAGGAACAACCCTCCTGGCCTGATTAACCCGCCCCCCCACCCTGGAGCCCCCTAAAAAGGCTAAAAAACATTTCGTTAAAAATCCCCTTAGCTTCCGCTTCCTCCACCTCTCGGGGTTCACAAACCCGTCATCAAGGTGGGCCCTTGAAAGAGCCAAGGGCCATGCCTGCGAGAAAGGGGACTCCCGCAGGAGGAACAGGTCTGACCTCAAATAAATGTTGCTAAAAAACACGGAGTCAAGGTGCTGCAGATGGTGAATAGTCAGTCAGTGGGCCAGGGTCTCAGAAGAAGGTGGAAGGCAGTGCCCTGTTTGTACTTGGGTAAAGGGGGCGGAAAATGACCGAGTGTCCGAGTGGTGGAAAGGTGGCAAAGGGTGGGTGGCAGTCCTAGATGGTCTCAGGTGGGTGGGAGCTCATAGATGGTAATCTGAGGTCCTCAGTTGGTGGGGGCAGGCGTTCTTGGCCCGGACGCCGCTCTGGCCTGTCCATGGCCTTATGCAGAGCTTCCGGTGGCCTCCGGTGTCCTCCGGTGTCCTGGGCGTCCCCCAGTCTCCATTCCACATCTTCCTGCTCACAGCTCTCATGGCTCTCACCCAAAGTCCTGGTATTCCTGGCGTCCATGGCGTTTCTTTCGGCGTCTCCTGCTGGCGCCGGCGGGCCTGAGGGCACAGGAACCGCTGGGGGATACCAAAACCGCAGCAGAGCCCCCTGGCAGCGGCGTCGCTCCTCTCGCTCTTCCCACTCTTCCCGCCACCGCCGTTGCCCCCATCTGCGTTGCCACGCGCCGTCGCCATTGCCAGCCTCTCCCCGCTCCGCTCTCTGCTCCGCACTCCGCTCCGCCTTCCGCCTTTTCTCCGGCCTCCCGACCACTCTGGCAGACCAAAATAGGTGCAAGGCAAGCCAGGGTGGTCGTGTACAGTCTGACTCCTGACCCTCAGGTGGAACGAGGGCCGGCCGCAGCCCCTTTCTCCATCGGGAGCTCCTCGGTGTTCTCGGAGCTCAGGAGGGGACCGCCATCACCGGAAGCTCCGCCCCATTCTTTTTATAACCTGGAAAGGAGCCTCCCAAAGAGCAGCTGAGAGCTCTCACCGCCGGCAATTACGCCCATGCTCCTTGCGTCTATGGGCGTGGTGGTAACGAGCATACAGAAACTCCCTGCTGAGTTCTGACTCACTATCTCGTGACTCTTCCCCGCTGCTCCAAGGCATGGCATTGGGAGCCCCCCTCCTCTGGCTCTCCCCGCTGCTCCATGCCTCAGGCGCCTCCTGGTGGCCGACCAGACTCTCGGATCCCTGCTCAGCGTCCGAACCCTGTCCAGGGTTCCCCATCTCCTCTGGGGCTGACTCGTAGGGACCCTCACTCTCAGTCTGGTGGCAACAGCACTGGCTGGGCCACAACACTATCCCTCACCGCAGGGCCCTTCCCCCGGGCCTGACGCTCGGGATGCGGTCGTAAGGGAAATTGTACATGATAGGCCCGCACCATAGCTGGAGCATGCACAGCCGTCGCATCGGTCCAGGTTCCCTCGTCCGCCCAGTCGACCAAATACTGGAACCGACCCTTGAGCCATCTCAAGTCACGGATCCGGGTCGCTCTGTGCGATGGTTGTGCGTGCACCTCACACAATGACGGTAGGGGCAAAGAGGGACATTGGAGAGGACAATCCGCCCGCTCTGGGATCAGGAGCGAGCGATGGAACACCGGGTGTACACGCATCAAGCGCGGGAGGGTCAAACGATAAGCCACCGGGTTGATAACGGCCTCCACTGGTAACGGCCCAAGATACCGGTGGTCTAACTTCCTCGTAGGCCGGTGGGACGGAAGATGCTGTGTGGACAGCCACACGCGATCCCCCACAGCCAACTCCGGCACCGCACAGCGAGACCTGTCCGCCACCCGCTTGTAATCCTCCTTTGCCTGATTCAAATAGCGGCGCACCACCTGGTGAACCGCCTGAAGGTCAGAGAGGTAATCCTGCGCTGCGGGGACCGGAGAGTCCACGGGGGTGAGAGGGAAAAAACGGGTGGCACCCGACGTTCGCCATGAAAGGCGTCGTCCATGTGGAGGAGTGCTGCGAGTTGTTAAACGCGAACTCCGCCACGGCTAGGTACTCCGCCCAATCGGTCTGCTCCTGGTTCACGAAGCAGCGCAGATATTGTTCCAGAATCCCAATCACCTTCTCCGTCCCCCCATCAGTTTCGGGATGGTGCGCCAAGGATAAACAAACTTGGATGTCAAGAGCGGCCATCAACCCTTTCCAGAACTGGGCCGTAAATTGTGTACCATGATCGGAGGCGACCCGGTCAGGTAGGCCGTGCAGCCGGAACACGTGCTGGATGAACATGCAGGCGGTGGCGCGGGCTGTCTGCAATCTCCGGCAGGGGATGAAATGCGCCATCTTGGTGAGCATGTCCACCACCACCAGGACCGTAGTGAAACCGGACGACAGGCAGTTGCGTCAAGAAGTCCATGGACACAGCTCCCCATGGTCTTTCCGGGGTCGGCAATGGCTGTAGCAAGCCTGGGGGAGCTCCCGTTGCTGATTTGGCCTGTCCGTACGTCTGCACGTCGTGTCGCAGGCGAGGCCACCAAAAAGTACGGGAAACCAGGTGCAAGGTTTTGAACATGCCAAAATGTCCTGCTGCTGGAGTGTCATGATACTGGGAGAGAACCATTCGCATTTCGCATTTCTTTGCATTTCTAAACCGCCCCCTCTCCCAAAAAGGGACTCGGGGCGGTGTACAGTCCACACAACAAATAACAGATAAAATACAAATATAAATATAACTATAAATATACGTATATATGTGGAGGAGGTTAAAATTAAGAGTACTGTACAGAAGAATAAATATGGGTCTAAAAGCCCTAAAAACAATTAAAATTAAAACATTACCCTTAAAATAACCAGATGAGAGTATACTACCAGGAGTTCATAGTTGTAACATTTATAATTATGCCAGGCCAGCTAATCGGAACAGGTGAGTCTTCAATTTTTGTCGGAAGGAGTGGAAGTCCAAGGTGGTTCTAATGTCGGGGGGGAGGTCATTCCAGAGGGTTGGGCCCATCACAGAGAAGGCTCTACTCCTTGGCGCCGCCCACTGTTATTGCCTAGTGGACGGCACCTGGAGAAGGCCCTCCCTGTGAGAGCGGATTGGCCGCAGGGATGTATGTGGGAGGATGCGATCCCGCAAGTAACTAGGTCCTGAGCCATGGAGCGCTTTAAAGATAGTAATCAGGACCTTGAAACGCACCCGAAAAACCACAGGCAGCCAGTGCAGCTCGCGCAGGAGCGGTGTTACGTGGGAGTATCTAGACCTCCCCATGATAACCCGCGCGGCCGTGCTCTGGACTAGCTGCAGTCTCTGGGCGCATCCCAAGGGAAGCCCCATGTAGAGAGCATTACAGTAGTCTAGGCGAGACGTCACCAGCGCATGAGTGACTGTGCGTAGGGCATCCCAGTCCAGTCGGGGGCGCAATTGGTGCACCAGGCGAACCTGGTGGAACGCCCCCCTTGCCACGGCTGCCACATGGTCATCCATTGACAGCCGGGCATCAAGGAGGACGCCCAAATTGCGCGCCCGTTCCACAGGGGGCAGTAGCTCGTCGCCCTATGGCCAGCGATGGGGTCAGCTGGCTGAACCGAGGTGCCGGAAGCCACAGCCACTCAGTCTTGCAGGGGTCCTGCGGGCACGTAGAGCCGATCCCGATACCTCAAAAGGTCCTCTTCAAAGGTCCACGGGGATGTCGGCCCTACCTCTGCCCGCCGTTGTTCCACCCACTCATTCCACTGCGCATCCCGTATCAAAGACCGTAAATCCACAGGTTCCTGGATTGCAGCTAAGGACTCGACGGGTAGGACCGTCCGGGGGGGAAGTGAATCAGCAGGGTCGGAGTACTCCGGCTTTCTAGACAGGGCATCCGCCCTTTGGTTCAAGGCACTGGGGATATACGTGACCTTGAAATGGAACCGGGCAAAAAATAGAGACCACTGGATCTGGCGTTGATTCAGCTTACGCGCTGTTGTCAAAAACTCCAAATTCCGATGGTCTGTCCGGACTTCGACCTGATGCCTGGCCCCCTCCAGGTGATGTCGCCAGGCCTTGAACGCCGCCTTGATAGCCAGCAACTCCTTCTCCCAGATGGTATAATTGCGCTCGGAAGGAGTTTCTGAGAGTAATAAGCGCAAGGGAAAAGGGTACCATCAGGGGCGTGAGCCTGCAATAACACCGCCCCCACCACGATGTCAGATGCATCCGCCTCAACTACAAAGGGGCGATGGGGATCAGGGTGTTTCAAGATCGGCTCTTTTGTAAAAGCACGCTTCAAGGACACGAACGCTTGTTGTTCCGTGGACCCCCAGTGAAACGGCACTTTCTTTTGTAGGAGCCGAGTGAGGAGCGCGGTCAAGAAAGCAAAGCTGGGGATGAAGGACTGGTAATAGTTGGCAAACCCGAGAAGTCTCTGAACGTCTTTCATCCTTTGAGGAGATTGCCAACTTCGTAACGCCTCCACCTTGCCGGGCTCCATCGCAATTCCTTCAGGGGATATACGGTGCCCCAGGAACTCGATGGTGGTCTGCCAGAACTGACACTTCTCCAGCTTGGCAAATAAGCAATGCTCTCGAAGTTGCTGCAGGACCTGACGCAAGTGATGGTGATGATCCTTCCGAGACGTGGAGTAGATCAAGATGTCGTCCAGGTAAATGACGACAAACTGATCCAAAAGGTCCCGAAAGATATCATTCATAAAATGTTGGAAGACAGCTGGGGCATTGGTCAACCCGAATGGCATGACTGTATACTCGAAATGTCCGTATCGGGTGCCAAAGGCTGTCTTCCATTCGTCCCCCGCCCTGACTCGGACCAGATTGTAAGCCCCATGCAGGTCCAGTTTTGTAAACACCGCTGCCTCCCGGAGCCGCTCCAACAACTCGGGAATCAGAGGCAGCGGGTAGCAATTACGGATCGTGATGGCATTCAAGCGCCGGTAATCGCAACAAAGTCTTAGATCCCCAGTCTTCTTTTTGACGAACAAAACCTGGGCAGACAAGGGCGAAGACGAAGGCCGGATAAACCCCCGGGCTAGGTTCTTGTCAATGAAGTCACGCAATGCGGCTAACTCCGGCTCAGACATGGAGTATAAGCGGCCCGTCGGGAGTTTCGCATCAGGTAACAGGTCAATGGGACAGTCGTAAGGCCGGTGCGGTGGCAGTTGATCCACCTCCTGTTCGCTAAATACATCCGTGAACTCCGCTAAACCCGGCGGCACTGTCACTTCGGCCAAACTGGGCACCTGAGCCGCACAAACATGACGGGTGTGGTCAATACATTGCAAGGACGGGAACGAGATCTGGTTCTGCGACCAGTAGGTCTGAGGGTCGTGCGCCCGCAGCCAAGCCAAGCCCAACACCACGGGGAAATGCAGACCCGAAGCCACGTAAAATTGGATGGCCTCCTCATGCTCCCCGAGGATCAGGCACAAAGGCTGCGTGGCGTTCTTGATGGGCCCAGACAGAAGCACCCAAACGTCAATGGTCTCCACTCGCATCGGAGGGTCTACCGGACACAGAGGGACATTGTATTTTGTAGCAAACGCTGCATCCATAAAGTTTGTGGTAGCCCCGGAATCGACCAAGGCATGGGCTGGAATTCGCTGCGGACTACCTGACAAGAGAATGTGCGCTGCTAAAATCATATGCCGTGGAGGCCCCTCCGCCTCTGTTCCGGCCTGTACCCGACCCGAAGTCTTCCTCAGATTGGGCTTCCCCCGTTTCCCGATACGGAGGTCCGTCGTTGAGGGGAGGCCGTAGACTGTGCAGCCCCTCTACTTCCCTTCTTGGGGCAAACCATAGCCAGATGTCCCGGATCCCCACAGTAAAAACACAACCCCCCTGCACGCCGTCTATCCATCTCCATGCGTGACAAGCGGGGTCTGGCTGCACGGGCTCCTCCCGTGTGACAGGAGTCTCCTGTGGAACTGGCACTCTCGTAACCTCCCGGGACGTCAATCCGGAGGCATAAATGAACTAACGCATCAAACGTTGGAGGCCTGTCCACTCTCACCAGCTTGTCCTGCAGGGCATCTGACAGGCCGTCCTGAAAAGCATCCATAAGGGCTGGCTCATTCCACTCAGAGTCCTGACTGAGCAGCCGGAACTCGCTAACGTAGTCCAGTAAAGAACCACGCCCTTGGTGCAACTCTTTCAGGAGTCTGGTGGCTGTTTCTCCCTTGATGGGATCCTCAAACGTCAGCCGAAGATGAGTACAAAAGCCCTGAAAGTCGTTCAGCAGGAGGCTCGGCTGAGACAGCAAAGGAGTAGCCCACCTCGCTGCTGTGCCTGAGAGCAAGCTGATAATAAATCCCACCTTCGTCTGGTCGGTGGGAAAGTCCCCGCTCTCAGGCCAATAAACCACTGGCATTGGCCCAGGAACGCCGAGAAAAGTTTTGGACTGCCATCAAACTTATCCGGCATGGGCACTGGGCATTTCCTCCGTTGCTGCTGGGGAGGTGGGGGGTTGACAGGAGCAGACAGCTGCGCAACTTGCGCTGTCAACAAGACAAGTTGCTGTGCGAAGAGGGCATTCTCCGCCTGGAGTTGCTCCATTATTGCTGAATGGAGGTTCGTTTGGGGCAGCAGTCAAACTGTTCTGCCCCCCTTCCTCCGTTGCCCACACAGAATACACTCCGGAACAGTACAAGGGAACAAGGTTTATTGCACAAACAAACAGAAGGTTCCGTGGCAGCAAGCCACCAAGACAAAACTCACAAGAACAGAACACAAAAGCAGCTATCCAGCTTGGTAGAATTCCAGACTAGAACTTCTGGCAAAAGTCTTCTGTTGACTGCTGCAAAGGGCGTATGCACAGTCAACCCTTTTTATAACCTGGAAAGGAGCCTCCCAAACAGCAGCTGAGAGCTCTCACGGCCGGGTAATTATGCCCACGCTCCTTGCGTCTATGGGCGTGGCGGTAACGAGCATCCAGAAACTCCCTGCTGAGTTCTGACTCACTATCTCGTGACTCTTCCCCGCTGCTCCAAGGCATGGCATCGGGAGCCCCCCTCCTCTGGCTCTCCCCACTGCTCCATGCCTCAGGCGCCTCCTGGTGGCCGACCAGGCTCTCGGATCCCTGCTCAGCATCCGAACCCTGTCCAGGTCCCCCATCTCCTCTGGGGCTGACTCGTAGGGACCCTCACTCTCGGAGTCTGGTGGCAACGGCAACGGCTGGGCCACAACAGGTTGGATAGAAATATCCCCTAAATCTAGATCATTCATCCACTTCCCAGAGACAAAAATCAGGTCGAACGTGTGTCCCCTGTTATGGGTGGGGTCTGGAAGGTCCATAGCCATCATGGAAGCCATGAACTCCCAAGCTGACTCGGATGTCTCGCCAATGGAAGGCAGATTGAAATCCCCCAGGATCATAAGCCAGAGGGAAATCAACCGCCAATCCGGCGAACACATCCAGTAGTTTTGGCAGGGCCAATGAAACGTAGCAGGGGGACAGGTACGTAACAAAAAGGGCCACCTGAACTCCAAGGCCCCATTTCACAAAAAAATTAGCAATATCAAAAATTAATCCCAACGCCAATAAAATCCATCAACTATTAACTGATGCAACATGAACTTTTAACCCTTCATCTTAAATTTTTTGCTGCCTCAACTCATCAGGGTTGACTTCCCATCTTATTGATGTTCTTCACCACATCCCTGTCTTTGTACAGCTTCATAAAAGGATGCATGAATTATATTTAGGTGAATCTTCAACTTTATCACACCATTTCCAGAATCAGATGATTCCTTCATTCTTTCACACCCATCTAACTGAGGCACAGTGACCTCCTGAGGTCCGAGACTTTCCCTAATAACCACCGCCACCCCCTCTGCTCCTGCCCTGGGCTCTCGGCTGGTGAAACGCCCGGAAGCCTGGTAGGCATAATTCACTAAGGGGAACACCCCCCTCATGCCCAGCCAGGTCTCCGTAACTCTACCTTCTTGTATAAGGTCATAAATGAGGGGAGCCTTATGTACCATGGACCTGGCGTTAAGCAACACCAGCTAGAGACCAGGGTCCTGTAATCCCGAGCACCCAGGGTGCGAGAAGGGCGATAAGGGTCGGAATGTACAATCACTCTTAAACAGTGAACCCGCATCCCCTGAACATAATTTGGCCCTCGGCCCCCACCATATCTGCCTCTCCCACAAAGAGTAGAGATGGTGAACCCCCCAATGGAATGGCTTAGTGTCTTCCCCGGAATCCCAATCCCAAGTATGGATAAAGGCAATGGGCTGCGGGTATGTCTGGTGGCCCAACATGGATGAGGCCATTGTGGATTGGGTGGGAAACTCCCAACCCTGCCGACTGTCCAGACTGGCTCCAGCCACCGCCCCAGCGAGAGAGTGGGAGATGCACCGTGGTCCTGAATTCATGTGGATTTTGCAGGACCTTTCCAGGGGCAGACCATATTGGTCATGGTGGATGCCTTCTCCAAGTGGGTAGAACTCACACGCATGGCATCCATCACGTCTGAAGCTACCATGGTCTGTTGGACACACTGGTGTCCGACAACGGGCCCCAACTGACACCAGCCACCTTCCAAATGTTTCTGGCCCACCTTACCCACCTGGCTGGTAATGGACAGATCAAACGGGTTGTCTGCTTGACCAAGCAAGCTTTGGGCCGAATGGGCACAGGAAATTGGGGCCACCAAAATTACCACGTACCTCTTAGCTCAACACACGACTCTTGGTCAAGCCACTAGTAAAAGCCCAGCAGAACTCTTTTTTTTCAAAGAATTTTTATTTTTTTTTAAAGACAAACTTACACAAATAAAACATAAAAACATCTTCCAGTTACATCCAGCTTGTCAATTGGTTACAAAACTTTTGTGCATCCTCCCCATAGTCCTCACTTAACAATTTATAAAATTTCATATCGATCTAATATACAGTATGTGCATACATTAACATTATTAATCTTTTATTTGACTATAACTATTCCTTCATTTTATACAAGGTATTCTAAATTTTGAATTAATTTATATTATAACAATTCATTACATCCTCCCAAATCCATCCAATAATAGTACATTTTTATATTATATTCTGTGTCATTCCATTGTCTTTGTATTGTAAAATTCTCAGTCATATTTCATTTCCATATTTTTTTGTCTAACCATTGGTAAAATCCAAATCTCATAAAATTGTTAATCATCTTGTTCTCTAATTTCAAATGTCAATTTACTCATTTCAGCACATTCCATTATTTTATGAATAACTTCCTCCTGCGTTATTTTCTCATTTTCCCAGTTTTTAGCAAATACAATTCTGGCCACTGTTAACACGTTTACAATCAAATATTTCAATTCTCTACTATATGTTTCCGGTAAAATCCCCAATAAAAATATCTGGTTTAAAGTCAATATGTGTTTCTATCATTTTTTCCAGCCATGTGTGGATTTTAGTCCAATATTTTTTAGCTTCTGCATACGTCCACCACATATGGTAAAATGAACCTGGTAATTGATGACATTTCCAACATTTTTCGGATTTATTCTTAAACATTCTTGCTATTCTCGTCGGTGGTAAGTGCCATCTCTAAAACATCTTATACAAGTTTTCTTTATATGCTGTTGACATTGTCAGTTTGTAATTTTGAGACCACAATTTTTGCCATTTCTCTAAATCAAGCCCATATCCAAAATTCCTCCCCCCAAAGCAATCATTGTTTCTTTAACTTGTTCTTCTTCTAGTTTAACCTCTAATTTTTTATTTATTTATTATTTATTTATTAACCGTGCTTCTAGACCGCCCCCTCTCCCAAAAGGGACTCGGGGCGGTGTACAGTCCATGCAAAATATATCAAAATACAATAAAATACAATAAAAGTTGAATATGTACAGTTAGAATGGAGGAGGTTAAAAATGGAATTAAAAGAACTGTACAAAGCCAGTGTATATAAATATAAGTTTTTAAACATAAATAAATAAATAAATAATAAATAAATATTTATTTCTTAGCCGCACCCTCTCCTGAAGGACTCGGGGCGGCGTACAATGAAACATATGAAATAAATATGTGGACAAAACAAACATATAACAGAGACATATACCGAGACATACACAAGGAGGAGGTCGGCTGATGAATAAAAAACAATTAGATTACAGTGATTAAAAAACCCCTAAATAATTAAATATAATTAAAATACCCAATTAAAAACCCGTCAGGAGCGATATGGTTAGATCAAAGTTGAGCCAGGCCAACTACTTGGAATAGGTGGGTCTTAAGCTTAATACGAAAGGAGCGGAGGTCAGAGGTATTCCTAATATCCGGAGGGAGGTCATTCCACAGGGCTGGGCCCGCCACAGAGAAGGCTCTACTAGGCGCCGCCCCCCGACACTGTCTAGTGGACGGCACCTGGAGAAGGCCCTCTCTGTGCGAGCGGATTGGTCGCAGGGATGTATGGGGCAGAATACAATCCCGCAAGTAACTAGGTCCTGAGCCATGGAGCGCTTTAAAGATTGTTATCAAAACCTTGAAACGCACCCGATAGACCACAGGAAGCCAGTGCAGCTCGCGCAGGAACGGTGTCACATGGGAGTACCTAGTACTCCCCATAATTACCCGCGCGGCTGCGTTCTGGACCAACTGTAGCCTCCGGGTGCATTTCAAGGGAAGCCCCATGTAGAGAGCGTTACAGTAGTCCAAGCAAGACGTCACCAGCGCATGAGTGACTGTGCGTAAGGCGTCCCGGTCCAGTAGGGGGCGCAATTGGCGCACCAGGCGAACCTGGTGGAACGCCCCCCTTGCCACGGCTGTCACATGGTCATCCATGGACAGCCGGGCATCCAGGAGGACGCCCAAATTGCGCACCCGCTCCACGGGGGCAAGTTGAATGCCCCCAATGGCCAATGATGGAGTTAATTGGCTAAACCGGGGAGCTGGTACCCACAGCCACTCCGTCTTGGAGGGGTTGAGCTTGAGTCGGTTGTCATCCATCCAGATCCGTACGGCTTCCACACACCGGGACATCACTTCGATGGCCTCGTTAGGGTGGTTCGGGGTGGAAAAGTACAGCTGAGTATCATCAGCGTACAGGTGGTATCCCACCCCGAAACCACGGATGATCTCACCCAGCGGCTTCATATATGTGTTGAACAGGAGTGGCGAGAGGACCGACCCCTGTGGCACCCCACAAGTAAGGGGGCGTAGGGTCGACCTCTCCTCCCCTGCCAACACACGCTGCATCTGGCCAGAAAGGTAGGAGCCGAACCACCGCAAAACGGTGCCCCGGACCCCCAACCCTCCAGCCGGCGCAGCAGGATACCATGGTCGATGGTATCAAAAGCCGCCGAGAGGTCTAATAGGACCAGGATAGAGGAACAACCTCTATCTCTGGCCCTCCAGAGATCATCCACCAACGCGACCAAGGCCGTCTCCGTGCTGTGACCGGGGCGGAAGCCGGACTGGCGCGGGTCTAGATAATCATTTTCCTCCAGATGACGTGGAAACTGGTAGGCCACCACACTCTCTACAACCTTCGCCAAAAAGGGAAGGTTGGAGACAGGACGATAATTGGCCAGCTCCAAAGGGTCCAGGGAAGGCTTCTTGAGCAAGGGTCTCAACACCGCCTCTTTCAAGGTGGCCGGGAGAGACCCCTCGCTCAACGAAGCATTCACTAGGCCCAGGAGCCAGTCTCGTGTAACCTCCCAGGATGCCAGTACAAGCCAGGAGGGGCACGGGTCCAATAAACATGTGGTGGGTCGCAGTCGTCCACGCATTCTGTCCAAATCCTCGATGGCAACCAAGTCAAACTCCTCCCAGATCGATTCCTCAAGACTCGCCATGGACGTCTCCATTGGACCACTGACAGGGACCCAATCCCTCCGGATTTGAGCGATTTTATCCTGCAGATATTTACCAAATTCCTCTGCCCTGCCCTGTAGAGGGGCCTCCCGCGGCCTCTGAAACAAGAGGGAGCGGGACACCCGAAACAGGGCGGCAGGGCGGTTCTCCGCGGATGCAATGAGAGTGGCACAATGTTGGCGTTTGGCCACTCCCAATGCCACAAGGTACGTCCTTAAATGGGCTTGTGCCTGTGTTTGATCAAATTCGGAGCGAGAGGATCTCCAACGACTCTCTAGACATCTCTTGCGGCATTTCATCACCCTTAGTTCCTCGGTAAACCAAGGGGCCAGGGTGGATCGTTGCCGCCGGAGAGGCCGCAAAGGCGCCACCCGGTTCAAGGCCCTGGTAGTCGCATTATTCCACGTGACCACCAGGTCCTCTACCCGGGGGCGGGTCAAGGTTACAGGAGGTGGCCCAAACCCCTAAAACACACAATAAATTTAAAAACAATACCCCTAAAATAACCAGTTAATAGTATATTTGCCAGGAGGGACAGTTGTAATTATGCCAGGCCTGCTAATCGGAACAGGTGAGTCTTCAATTTTTGCCGGAAGGAGCGGAGGTCAGTAGTGGTTCTAATGTCGGGGGGGAGGTCATTCCAGAGGGTTGGGCACATCACAGAGAAGGCCCTACTCCTTGGTGTCGCCCGCTGGCATTGCCTAGTGGACGGCACCAGGAGAAGTCCCTCTCTGTGTGAGCGAATTGGCCGCAGGGATGTATGTGGGAGGATGCGATCCCGCAAGTAACTAGGTCCCGTGCCATGGAGCGCTTTAAAGATGGTAATCAGCACCTTGAAACGCACCCGAAAAACCACAGGTAGCCAGTGCAGCTCGCGCAGGAGAGGTGTTACGTGGGAGTACCTCGTACTCCCCATCACAGCCCGCGCGGCTGCGTACTGAACTAACTGCAGTCTCCGGGCGCGTCCCAAGGGCAGCCCCATGTAGAGAGCGTTGCAGTAATCCAGGCGGGACGTCACCAGCGCATGAGTGACCGTGCGTAGGGCGTCCCGGTCCAGTAGGGGGCGCAATTGGCGCACCAGGCGAACCTGGTGGAACGCCCCCCTCGCCACGGCTGCCACATGGTCATCCATTGACAGCCGGGCATCAAGGAGGACGCCCAAATTGCGCGCCCGTTCCACAGGGGGCAATTGTTCGCCCCCTATGGCCAGCGATGGGATCAGCTGGCTGAACCGAGGTGCCGGTAGCCACAGCCACTCAGTCTTGGAGGGGTTGAGTTTAAGTCTGTTGTCCCCCATCCAGACCCCGACGGCCTCCAAACACCGGGACATCACTTCGACAGCCTCGTTGGGGTGGTTTGGGGTTGAAATATACAGCTGATACTCAACCCCAAAACCACGGATGATCTCACCCAGCGGCTTCACATATGTGTTGAACAGGAGAGGGGAGAGGACCGACCCCTGTGGCACTCCACAAGTGAGTGGCCTCGGGGTCGACCTCTGTCCCCCTGTCAACACATATTGCTTCCGGTCGGAGAGGTAGGAGCCGAACCACCGCAGAACGGTACCTCCGACTCCTATCCCCTCCAACCAGCGCAATAGGATACCATGGTCGATGGTATCAAAAGCCGCCGAGAGGTCTAATAGGACAAGGATAGAGGAACAACCTCTATCTCTGGCCCTCTAGAGATCATCGACTAACGCGACCAAGGCTGTCTCCGTGCTGTGCCCGGGTCGGAAGCCGGACTGGCGTGAGTCTAGATAATCGGATTCGTCAAGGTGTCATGGAAACTGCTGCGCCACCAGATTCTCGACAACCTTCGCTAGGAAGGGAAGGTTGGAGACTGGACGGTAATTAGCTAGCTCCGTTGGGTCAAGTGAAGGCCTCTTAAGTAAGGGCCTCACCACCGCCTCCTTCAAGGCGTTTGGTAAGGATCCCTCACCCAATGAGGCATTCACCAGGCCCAGAAGCCAGCCTCGGGTCACCTCCCAAGATGCCAGTACCAACCAGGAGGGACACGGTCCATTAAACGTGGTGGGTCGCAGCCGTCCACGCAACCTGTCCAAATCTTCGGGGGCAACAGAATCAAACTCCTCCCAGGATGGTCTCACAAGACTCGCTGTTGGCGGCCCGTCCGGTCCACTGAGGGGGGCCCATCCGCTCCGGATCTGAGCGACTTTGTCCTGCAGATATTCTACAAACTCCTCTGCTCTGCCCTGTAAGGGTGCCTCCCGCGTCCTCTGTGACGAGGGAGCGGGTCACCCTAAACAGGGTGGCAGGGCGGTTATCCGCGGACGCAATAAGAGCGGCGCAATACCTACGTTTGGCCGCCCTTAATGCCACAAGGTAGGTCCGTAAATAGGCTCTTACCTGTGTTCGATCAGATTCAGAGTGTGAGGACCTCCACCTGCTCTCTAGACGTCTCCTATGGCGCTTCATCACCCTCAGCTCCTCGGTATACCAAGGAGCCCGGGTGGGCCGCTGCCGCAGGAGAGGTCGCAAAGGCGCAACCCGGTCCAAGGCCCCAGCCGCCGCCATATTCCAGGCGGCCGCTAGATCCTCCGATCGAGCGCGGGTCAGGGCTACAGGTAATGGCCCAAGCTCCGTCTGGAACCTATCCGGCTCCATCAGGTGCTTGGGGCGGTACCAGCTTGGACCGTCTGGTCCCGCCTCCTCGCGGTGGGGGGTAGCGCCAGGAAAGTCCAGCCGGAGACATGAGTGATCTGACCATGACAGGGGTGTAACAACTAAGTCCCCTATACCCAGATCACTCGTCCACTGCTCAGATACAAAAACAAGGTCCAGTGTGTGGCTGCCTTCGTGTGTGGGGCCCTGAATTAATTGGGTCAGGCCCATGGCTGTCATGGAAGCCATGAACTCCCGAGCCACCTCAGATGCTGCTCCCGTCGATGGCAGGTTGAAATCCCGCATAACCACAAGCTTGGGGATCTCAACCGCCGTCTCCGAGATCAGCTCGAGGAGCTCGGGCAGGGCCGCTGATGTATAGCGAGGAGCCAAGTATACAATCAGCAAACCCAACTGCCTCCCTGGGCCCCATTTCACACCAAGGGACTCACACCCGGATATCTGAGGAACAGTGAACTCCCTCGGCTCTAGACCTTCCCGTATAACTACCGCCACCCCACCACCCTTACCCAGGGCCCGAGGCTGATGGAATGCACGGAAACCTGGTGGGCACATTTCCACGAGGGGTAAACCACCCTCGTGGCCCAACCAGGTCTCCGTTATCCCTGCAAGGTCCAGCTCCCCCTCAGAGATCAACTCATTAATGAGGGGGGCCTTGTTGATTACGGACCTTGCATTGGAAAGCATCAGCCGCAGGCCCTGGCTCTGTAGTTCCTGGCCACCTAGGTTGCGGGGGTTGGTACAAATGACCGGGCGTAGCCAGCAGCCACGGTCTCCCAACTGACCTTGTGATCTTCTCTTGTCCTCGCATCTCCCCCTCCCCGCGACCGTTGTAATCAAACAACCCTCTGTTGGAATAACTTGCTCCTTCTCCCCCCCCACTCCGCTCACTTCCTTCCCCGACTCACCTGTTTGTCTGGCACTGGCACTGGCTCCTCTCCCGGCCTGGTTATCCGACTCCCCCTCCCTGGAATCCCTTAATAGCAATAAATATCTGTATAGTTTTTAAATCACCTTTTCATCAGTACCTGTCAGGATTTTATATAGATCAGTCAATTTGTCATAAAAGCCTTATTTTTTAAAATCTTTATCATATCTAGAATGTATTTGCACATATGAAAACCAATTCATCCTTATACCTTGTTCTTCCAGCTCTCGCATAGATTTAAGTTCATACTTTGTATTTAGTATTTCACCATATCTAACTGTTAGTTCCTTTTTATATGTTATTGGATATGAAAATGCTTCAATAGTTGATAACCATACTGGAATTTTTAAATAATAATGCTTTTTAATCTTCTCCCAGTTTAATAACAAAGCCTTGCATATATAATGTCTTCTGAAATACACCCGTGTTTTAGTTCCCTTGTACCATAAGAAAGCGTGCCATCCCAACAACAAATCATGTCCTTCTAATGTCAATAATCTAAAATGTCTTAGCGTTATCCATTCCTTAACCCACATCAAGCTTGTTGCCTGATAGTATAACTCCCAGTTAGGCAGACCAATCCTCCTCTTGTTCTAACATCTTTCAACAGTTTGAATTTTATTCTCACTTTCTTTCCCTGCCAAATATACTTCAACACTATTTTATTTAGATCATCAAAATAATATTTCCCTAATCTAATTGGAATTGTCTGGAACAAATATAAAATCCTAGGTAGTATATTCATCTTAATTATTGTTATTCTCCCTATTAGTGACAATTGTAAATTTTCCCATTTTGCTAGGTCTGTCACTATCTGTTGTTTGAGTTTATGATGATAATTCTCTTTAAGTGAACTGCATCTTGCTGTCAAATATATCTCCAAATACTTAACCTTATTTGTGACCTGTATCTTCAAAGTTTCCTCCGATTCTTCTTTTTGTCTTACTAACATATTCTTTGTCAAAATTTTGTTTTATCTTTTATTTTCAGGCCTGCTACTATTCCATATTTCTCTATCTTTTCTATCAGTTTAAATGCTGTTTCTAATGGGTCCTCTAAGATGAAAACCAGATCATCTGCGAACGCTTGCAGTTTGTATTCTTTTTAATTTTCATTCCTTTTATACCTTTTTCTTCTTTAATATTTCTATTTAAGACTTCTAATATTAACACAAACAACAGAGGTGACAGTCTGCAACCTTCTCTTGTCCCCTTCCTTATATCAATATAATCTGTCAATTCTCCATTTATCATTATTTTTGCTGTTTGTTTATGACATATAGCTTCCATGGCTTGAATGAATTTCTTACCAAATCCCATCTGCTCCAACTGTAATAACCTAAATCACCAATTCACATTGTCAAAGGCTTCTGTGCATCTAAAAATATCAAGGCCATTTGTTTTTCAGGGCGTGCCTCATAATATTCCAAAGTATCCAGAATTATTCTCATGTTATCTTTAATTTGTCTCTTTGGCAGAAACCCATTTTGATCAGGGTGAATAAAATTATTTAAATAACTTTTAAATCTTTCTGCCAAAATTGAAGTGAAGATTTTATAGTCTGAATTTAGCAGGGAAATAGGTCCTAGCAGAACTCTTAATGGGGCAGTAACTGCACAAAGTTAGATCAGCTACACCCCACCTATGCAGCAGAAACACCCCATGAGGGTTGTGAGTACCCCTGGAGTTTCAACGTGGGCAATGGGATGTTTGCCCTGAGTTTCACAGGCGACCCAAAATGGGTACTGGGGTGGATCATCATGTAACCGGCCCCTGTTCTTACAGGGTCTGGCTAAATGACGGATGAGACTGGCAGCGTCACATCAACCACCTGCACTGCCATGGCTTGGGGGACTCCACAGGCCGCCTGGCCCACTCTTCCCTCACTGAAACACCAGGTGCCACCTACCAGCCCTGCAGTGCACCACCCAAACCGAGGCCTCCACCCAAAGTGTTCTTGGCGGCCCTCCAGCTGTTCGTCTGCCTCAATTTTTTTATCACCTTACCTTTTACCTTTATCTCGATTTTTATACCGCCCCCTCTCCCCAAAGGGACTTGGGGTGGTGTACAGTCAAATAAAACAAATAAAATGGAATACAATACAAACATGCAAACATAAAAACATAGAAGAGGAGGCAATACGACACTGTACAAAGTAAAGTAGATAAAAACAATATTTCAACAATCCTAAAAATACCCAATTAAAATTACCTAGTTAAAATATATCTGCCAGGAGGTATAATAAGGTTATGAATGGTCCAGGCCGGCTAAACGGAACAGGTGAGTCTTCAGTTTTCGTCGAAAGGAGGGGAAGTCGGTGGTGGTTCTGATATCGGGGGGGAGGTCATACCAGAGGGTTGGGCCCATCACAGAGAAGGCTCTACTCCTAGGTGCCGCCCGTTGGCATTGCTTAGTGGACGGCACCCGGAGGAGTCCTTCCCTGTGAGAGCGAATCAGTCGCAGGGAAGTGTGTGGTAGGATGCAATCCCGCAAGTACCTAGGTCATGAGCCATGGAGCGCTTTAAAGATGGTAATTAACACCTTGAAACGCACCCAAAAGACCACAGGCAGCCAATGCAGCTCGCGCAGGAGCGGTGTTACGTGGGAGTACCTAGTACTCCCCAAGATAGCCCGCGCGGCTGCGTTCTGGACTAGCTGCAGTCTTCGAGTGCGTCCCAAGGGAAGCCCCATGTAGAGGGCATTGCAGTAGTCCAGCTGAGACGTCACCAGTGCATGAGTGACCGTGCGTAGGGCATCCTGGTCCAGTAGGGGGCGCAATTGGCGCACCAGGCGAACCTGGTGGAACGCCCCCCTTGCCACGGCTGCCACATGGTCATCCATTGACAGCCGGGCATCTAGGAGGACGTTCTTCACTGGGGTTGTTGCTGTTTTTTTTTTTAAGTGTAGCATGAGTTAACAGACCTTCTCCTGTTAATATCCAATTCTGTCAATTCCATATAAAAACTATATAATTTAGAATCTTTTTCATATCTAGATTGTATTTGCAGTTGTGTGTACCAAACCATATCAATCCCTTGTTCTTGCTTTTTTTTAAATTCCCCCTTTTCTGACAAAATATCTTTATCTAACAATATTTCCCATATTGATAATATTTGGATGTATTAGTGCTTCTATTGCCAAAAGCCAAAATCGTATTTGCGGCTTCTCTGAGATCTTTGGGGTGTGCTCCCCTTGCTCACCATCCCAAGTTGCTTTCAAATTATTTGGGCTTTTTTCCATGCTGTCTATTTTTAAAGCTTCTCTTGGGCTTTTTATCACCTTTTCATTTTCGGGTATTCCCCCCCCCCCCCACTCTGTGTGTCAATTCGTGACTATTTTAAGCTTAGGAGTTTTCTTTTCATATTCTTTTTGTTGTTGCAAGACATCAAGGTAAAAGTTGGTAAATATCGTACCCAATTTCAATGTTCTGTCCATACACCGCTCCTGCACAATCTTGGTTCCCAATTCTCCCGGTTTCATGGCTGCCAGCAATGGCGACCATGCCTGCTGCCATTCAGGGAGAACTTGCTTTGGACCTAACGAGGAGTTTGCGGATTCCTTGTGGTCAGTGAAGTGCCTCTCTTCCTTCACTGTCCCTACAAGACGGCTGTGACCCCGAAGGGTCTCCTGGCAGTGGTTCCCAGCTGGATTTTCCCAGGACTCAGCAAAGCCTGCTATTTTCCAGCTGTTCTTGCAAAGGTTCCAATCGAAAGTCACCAGGGACTTGAACTTCCAACTGGATGGGGAAAACCTGGAAGCTTTCAGATTCGGGTTTTCCCAGATGTGCCAGCATAGCTCTTATAATAAATTGGAGTTTTGAGGAAACTTTGCCTCGGATTCTGATTTTATTGAGGATGCTTTTTGGAACCCTGACAAAATAAATATATAGTTCTTACGGCTTGACATTGCAAGAGAAAAATGAAAAAGAACTAGACTTTTTTGTTTTTCAAAAAAGAACATTTAAAACCGATTTTAATTAAATGACCCAAATTAACTAGAATAAAATATGTGGCAATGTGTAAAAAGGTTGGCATTGTATAGAATGCCTAGGAAAACTACAGAATGTGACATTTTTGGGCTAAGTGTGAAATGTCTGTTACTTTAATATGCTCTATATTTTCCTTGCATAATACCTAGGCATTATGCAGAATGACAAGAACTATTTAAGCAAAGTATGAAATGAGAGTAATGGAAAAGGCCTCTATTGAAAAGATGTATATGAGCATGAAAGAAGAAATAAACAGCACTTCCTTACTGAAAAAAAAGAAAAAGACCAATATTGACCAATTTGTTACAACAAGGAAGGCTAGAATGCCATTTTGAATTGCACTTAATTGTCTTTCATACAAGCATTAGATTCTGTCCATGCTACATAGTATATCAGGCAACAAGGGATCTCCAGCATTTTCAGTGTTGGGCAAGTGCTTCAGCGTCTTCCCATGTGATAGTTAAGAGTCTTTTAAGTCTTACATGAATGTTTTTCACCATGTATTTCGAGGGCCTCTTCTTTAGGAATTAGGGTAGGGCAGGGATCTAATTGCCATCTTGGGGATTTGATTGTTCTCCGTGTAGCGAATACGACCTACAAGTTTGGAGTCTTCTGCATGTGACAATGTTACATAGTTTGCAGGAGCAACAACATTCATCGCAATAGCTTTTAAAACCCTTTGTTTTTTTCTGACATAGCTCACAAAGGAGAATGCAAAGTTCAATTAGCACGACAAATAATGTTCTTGTGCTTGCATGAAAGTTCTTTCAGCATTCTGTCATGTCCTCCATGGGCAATGGCCTAATGAGCTTCATGAAATATGTTAAATAATTCAGGCTCTGATGTACAACTGGAGCACTTGACACTTTTGCTAATAGGATAGATCTTTTTTCCCCCCCACCACATATATCAGTGATTCAGCAGCCAATAGTCTCATTCTTAGTAGTAACCGAAAGCATAGTTTTAGCAGCATTGGTTCACACTTTGGATAGTTCTTAGAATTGTCTCAACATCAACATGCTGTGATTCTTGCCTGAACACTGCAATTGCTCCGCCATTCTCTCACATGGTATAGGCTATAATCTGCGCAAATTGAAACTCCGTGTGTTCACCGCTGAACCAAGACTGAAGTGCAAATGGCAGGAACAGAGTCAATATTCTACAGTTGAGGTGAGCGTTGAATATCATGCGCCTCACCGCATGACAACAAAAACTTTTATCAGCAGGAGTAGTTTATACTTTGCTGATTTGCCTTTTGGCATTGCATAGAAATTCCCAGGAAATGTGTGAAATATTAAGCCTTTCATACTTCGACATCCCAGTTTGGCATTTCTATAGATCTCATAGGCATTCTTTAAAATGCCTAATTTCACACATTAATGGTACACACATAGACACACACAATCCTCTGAAAGTCAACCACCCAAGGGACCTAAGGAAAGTGGTCAACCTACACTGAGGTGGTCAACATGGAACAACTGCACTGATATATATACATGTGCCTCATTTTATTGCACAGCTTTTATTAGAGAGTCATACAGAAACACAGGAAAACACAAGAAAATCATTCATGCAATACTTTATCATACAAAATCAATACATTATTATAAATATGTATTGTTTTCTCAGGGTTTGTTCATTCTGTCTGAGAACTTTCAATTTTAGCCTTTTTTTTAAATGAAGGTAAGCAGAGATAGCACTCGCAATGCTTGCTACTCGGCAAACCTGGGCATTTTTCCCTAGCAAATTGCTTTAACTGCATTTATCAAGTATATTGATAGAAGCGAAGAAAATCAAAAATCTACAACACTAGGTGGCAGACAGAGATCGCCAAATCCCATATCGGAATGTTTAAAAAGAAATTTTCATTCTTTGTAGAGGGGAAAAGATAAAAATAATTTTTAAAATGGTGAGGAATTTATTTCATAGTTTAAAAAAAAATCAAGGGATGAATCTGGAGCTGTAAAATAGTTTACTTGACTGGCTACTACTATTTAAAAAGTGGCTGGCTAAAGAAAGTCATGCTTAATATTTTCAGTGACAAAACTTTATGCTAAATCAAATTGGTGTTAAATTTCAAACACAATCTCTAGTTTGTCTTCCCTGGAACTGCACAAAATATATATGGTTCTGGAGTAGGTTCCTGGTGATTGTGAAATTGAAATCTTTGGTCATGTTGTATACCTTCTGTGTCCGAATGCTAAGATTGATAGTATTATATGCCACCCTAAATGGCTTCTACAGTCCTGGCCAAAAGTTTTGAAAATGATACAGATTAATTCTCACAAAGTCTGCTGCTCCAGTGTTGGAAGCTCTTCGTGCAGATGTTATGATGGTATAATGAAGTATGAGTACAAGCATTTGCATAAGTGTCAAAGACTTTTATGGACAATTACATTAAGTTTATGCAAAGTCAATATTTGTTGTGTTGATCCTTTTTCAAGACCTCCAATTCCCTGGTGTGCTGTCAATCAACTTCTAGTCAGATGCCTAGAGCCTGCACAAGAGAGGCACAGTCCCTTGGCAGCAATCCTCCTCTGCAGCGTTGAACTGTGCGCCCCTCCCCCCCAGCTCCATGCCCTTGTTTGGAGCCACACACCAATACGAAGAAAGGTGCATGAGCTCTATAAGATTTGGGCCAGGTCACCCAGTAGGTCAGAGGTCAGACCCTCCTGCAACTGGTGTACGAGGGCATCCTTGTTCCATCACAAGTCATGGTTTATCAGTCGGAAATCACGGATGCAGTCTTCAACTGGCTGTCTCCCCTGCTTTAACTCACACAAATGCCAGTTTGTTGTTTGGCCTTTCACAAGGTCCTCGAATGTAGCCTTCAATTGGGTACAAAACCCCGCATAATCCAGTAGTAGACTTTACTGTGTGATTAGTGTGGTTGCCCACTGGGCTGCTGGGCCACTCAGGTGGCTGATGATAAATCTCACTTCCTCCCAGTCTACCTGAAAGTCATCTGGCCACAAACTCATAAAGAGCTGGTAGTCTCAAAGGTCCAAGTTCCGGACCTAGCCAAGACAAAGCACAATCGCTCTGGAATTGTTAAATCAGAAATAAAGTTTATTCAGGCCGGACCCTCGGCATGCATTGAGTCCTGTTAAAGTTTGTTACAAAGTCAGCATTGGGAGCTACTGCCTCACAGCATTTTTTATGTAGGCGGGGTTGATGCCCGCTCCACCTACATGCCCCGGCAGTTCAACCACCATCCGGTACAACTGGCCAGCTTCAGCTAGTTGCTCTTTCAGCTTGTTCAGCGAAGTGGCTGGCCACTGAACGAATGAACATAGCAAACAGTCTGGCAGGGCTCCACTCTGTGGGCCATCGTTGCCATTTATGGCCAATGCTGGTCAGTCAGTTTTTAACTTCCCGGTGTGCCACCAATCAGTTGGGACGCGCGATCAGAAATGCTGCCATCGCTTACTGCCTCTGCCAGGTAGGTGCTGGTGCATTTGCCATCAAACAGCGAGTTGGCAGCTGGCACTCTGCATACCAGCGCACCGGCAATAACTTTTCTAGGCAGCTAGCACTGCCGCCAGTTTTCACTGCTGCTGCTTGTTGCCGCTGCTGCCTTCTCCCAATCCCTTCCCCCCAAGTATTGCAAACCTCCACCAGGGTTTGAAAAGTAGTGTCCCAAGGACATAGGGAAGTGCTCCAAAGTCCCATCAAATTTGTCTGGCACAGGTATTGGGCCTCTCTGGGTGGGATTAAACAGGTAACACCAGTATGGGCCCTCGCAATGAGTGAGGCTGTCTCTTCGTGAATAACCTGGCTGGCCAGCGTTGTCCTTGTCATTTCTCCACTCTGCCCATCCTTGGATGGGGTGGGGTAGGTATGGACTCTACCTCATCATCCTCTCTAATTGCAGGCAGCTGCTCCCTTTCTTCACCTGAAGTTTTTAGACTAATCTGCTGCTGCTACTGAAGCTCTCTGCTCCAGCTCAGTCTGCTGCCTGTCCAGTAGTTCCGGCTGTAGATATTTCATTGAGCTGGAGCCCCCTGCTCCCTAATCCATGTCTCCATGCACCAACCCCCATACTAACTTTCTCATAGGTACCAGGAACTGGCACACCCTCCTCAGAGCTCACGTCTGGAGAGGAGGCATGACCATGGCACATGGGGATTTTGTCTGGTTCTTATTTTGACCTTGATAGTTGACACGTAGCAGGCAGGTTTTACAGTATGAGGTCATCTCCCCACAGGTCCTGGATGAATTTCCCATTTAGGCGTTTCTATTTATGTGTTCCCCTAGATTTGTCCATCTTTCTTAAAGCTTTCTCTTTCCTTCACTTCTATTAAATCAGGATAGGTAGATAAAAAGAAACTCAGGTTCCTTCCCTTCCTGTGTCTCCTCCATCCTTATCTTTGCCTTAGATTGGGCCCATGTTGTTTCACACTATTTCTCAATTCCTCTTCTGAGAGTTCAAGCTTCACTTAGCGTTGTGATCTGAGACACGGACATGAGAGCTAGTGTTAGTATAGTTGCTGCTCATTGACAAGAACCGTCAGCAACCAATCCTCCCCTGCTTTGGCTAGTGCAGGTGACTGACCATCCGGTCGACTGCTGCCCCTGATAACAAATGGACATGGGATTTGTCTTATGCAGCCCTTCGATGCTCCTGAGGATTCATGCCACACCCTCTGTCTAATTGTCCCGGTTTCAGCTCAACTTCCTACTGGGAACCAATTTCTGACTAGGTTACATGGCAAGAGAGATCACTCCTGCCACTATTATCAATTCCCTTTGCGTGTGCTTTAGCTTTAACCAGTGCGTCTATCTCAGTCTGTCCAAACACTTGTAAGAATTTGTTTCCCTATAGATACTGCCCTTTATATTAAATGCTTGTCTACTCCCAGTATCTACTAGGCCTCTCATAGTGTTCCCACTAACTTGCTGGGTCAATCATAATTTTTCTCCAGAGTTGCTTGCCCCTACTGCAAAAGTTTCCCTTTTTTTCTCTGGCTTTTACAATCCCTGGACAAATGGCCTTTTTTCGCCACAGGTATAACAATTACAGATCTCTCTGAGCTCCCATTGTGTTCCTGTGGATTGGTTAGGAGCTTAAAGGCTTTTCCCTTTCTGTTGTCTTCCAGCTCCTTAAAGTTCTTAATTGCTGGAACAGGTTTTCTTAATTTCCTCTTACCCGCCACATTTTCTTTTCTCATCTTTTCTGGCTTCTGTGCTGCCAGATATCATTCATTTTTTATTATGGCCACAGACCAGCATTACAAAAAATAATATATTTTTTTAAATTAAATAGACGAATATATTACTAAACTTCTGCTAACATTCAGAGAAACTGCTTCATACTTCAATTCTTATAGAGGATTCAGTATAGTAGGATGTGAGCTGTGCAGCCATGTAGTCCTTAGCTAGTTCACTTGCCCTTTGACTGGGTTGTGTTTCTGCACCCAAGCCCTCAATCTGGTGGAGAGTATGGTAGAAACTACTCTAAAATTAGTTCCCCTACTTTGGTGTTGACTCTTCCCTTTCTCATGAATGTATCTTATTTACAGCAGGGATGGCAGCAGGCTCCGGAATTCTGGGAGACAAATTCACAGGTCGTAAAAGATTTGTAAATGCCTAACCCTTCTTCACAATCCTGGTGCTAGTTACTTTAGGCAGCCTGCCTTCTCACAGTTGAATGTTGTTAAGTCTGGCATGACAGAGTTGCCTTTCAATGTCCATAATGGTAAAAAATAAAATAAAATGAAATATATCATGATTGGGCTGAAAAGATGCAAGAACCCACATTTACAATAGTGTCTGGATATATTTTTAACTAGCTGATAATCCGGCATTTCCCAGGTATTTATCCCAATCCTGTATTTTCTCTCCATCTTCCCCATGGGTGAGCCCACTTTTGAGCTAGCAACGTAAAGTTGCTTCTAGAGCTTTTTTACTTTTCAAGTTTCAAGAATCAAAAACAGGAATCATCCATCAATAATCTCTTGCCTGCTTTGCACTTTAGTTGCTATGCTTTAAATAAAGGGGTAGAAGAGAAAACAACTCAAAACAACAATAAAGGGGAAAAATCATCTACCCATCATCCCTTGCCTGCTTCAATACTTCAGTTGCTATGCTTATGGATCTGTTCTGACCTCCCTCTCTACGCCTGTGAATAAACAAGAACACAGGCTTGGCTGTTTGCCACTGTTTAATTACTGAGATAATGAATCCTTTGGCTGAGGACCCAGACAACTCACGTTCAATAGAGCAACCCAGATAATTCAAATGAAGCAACGCAGATAGTCCAAACGAGCAGACACAGCTAGAATACAGATAGATTTTTTAAACTACTAATTCGAACGGTTGTTTCCTGAAAATGTCCCCTCCCAACGCCCCACCTATAATCTCTCTTGGGAGGGGCCAATCCACAACCACTTGTGCTTAATCCTCTCCTGTGAGTCTGCCTACGGAGTTGCTGCTTCCGTTTCTCAGCCCTTCTCAATGTAGCATCAGGGACAAACTGCCTTTGATCTTCCCCACTGCTCCATGCCTCAGACGCCTCCTGGTGGCCAACCAGCCTCTCTGGTCCCTGTTCTGAGTCTGAACCCTGCACAGGGTCCTCCACATCATCCAGGGCAGACTCATATGGTTCCTCACTATCCGAGTCCATCAGCAGCTCAACCGGATCCTGCTGGGTCACAACAGGATCTAATTCCATATCAGATGGTGTAGTCTCACCATCGGCTTCCCCTTCAGCTTGCCACAAGTCATCTTCCATACCATCTAATGAATTTGATATGCCACACTTCTTGAAAGACTTGATTACTGATTCATTCCAAGCTTTTATGACAAACTTGCACAAAACATCCAACTGTGGAACACACATGTTTCCTCCTTTTGTGAATGACTTTTTGCTGCTAACCATCCACTCATTCCACTGTTCTTGGATGCGACCTTTAAATGGCTTATTTAAGCACAAATCCAGTGGCTATACCAATGTTGTCAATCCTGCAGGAATAACTGCCGCATCTTGTGTTTATTCTTGCTAGCCTTTGCTTTATGCTGGGAGTTAAATGAGCCCTGAACATATCCCACACCAATAGGCTATGTTTTTGAATAAGTCCATTTTGTCTTCTTTAGCTTTGCAATGCCAAAACAGTTGGGCCGTCTGAGTAGGATGCCATCGGGCAAGCCCACCACAAAAAGGTCTTCTGGGTACATCAAGAATTTGGAGTACGGGACTTTGACAGGCTCAGAAATTCCTATGGCTTTTGCATATCTTGCATTAAATAAAATTTCTACTTGTTTTCTCAAGTGACTTAAAACATCACTGACACCATGCACTGCTCCATGCATTATCAAGCCATAGCTTTACCCCTTCTTCATCCAGCCAGCTTTTTTCATTCACCTGTACAAAACAACCAACAGGGAACTTGAGTTTTGGCATTGTTTTTCTTTTAAAGATAATCATTGGTCTCAGTTTGGCACCATCAGCTGTGCATTCTAGTGTTATATTCCTTTCCTCCCTTACTTCCGATCGGGGATTCCCCTGTTGTCAGCCAGCAACAGCCATGCTGCGCCTTAGCCAATCAGGCGCGGCATGGCTGAAGGCGGGCTAACTGGCGTTCCTGATTGGATCCTTGGCCTGACAGCTCTTCGTATAAATAGCTGTCAGGCTAAGGAAAGGCGCTTCTCTCCTGTATTGCTTGCTGTTGTTAAATCGCAAATAAAATAGAGTTGGACGTTCCTCAGTTGTCAAGCCTCATCTTTCCCCACACTTCTTCACTGGCGACGAAGGTGGGATACTCCTGAGGCGACGACCCTGACGGAACCCGACCTCTTCACACAGCCGCTTGAGTTTAGCTCCCCGAGCCGCACAACTTCAAGCCGCAATGTCTTCGCTTCCCCCGTTCGCTCCCTTCGGAACCGATGGTGAGGGATGGACGGGATTTTTGGAGCGCTTTGAGTGCTTCCTTCGTGCCAACGGAAAACGGGGTATTCCGATGGAGGAGAAGTGCAGCTTCTTCCTCAGTAGCTGCGGAACCCCGATGTTCAACGCCGCCCGGGCGTTGGCAGCCCCTGTGCCAGTCCACGACCTCGACTGGGACACGCTGATGGCCAAGCTGAAGGGACATTACGCCCCGACCCCATCGAAAATCACCAGGCGGTACGCTTTCCGTCAGTGCGTCCAGAAGCGCACGAAGACGTCAGCCAGTTCCTCCAGTCCTTGCGGACCACAGCCATACCCTGCGAGTTCCCAGACTTGGAGGACAACCTGGTGGAACAATTCGTAAGCGGCATCAGGGACCGCCGGCTGAGGAGGCGTCTCCTGGCTCGGCCAGAAATCACCCTGTCAGAGGCGGTCGCTGAGGCACGGGCGGCGGAGTTGTCGGAGCAATCTGTTGCTGAGATGGACCGCCACCCGTTTCAATCTTCCCCAGCGCAGACCTGCCTCATCGATCAGCTGGTGCCCATCCCGAGCCCGGCTGAGGAAGAGGAAGAACTCGTGGCTCGCCTGGCAGAACTGCAAAGACGCCGCAATCCGCGACCTCCGCGCCAGACTGTGACAGCCTGCCTTGGCTGCGGTGGCAGCCACGACCGGTCAGCCTGCCCATTCCGGGCATCCATCTGCCGCCGGTGTTCGAAAAAAGGGCACCTGGCCCAAGTTTGCCGTGCTGTGTTACCACCACCACCATCCCAGGGAGCCACAGGCCAGCAGATGACAGCCGGACCGCAGCAGCAGCCCCGCCGCCAGCCGCGCTCGAAGGCCAGCTGTTACACCGTGGAGCCAGGCCCTACAGCAGCCGCCCCTGCTGAGGCGATCTACCAGGCCTCCGCAGGTGCGGACAGAATCAAGGCGTCAGTCCTCATTGAGGGCGCGCCTTGTGTAATGGAGGTGGACTCCGGCTCGTCCCGCTCCTTAATTGCCTGGGCAGACTTTCAGAAACTGTGCCCCGGCATCCTTAAACGCCAGCTGTCTGCTAGCCCCGTGGCCTTAAGGGACTATCAGGGGTCACTTATCCCAACCCTGGGCTGCCATACAGTCAGGGTTGAATACGGGGGGTTTTCGGGGTGCCTGCCAATCCTAGTGGTTGAAAAGCCCCTCCCCGCTTTATTGGGGCTAGATTGGTTCCCCGCCCTTGGTCTCTCCGTGCAGGGGGTGCACTCCATCTCAGACACGCCCCCTGACGTAGCTGCTGTCATCTCCGCCTACGCGGACGTCTTTGACGGCCAGCTGGGACTATACAAGGGCACCCCCATCTCTCTTAATTTAGATCCCCAGGTTGCTCCCATTAGGCTGAAGGCCCGCAGGGTGCCTTTTGCCTTAAGGGCCAAAGTTGATGAGGAGATTGACCGCTTGCTGGCGCAGGGCGTATTGGAGCCTGTTGACTACTCACGTTGGGAGACCCCTATAGTGGTCCCTGTGAAGGCCGACGGCTCCATACGCCTCTGCGCCGATTTTAAATCCACCATCAATTTGGCCCTTCAGGCAAACCCCTATCCAGTCCCTGTAGTACAGCACCTGCTCCACTCCCTGGGGCAGGGCTGTATTTTCGCGAAACTGGATATGGCGCAGGCCTACCAGCAGCTCCCGGTGGATGACGAAGCGGCGGCCGCGCAGACTATCGTCACCCACCGAGGGGCTTTCCGTTGCCGCCGCCTCCAATTCGGCGTTTCCGTGGCCCCGGGGATCTTCCAGAGCCTCATGGAGCGATTGCTCCATGGGCTCCCTGGCGTTGTACCCTATTTCGACGATGTCCTGATCGCTGCATCCAGCCGCTCAGGACTCCTCGAAGTACTGGGGAAGGTCCTCGACCGTTTTAGGGGCGCGGGTCTCAAATTAAAGCGCAGCAAATGCTCATTTGCTGTGCCTAAAGTGGACTTCCTCGGCTTCTCCATAGACGCCCACGGAATCCACCCCACCCCTGCGAAAGTCGCAGCCATCAAGAACGCCCCCACCCCCGTCTCTAAGGCGGAGCTGCAGTCGTTCTTGGGGCTTTTAAATTTCTACGCGCCATTTCTGCCGCACAAGGCGTCACTAGCCGAGCCGCTGCATCGGTTGCTCGACCGATCGACGGCCTGGCGCTGGGGCAGCCGCGAAGCGCATGCGTTCGCGGCTGTCAAAGACATGCTGACGTCAGAGGCAGTCCTAGTCCAATATAGTGACAGGATGCCCCTGACTCTAGCGTGTGACGCCTCCCCAGTGGGTTTGGGGGCTGTCCTGAGCCACGTACTCCCCAACGGCTCGGAAGCCCCCATAGCTTTTTATTCCCGGACACTCTCTCCAGCGGAGAGAAACTACAGCCAGATCGACAAGGAGGCTCTGGCTGCCGTGTCCGGGGTTAAAAAGTTCCACGAATACCTCTACGGACGGCATTTCACGCTCTTCACTGACCACAAGCCGCTCCTTGGGCTTCTGGCCGGTGACCGTCCGGCCCCTCCCATTCTGTCACCCCGGATGACACGTTGGGTGGAGTTCCTAGCGGCATACTCGTATGCCCTGGTCTACCGCCCTGGCAAGCAGCTGGGGCATGCTGATGCCCTCAGCCGCTGCCCCTTGCCCGTCTCCAACCCTCAGACAGTGCCTTGCCTGTCTGTTTTGGCCATTGCAGACCTCGCCTTGCCGCTCTCTGCGGGCGATGTGGCGGCAGCGTCTCTGGCCGACCCCACCCTCTCCCAGGTGATGACCTGGGTTCTGCGGGGGTGGCCTGGGGGGCCGGTGTCCGACGGCCACCGCCCCTACAAGGCCAGGCAGTTAGAGCTGTCCCTTCACAGTGGGTGCCTCCTGTGGGGGGACAGGGTGATCATTCCACCCACACTGCGTGACCAGGTGCTGTCTCGCCTCCATGAGGGCCACCCTGGCATAGCGCGCATGAAGGCATTGGCGCGCAGCTATGTCTGGTGGCCCCGTCTGGATGACGAGATAGCTACCTGGGTTGCCAGGTGCTCGACCTGCCAGGTCTCCCGTCCAGCGCCTCCGGCGGCCCCGCCGCGGGAGTGGGAGATTCCCCGCGGCCCGTGGTCACGCCTCCACCTGGATTTCGCTGGGCCTTTCCGAGGCCAGGTTTTCCTGGTTGTGGTGGACGCTTACTCACGCTGGGTGGAGCTCATGCTCATGACCTCCACCACAGCCGAGGCCACTGTCCGAGCACTAACGCGCCTGTTTGCCACCCACGGCTTGCCGGACGTCGTTGTGTCGGACAATGGTCCTCAGTTTGCGTCCACCGTGTTCCAGGGTTTCCTGGCCACCCAAGGCATCCGGCATGCCCTCGTCGCTCCCTATCATCCGGCCAGCAATGGCCGGGCGGAACGCGCTGTCCGCTCGGCCAAAGACGCCCTTGGACGAATGGACAAGGGCGACTGGCCCATGAGGGTGGCTGCGTACCTCCTGGTTCAGCATTCCACCCCGTGTCCACTGTCCGGAAAAACCCCCGCGGAGCTGCTGATGGGCCGGCGCCTGCGGGACCACCTTAGATAGGTTGCACCCAACCTATTCTGAGGCACAGCCGAGCAACCTGGGGCCCCCTCCCCGTTCCTTCCGTGAGGGCGATCCAGTGTGGGCAAGGGCTTTCTCCGGGGATATTAAGTGGGTGCCTGCCACCGTCACTTTTGTAACCGGCCCCTGCTCTTACAGGGTCCGGACCGCCGACGGTGCAGACTGGCGCCGCCACGTGGATCAATTAAGGCGTCGTGAACCTTTGGATCCACACAACAACCCCGCAGGGTCGGCCTTGCCAATTTCACCCGAGGCCCTGGGGTTGGCGCCGCACCTGATACCCCCGCCGTGGCAGTTGCCCAGGCCGCAGGAAGTTTCGGCAGAGACTGTTCCGGGCGCCTTCCGCCTTCCACAGCCATCCATCGTTCCAGCCCCCGTTGGGCTACCAGCTCCGCCATTGCAACCGACATTGGCCTTCCCTCAATCAGGCCAGCCTCTCCCTAGTTGTAATTCAAAATTCCCTGTCTCAAGCCCGCCAGCGGCCGCGCCACCCCGGCCCTGCCTACCTGCTCCTGAATCTCCGCCTCCTCCTCCGCCTGGGATAGGCCTTCAAGATGGCGCCCGGAGCTCCACTCCCTCCAGGGAGGAGCTCCCACGGACACCACCTCCTCCTCCGACGATTTGCCCAGTTCTGAGACGGTCTGGGCGTGTCCGGCGCCGCCCAGCCTATCTTAGCGACTACGCGTGCTCCACTGTTACGCATGCGTCCTCGCTAGGGGGGAAGGAGTGTTATATTCCTTTCCTCCCTGACTTCCGATCGGGGATTCCCCTGTTGTCAGCCAGCAACAGCCATGCTGCGCCTTAGCCAATCAGGCGCGGCATGGCTGAAGGCGGGCTAACTGGCGTTCCTGATTGGATCCTTGGCCTGACAGCTCTTCGTATAAATAGCTGTCAGGCTAAGGAAAGGCGCTTCTCTCCTGTATTGCTTGCTGTTGTTAAATCGCAAATAAAATAGAGTTGGACGTTCCTCAGTTGTCAAGCCTCATCTTTCCCCACACTTCTTCATCTAGTACAACTGTAAAACTGGACTTCTCATGTCCTGTTGTTTTAATTAAAATTGTTTTTTCACCTTTGGATTGACAGTTTTATTTCCAACCATATCAAAATTCATTGGAGTTTCATCCATATTTCCGATACTACTTAACACATAGCCATGTTTATTGTGCTGTTGCATTACGTATCGATGGAAACTACTTTGTCATCGAGATCTGCAGGTAATTTTTGTGCAATTTTGGTCTTTGCCTCAGTGTCATATTATGCCTTTCCAAGAATCTAGTACACTGGGATACAGTGGCCTTAAATCTGTTGCTGTGATCTGGGTTAGATTTGACCCACTGAAGTTTCATGTCACTATATAACCATTTTGGCGATGCTCATTCACAATGTCTGCTACATGCTTTTCAAGTTCTGGCCAATGTGGGGTGCCTTTTTAAATGCACACTTACCCCTTGGCATACTCTTTAATGCATTTTCACTTGCTTTCCAGTCCCGAACCATCTTTTCTGTTACTCCACATTGTCTTGCAGCAGCAGAATTATTATGTTCCTTGGCAAAGTTTACAACTTTAAGTTCGAAACTGGCTCCATATTTCTTTCTCCTTGCTGGTGGAGTCATGATGTGGTCTTGACTGTTAGCCATTTGTATACTATACTATTGCCTTTCAGGCGGTGCGATGCGGTAATACTGTGAGGTCAGATATCATCATTCCAGTATACAGCGCCCAGCCAATCACGGCGAGTGATGTATTTTCTATTAGTGAATACAAGGCCTGCTTGGATTGGTAGAGGGTGTGACATCATCAGCCTTCCTTCCTTGACTCCAAGACAGTCCGAGCAGGCCGGCTCATAGCAGTATACGCTATGTGCCGGCTCATAGCAGTATACACTATCAATGCTGCCGTCATGGAAAATGCAGCTCAGTGCGACAGCGGTGCTTAACGGCATTCAGACCGGCTTGGAACAGATAAGTTTCAGCTCACCGTATACCCGGCGTACAAGACGACCCCCGAGTTTTGGGATGGTTTTTATAGGCTAAAAATCTCCCTGAGCCCTGATTTTGGCAACAATTTTATACAACCTTTTTATTTTGCTAGCTGATCCATGATCATTTGGTATGCTTTTTTCTGCACCTGATTTAGAAGTGCCACCGCTGCTGTTTCTATGCCACGAAGGATGGGCTAGTGCGAAGTGGGGGAGCCTGGCTGGCTCCCACAGCCGCTGCAGCCGTTTTTATGCCGCACAGGATTAGCAGGGGGTTAGTGGAAAAGCCTGGCTGGCTCCCAAAGCTGTCACCGCTGTTTCTATGCCGCGCAGGGAGGGCTAGCAGGGTGGGGAAGCCTGGCTGGTACCGCTGTTTCTCGTCTTCCTTATCAGCTCACGGTATCCGGCCGCAGCTACAGGGAAAGTCCAGGAAAAGGAAAAGCAAAAGGGAATGGGGGGGGAGGAGAAGGCCTCAGTGCAGGCCAACGAAAGTGTGGGGAACTCAGAGCGTTGAAGTGGAGTAATGCAAACTTTGGCACCCCATAAGGAAGACTGGTTTCCCCCCCCTTTGTTTCTCATGTTTCTCGTGGTCCTGGCATCCACCGCCCCTCCCATTCCCAGACTTTTGTGGTTTTCACCGCCCAAGCATTCTTTTCAGGCAAAGGTGCTGTTTAAAGAGGGGGGAGTCGTTATGTTTAGCCGCTTCCACCTTTGAGCTGGCCTCGTTGGAATACATCGGCTGTTCTAATTGCACATGCAAGTCTTCTCCTCCACCGCCCCCCCTCCCCATGCAGAAGTCAAATGTTACAAGCGGTGTGTAGTTGTTCCAGGCAATTTGGTGGGATTTACTTTCAAGTAATGAGAATTGTGTGGCTTTATGTGTCTCATTCATGATTCCTTGGCAAAGTTTTCAAAGGCAAATTTCTTCCCTGAGATTGGAGAAATCCCAGTTTTTGCAGGACACACAATAGTGAACAATCATGGTTGTGTTTGCTAGGTTTGTTGCCTTCCAAGACTTGTGTGATTGCAGCTCCACATCCTTCTCAGTCTCCCCCCACCCACCGACTCCCCACATTGGCTGAAAAATAAGGGAATTTGAGTCCATCTTAACTGGATGGCACGAAATAAAATTGCTCTATTTCTATAAATCTTAAGAATTTAAAATGGATGGTTTTTCTGAGGAAATTCACACCCACTCCCAGACCCCCTTGGAACCAGGATACTTGCAGCCCTCCTCTCTGCCTCCTCAGGCATTGGAGTGTGTGTGTGGGGGGATGCTTTTCAAGGAGCCACAAGGGGGAGCTGAGATCTGGTTTCTGTCCCACAAGTAAGATTTGGTCCAGAACCAATCCCAACATAAAGGTCTTTTGTTTGTTCCTTGTACTCCTTATCTTTGCATTTTTACCAGATAAGAAATTAAATTTATGATAATGTAAAAATAGCTCATAATTCACCTTGTTAGACAACTATTATCACATCTAAAAGCAAGATAATCTTCTCCATCTTTTGTCTGGAGTACTATTTAATCCAGAGCCTGACTTTTGCACTTAAAAGGCTGGTAAAAACAGACTTTTACAATTCCATAAGACGGAGATAACCCTGTGTTTTCTTACTTCTCCAGATAAAGCCACATTTAAAGAACTTGATCTTTCCTGCTTACACTGGTTAGATTTAGGAAATCTAGAAATGGAGCTATTGGAATTTCAAAAAAGCTCCATGTGGAAAAATAAATTCTGTGACCTGTGTGAAGCACTTGAGAAGACAGAAAGGGACAGCGCAGTTAGTTCTTACATAGTTACCTGTACTTCTGAAATTGAAATTCTTAAAGCATGGAATTCTCTGTCAAATAATTTTAATTCAATGAAAGCACGTGGGATTGCTTTCCTTACTTTGTTTGGGTCATTTTATGCTTGTGAGCAGCTGTTTTCAGCTTTGACTTATATCAAATCTGACACCAGAAACAGACTTTCAGATGACCTGAGTGCTGCATGTGTTGCTCTCAAACTTACAAAGTATGAGCCAAGGTTAGAAAAATTATCAGTGTGCATACAACAGCAAAACCCCCATTAATAAAAAGTATGCCAATGTAAAGTTTTACATTTCAATAAAAAGTTGTTTGTATCATTGAAAGTGCTGTTATTGTGGTGGGTTTTTTCAGAGAAAAGATGTTAATCATGTATGAGTTGTTTTTTCTAAACTAAAACCTCAGTATTCAGGTTAAATTGCCGTATTGGCACTCTGAGATAAATACGTGGGTTTTGGGCTGCAGTTTGGGCACTCGGTCTCAAAAAGGTTCGCTATCACTGCACTAAGCTGTTTGATGTCAGTCTCGTAGTGGTGCAGGCAGGCCAAGTTGCAGTAATGTTTTATTAATCATTGCCATACCTTTGTCCTCAAGAATAATCAAAGGCTTGTTGAAAATGTCCAGACCAAACGTAATTTCTAATGTTGGATTTTCCCCCTTATCAAAGGGAGCCTCCTTGTGGATTACTCTGAAGCCATTACCATGGCAACTCCACTATGCTGTATAGTAGAAGCCATTTTACAGCAGTACAGTAGAAGCCATTTTAAGGCACAACAGGCTGTATTGTAACAGAACATACCCCTGAGAGATGTTAGGGATTTCTTACCCCCACAGTATTTCTTTCCAGAGAGTAAGTCATCTGTGTAACAACTTTGGTTGAAATTGCTCTAGGCGTTCCAGAGTTATACTGGAACTTGCACACACACAGCCATTTATTTATTTATGCATGCAGGTTTTGGCGTATTCGGGTCTTTTCCCATGTAAGATTGAGAGTATCTTTGTGATGTTTCGACAAGGTCCCACTTGCCATCTTCAGGCTGGTGACTTCGGCTTTGTGCTTGTGTGAGCAAAGCACGATTGGAGCTGCTGTCTTTCTATAAATATTGGTGGGGGTGTGTGGAGTGCTGGCTTTGTTGCTGTAAGTGGGTTGGTTGGCTGTGTTGTTAATCTTGATTACTTGATGCAGTTGATGTATGCAGATTAGTCAGCTGTTCCGTAACATCCTGTGTGACTGAGGTACTAGCTGTGTGCCCATTAGTCTTTTGTGTTGTAACGACCCAGGTAATGGATTGTGTGATGACATCCTGAGCTCTAGTGTAGTGATATCCTGAGTCCTGTGCTGCAACATCCTGAGAGGTTGGCTGCGTTGTAACCTGAGTTCTTGTCTTGAGCAGATGGCTGTGATGTAACATCCCAGGCTTTGGTTTGGCTCCGAGTTTGCAGTCTGGCCATGTGTTCATGGCGTGTGTCAGTTTCCTTTATGTGGGGATCAGAGGGGGGTGCAGCAGTTGGTGATAATAATAATAATAAATAAATAAATATTTATTTCTTAGCCGCACCCTCTCCCGAAGGACTCGGGGCGGCGTACAATAAAACATATGAAATAAATATATAGACAAGACATACATATTACAAAAACATATACCAAGACATGTACAAGGAGGAGGTCGGCTAATGAATAAAAACAATAAAATACAATGTTTAGAAACCCCTAAAATAATTGAATACAATTAAAATACCCAAATAAAAACCCGTCAGGAGCGATATAGTTAGATCAAAGTTGAGCCAGGCCAGCTACTTGGAATAGGTGGGTCTTGAGCTTTATACGAAAGGAGCGGAGGTCAGAGGTATTCCTAATATCCGGAGGGAGGTCATTCCACAGGGCTGGGCCCGCCACAGAGAAGGCTCTACTCCTAGGCGCCGCCCCTCGACACTGTCTGGTGGACGGCACCTGGAGGAGGCCCTCTCTGTGCGAGCGGATTGGTCGCAGGGATGTATGGGGCAGAATACGATCCCGCAAGTAACTAGGTCCTGAGCCATGGAGCGTTTTAAAAGATTGTTATCAAAACCTTGAAACGCACCCGATAGACCACAGGAAGCCAGTGCAGCTCGCGCAGGAACGGTGTCACATGGGAGTACCTAGTACTCCCCATAATTACCCGCGCGGCTGCGTTCTGGACCAACTGTAGCCTCCGGGTGCATTTCAAGGGAAGCCCCATGTAGAGAGCGTTACAGTAGTCCAAGCGAGACGTCACCAGCGCATGAGTGACTGTGCGTAAGGCGTCCCGGTCCAGTAGGGGGCGCAATTGGCGCACCAGGCGAACCTGGTGGAACGCCCCCCTTGCCATGGCTGTCACATGGTCATCCATGGACAGCCGGGCATCCAGGAGGACCCCCAAATTGCGCGCCCGCTCCACGGGGGCAAGTTGAATGCCCCCGATGGCCAATGATGGAATTAATTGGCTGAACCGGGGAGCCGGTACCCACAGCCACTCCGTCTTGGAGGGGTTGAGTTTGAGTCGGTTGTCATCCATCCAGATCCGTACGGCTTCCACACACTGGGACATCACTTCGATGGCCTCATTGGGGTGGTTCGGGGTGGAAAAGTACAGCTGAGTATCATCAGCGTACAGATGGTATCCCACCCCGAAACCACGGATGATTCACCCAGCGGCTTCATATATGTGTTGAACAGTAGTGGCGAGAGGACTGACCCCTGTGGTACCCCACAAGTAAGGGGGCGTAGGGTCGACCTCTCCTCCCCTGCCAACACACGCTGCGTCCGGCCAGAAAGGTAGGAGCCGAACCACCGCAAAACGGTGCCCCGGACCCCCAACCCCTCCAGCCGGCGCAGCAGGATACCATGGTTGATGGTATCAAAAGCCGCCGAGAGGTCTAATAGGACCAGGATAGAGGAACAACCTCTATCTCTGGCCCTCCAGAGATCATCCACCAACGCGACCAAGGCCGTCTCCGTGCTGTGACCGGGGCGGAAGCCGGACTGGCGCGGGTCTAGATAATCATTTTCCTCCAGATGGTAGGCCACCACACTCTCTACAACCTTCGCCAAAAAGGGAAGGTTGGAGACAGGACGATAATTGGCCAGCTCCAAAGGATCCAGGGAAGGCTTCTTGAGCAAGGGTCTCACCACCGCCTCTTTCAAGGCAGCCGGGAGAGACCCCTCGCTCAGCGAAGCGTTCACTAGGTCCAGGAGCCAGTCTCGTGTAACCTCCCAGGATGCCAGTACAAGCCAGGAGGGGCACGGGTCCAATAAACATGTGGTGGGTCGCAGTCGTCCACGCATTCTGTCCAAATCCTCGATGGCAACCAAGTCAAACTCCTCCCAGGTCGATTCCTCAAGACTCGCCACGGACGTCTCCATTGGACCACTAACAGGGACCCAATCCTTCTGGATTTGAGCGATTTTATCCTGCAGATATTTCCCAAATTCCTCTGCTCTGCCCTGTAGAGGGGCCCCCCGCAGCCTCTGAAACAAGAGGGAGCGGGACACCCGAAACAGGGCGGCAGGGCGGTTCTCTGCGGATGCAATGAGAGTGGCACAATATTGGCGTTTGGCCACTCTCAATGCCACAAGGTACGTCCTTAAATGGGCTCGTGCCTGTGTTCGATCAAGTTCGGAACGAGAGGATCTCCAACGACTCTCTAGAAGTCTCTTGATGCCGCCATGGTTTGGCTTCTGGATGGTGGTTGCATTTCTTCTATGGGATGGATTTGGGATTGAGTCTGGTGAGGGTGATTGGTGGTGGCGTCCTGTGTTGTTCTGGGTCCAGTGTCGGTATTCATGTCTGGGACTCATTTGTTGACTAGGGCTAGTTTCCAGATGTCTGGTAGGTGGTAGGTATCATCACGTTTATTCATGTTGAGGGGGTGTTTCTCTATTTTGATGGCTTCCATAATTGTTTGTTTGTTTGTTTATTTGGATTTATATGCCGCCCTTCTCCAAAAGTACTCAGGGCGGCGTACAACATTAAAAAACACACATCCCAAAAGTTAAAAAAAATTAAATCCATATCCAAAAAAACAAACTGAATTTAAAAGACAATACATTTAAAATAAGTTAAAGTTAACAGGCCAGGCCGGCTTGCTGGAAACGCCAACTTTTTAGGGTGCGTCGGAAGGACCAGAGGTCAGGGATTATGCGAAGCTCCGGGGGCAGCTCATTCCAGAGGGAAGGCGCTCCCACAGAGAAGGCTCTCCCCCTGGGGGTCACCAGCCGACACTGTCTGGCCGACGGCACCCTGAGGAGGCCAACTCTGGGATCGTACTGGACGGTGGGAGGCTACTGGTGGCAGTAGGTGGTCTCGCAGGTACCCTGGGCCTAAGCCATGGAGTGCTTTAAATAATTATTCTCTTTTTAAAGTGTTCAGTTTTGGAGATTAATTTGGTTCCTTCAAAATCAATTTCATGTCCTGTTGCTTTAAGGTGCTGGAAAAGGGAGGAAGTTTTTTCTTCTTTTCTGACTGCGCTCTTGTGTTCTGCGATGCATGCATTTATTCTCCTATTAGTTTGTCCAATGTATGTGGCTGGGCAGATTTTGCATGGTGTTTCATAGACTCCTTGGTTTTCTAGCTGGATCTTGTCTTTGGGGTTTCTTAAGATATTGGCTATTTTTTGGTTAATGCCAAAAGCTGTTTTGATATTGTGTTTGTGGAGAATTTTGCTGATTTTATCTGTGGTGCCTTTGATGTAACGTAGGAGGGCGATGCCATTGTCCTGTTCTGTCTCTCGATTCTTGGGGGGGGGGGGTGTCTCCTTTTGGATTAGGTTGGTAATTGTGTTTCTTTGGAATCCGTTGGAAATTAATACTTTTGTAAGAGTGTGTAAATTCAGTTTTCAAGTGGTCTTTGTCGGCTAGGTGTTTGGCTCTGGAGATGTTTGTTTGTTTGTTTGTTTGTTTGTTTGTTTGTTTGTTTGTTTGGATTTATATGCCGCCCTTCTCCAAAAGGACTCAGGGCGGCATACAACATTAAAAAAACACACATCCCAAAAGTTAAAAAAAAATTAAATACATATCCAAAAAACAAACTGAATTTAAAAGACAATACATTTAAAATCAGTTAAAATTAAAAGGCCAGGCCGGCTTGCTGGAAAAGGCAGCTTTTTAGAGCACGTTGGAAGGACCGGAGGTCAGGGATTATGCGAAGCTCCGGGGGCAGCTCATTTCAGAGGGAAGGTGCTCCCACAGAGAAGGCTCTCCTCATGGGGGTCACCAGCCAACACTGTCTGGCCAACGGCACCCTGAAGAGGCCAACTCTGTGGGATCGTACTGGACGGTGGGAGGCTACTGGTGGCAGTAGGTGGTCTCGCAGGTACCCTGGGCCTAAGCCATGGAGTGGTTTAAAGGTCACAATTAATACCTTGAATCGCACCCGGAAAACAACCGGCAACCAGTGCAGGCTGCCTAAAAGGGGTGTAACATGGGAGCACCTAGGTACCCCCATGACAACCTGCACGGCTGCATTCTGGACCAGCTGAAGCCTCCGGGTGCTCTTCAAGGGCAGCCCCATGTAGAGAGCATTGCAGTAGTCCAGGCGAGAAAGGACGAGGGCATGAATGACTGTGTACAGAGCATCCCGATCCAGGAAGGGGCGCAACTGACGTACCAGGAGAACCTGGTAAAAGGCCTCCCTGGTCACTGCCGTCAGGTGTTCTTCTAAACTAAGCCGTGTATCCAGGAAGACTCCCAGATTGCGAGCCTTCTCTGAGGGGGCTAAAATTTCTTCCCCTATCGTCAAAGATGGGACAAGATGTACAAATCGGGATGACGGAAACCACAGCCACTCAGTCTTGGAGGGATTGAGCTTGAGCCTGTTCCTCCCCATCCAGATCCACACAGCCTCCAGGCATCGGGACATTACGTCAAGGGCATCGTTTGGGTGGTTTGGGGTAGAGATGAAAAGTTGGGTATCATCAGCATCTTGATGATACCGTACCCCAAAACCACAGATGATCTTGCCCAGCGGTTTCATGTATATGTTGAACAGGAGGGGTGAGAGAACCGACCCCTGGGACACCCCACAAGTAACGCGCCTGGGGGTCGATCTCTGCCCTCCAGTCAACACAAACTGCGACCAATCCGACAGGTAGGAGGAGAACCACCGTAAAATGGTGACCCCCACTCCCAACCCCCAGAGCCGTCGCAGTAGATACCATGGTCCATGGTATTGAAAGCCGCCGAGAGGTCTAATAGGACCAGGACAGAGGAGCAGCCCCTGTTCCGGGCCCGCCGGAGATCATCGACCAATGCCGTCTCCATGCTGTACCTGGGCCTGAAACCCGACTGGAACGGATCCAGGTAGACAGCTTCATCCAGGTACTGGGGAAGCTGACGTCCTACCACACTCTCGACAACCTTTGCTACAAAGCGAAGGTTGGAGACTGGCCGATAGTTGGCTAAAGAAGCTGGGTCCAGGGAAGACTTCTTAAGGAGGGGCCTCACCACCGCCTCCTTCAAGGCGGTGGGAAAGAACCCCTCTCTCAATGAAGCATTGGTAATTACCTGGAGACAGCCTCGTGTCACCTCCCGGGAAGCCGAAACTAACCAAGAGGGACACGGGTACAGCACACAAGTGGCAGCACTGAATCTCCCCATAATCCTGTCCATGCCTTCGGGGGTCACAGGGTCAAACCCATCCCCGTCGGCTCGCCCGAATCTACCCAGTCAGAGTCCAAGCCTGTCCGGATCTGAGCGATTTTATCCTGCAGATACTGAACAAATTCTTCAGCCCTACCCTGCAAGGGGTCTTCCCCAGTTCCTTGGTTAAGTAAGGAGCGGGTCACCCTAAACAGGGCGGCTGGGCAGTTATCTGCGAATGCGATAAGAGTGGGAAAATATTGCCGCGTCTATCGCCACTAAGTAGGATTTAATATGAATTCTTACTAGTGTTCGATCAGATTCGGACTGGCTGGCCCTCCAGCCACTCTCTAAGCGTGTTTTCCGGCGTTTCATCTCCCGGAGCTCCTCGGTAAACCAGGGAGCCATCCGGGATCGACACCGGGTCAGAGGCCGCAAAGGCACAACGCGATCAAAGGCCCCAGTGGCAGCCCTATCCCAGGCTTCCACTAGGGCTTCGGTTGAGTTGTGAGCAAGGGATTCAGATGAGGGTCTTTGCTACAGAGTTGATCTGTGCAGGGTGGTATTATTATTTATTTTATTTATTTATTATTTCTTAGCGCTTATAGACCGCCCCCTCTCCCGAAAGGGACTCGGGGCGGTGTACAGTCCATATCAAAATACATCATAAATAACTATAAAATTTAAACAATTAAAATTATTAAGTAGATAGATACATAAATAAGAGGAGGATAAAAAGATATACAGCACTGTACTGCTAAGTAAATAATTTAAAATGTACAGAATTTAAAACCCCAATATCCTATAAAATTAAGTTTAAAAGAACAATCCCCCTAAAAAACCAGTAAGAAATATGTATGCCAGGAGGTAGACGTTAAAATTATGCCAGGCCAGCCAGTCGGAACAGGTGTGTCTTCAATTTCTGTCGGAAGGAGCGGAAGTCAGTGGTGGTTCTAATGTCGGGGGGGAGGTCATTCCAGAGGGTTGGGCCCATCACAGAGAAGGCCCTACTCCTTGGTGTCGCCCGTTGGCATTGCCTAGTGGACGGCACCAGGAGAAGCCCCTCCCTGTGAGAGCGAATTGGCCGCAAGGATGTGTGTGGGAGGATGCGATCCCGCAGGTAGCTAGGCCCTATGCCATGGAGTGCTTTAAAGATGGTGGTCAGAACCTTGAAACGCACCCGAAAGACCACAGGTAGCCAGTGCAGCTCACGCAGGAGCGGTGTTACATGGGAGTACCTGGTACTCCCCATGACTGCCCGCGCGGCTGCGTTCTGGACTAGCTGCAGTCTTCGGGCGCGTCCCAAGGGAAGCCCCATGTAGAGAGCATTACAGTAGTCCAGGCGAGACGTCACAAGTGCATGAGTGACCGTGCGTAGGGCATCCCAGTCCAGAAGGGGGCGCAATTGGCGCACCAGGCGAACCTGGTGGAACGCCCCCCTTGCCACGGCTGCCACATGGTCGTCCATTGACAGCCGGGCATCTAGGTGATGGTGATGGGATTGTGCGTTTAAGTAGCGGTTGGTGTTTTTTTTTCCTGTAGATGGTGTGTTCTAAGGAGCTATTGGGTTTTTTTGTAGACTAGGACATCCAGAAGGGGAAGTTGGTTGTTAGCTTCTATTTCCATACTAAATTTTATTTTGGGATGTAGGCTGTTGAGATGTGTGAGGAAGTTGTCCAGTTTTTCCTTCCCATGTGACCAAATTATGAAAGTGTCATCTACATATCTAAGCCAGAGTTTGTGTTTGTGTTTGTGTTCAGATTTATCTAAGGCATTGGTTTCAAAATGTTCCATGTATAGGTTTGCGATGACGAGTGAGAGGGGTGATCCCATAGGTGCTCCTTCTATCTGTTTGTATCTTTGTCCATTGTGGATGAAGTATGTGCTGGTTAGGCAGTGGTTGGTCAGATCTAGGATATACTTAGAAGGGTTGTATTTGTTTTGGATAGCTGTCAAGGCTTCTTTTACAGGCAGTTGGGTGAAGAGGGATATGACATCGAAACTCACGAGTAGGTCACTGGGTTGTAGGTTATCTTTCTTTATTGTTTCTATGAAGTGGAGTGAGTTTTGTATGTGTGAGGTGGTGGATTCTGTGTAGGGCTGAAGTTGTTTGGCAAGAAATTTGGCAAGATTCTGTGGAGGTGAGCCTATGGAGCTGACTATGGGTCTGAGTAGTGTTCCTTCTTTGTGTATCTTGGAGAGGCCATAGAGCTTGAGGCATCTGGATGATTTCTCTCGGGATAATTCTTTGCTGGATCTCTTCACTGATGGGAGAGGCTTTTATTTGGATTTGGTAGTTTTTCCAGGTAGGTGGTGGGGTTTGTGTTTAGAGGTTTGAAAGCAAGAGGTCTTGGAGTAGGTTGGATAGTTTGGCTTGGTAGACCATTGCACATGTGATAGGCCCATCCACCTGCCTCTCACTTGTGATTAGCTTTGTTGTTTTTACATCAGGCATGTTAATCAATGCTCCTATTCCTTCCTCCTTTATCGAACACGGCTTGGGCTGTTCCTCCCCAGGAAATAAGGCTGAGCTGTCTGATGTTGATTTAACAGCATTCTCTCCGGCTTCCTCCCACACCTCCTCCCTCTTCTTCTGTCTTGCAGGCACATCTGATATATTAGCCAGCTTCATTTGTGTTTTTGCCTGTGATCTTGTAACTGGCCTGGCTCGTTCCTCATTGTTCATATCTATTACAGCTTGAGGTAATTCTGCTGGGCTCCTCGGCATTCGATTTGGGCTGGCTATGTCTTTCCAGTGCATATCTGTGTGTCCAAAAGGTGTGTGCATTGTTGATCTCTACTCCCAGATAGAAGTTGGTCTCTGCTCATCCTGCCGGATCTTTCTTGGTGACTCAATGCCTGGTAAGCAGGTAGCAAGTCAATGTGTCTGTTGATGGAGTTATTGTCGGAAAGCCAGGTTTCTTTGAGTAGGTGTCCTCCTTTTGTTACATCATGGGCAACAACGTCTGCCTCTTGAAAGTTGAATGTATGACTGTGCTCTTTCATATATGTCCAGATCTGAGAGCGCTGTTCTTTGCGGTGGACAGTCAGTTCATGTTCATGCACTCTGGTCTGTAGCCGCTTAGTTGTTTCCCCTACATAGTTACTTGCACAATTGCTGCAGTTAATGTGATAAACCACTGAGGATGCCTCCTTTTTGGGTAATGCTTCGTTTGGGCGCATCACTCTCATTCTCAGTGTTTGTTCTGGTTTATGTGCAACCTTGACCCTGTGTGTTGAGAGGATGCATGCAGCAGTTTCAGATATATATGGTATACATGGGAGCACCCTCCACGTGGATGTTCCATTTGCACCCTCAATGGGCTGTCAGACCCTGGGTATGATACACCATCGGATGAAGTCTGGAATAACTATTGCGCTTGCAGATCTGATAAAGAGGTGCAGCCCCTTTGCTTTGGCTATCCGTGTGCTGCAGTGGGTTTCTATCCTATTAAACAAAGCCGGTTGCAGCTAATCTTATGTGCAATGGGGTGATTGCTCTCGTGTAAAATGTGATCTGTGTTCATGGTTTTTCAGTACACACCTGTATTAAGGTTCCCATCAGAATTGCGGCTGACTAGCACATCTAGGAAGGCCAGCATGTTGTTGGCCTCCTCCATCGTAAATTGAATATCTGGGTATATGGAATTGAGGATTCCCATGAATATGGTCTTGTCTTGTTTTTTGATCATGGCAAATAACGTGCCCAAAACTTGGGCTTATAGATTTTCATTGTCTCCTATTCCAACCTCTGAAGGACCGCTTCCGTGATCACTCCTGAGATTGGGAATCACATAGGTGTACCCTTTATCTGTTCATACCTTTGGCCATTGAATGTAAAATAGGTCCTAAGGCAGAAATTCTACAAGTGGAGGAGATCGTCTATGTTAAGGGATTTGGGTTTCATGTTTCATTTCCCAATAGTAGCTCCTTTATAGTTAGGGTTGCTAACTCCTGTGGGATAGAGGTAAATAATGACACATCTTCAAAATAGGAAAAAAGGCATTTCATTTTCTTTGCTGATGGTTGATTTTATTTAGTCATATTTCTCTCTCTGTTACTTCAGTAAACCTTCCTCTATATGAACTCTTCATCCAGCAAAATGATTCTCATTTTTTAAACTTTTGTATTGGTGTCTTTCAAAGTTTTCAATATTTCTTTTGCATCTGCTAATTCTGAATACTTAATTGTTCTGACCCCCCACTCCATGACTGTGAATAAGCCAGAACACAGGCTTGGCTGTTTGCCACTGTTTAATTCCTGAGATAACAAATCCTTTGGCTGAGGACCCAGACAACTCACATTCAATAGAGCAACCCAGATAATTCAAATGAAGCAACAAAGATAGTCCAAACAAGCAGACACGGCTAGAATACACAGATAGATTTTCTTAACTACAAATTCGAACGGTTGTTTCCTGAAAATGTCTCCTCCCAACGCCTCACCTATAATCTCTCTTGGGAGGGGCCAATCCACAACCACCTGTGCTTAATCATCTTCTGTGAGTCTGCCTACGTTGCTTCCGTTTCTCAGCCCTTCTCAATGTAGCATCAGGGACAAACTGCCTTTGATCCTCCCCACTGCTCCATGCCTCAGGTGCCTCCTGGTGGCCAACCAGCCTCTCTGGTCCCTGCTCTGAGTCTGAACCCTGCACAGGGTCCTCCACATCGTCCAGGGCAGACTCATATGGTTCTTCGCTATCCGAGTCCATCAGCAGCTCAAACTGATCCTGCTGGGCCACAACACTTAATAATGTGTTGTAAGAAAAGACACAACTTCCCTAACGGAACACCCCCAAAATTTTAAACCCATCGTGTCAATTCACAAAGAAAGCTTGCTAGCTACATCACACTAACTAAAATAGGGGGACAAGATTAATAACAGTTGTTAAACAAGATTTTAAAAATCCAAGAAAGCTAGCACTTTAGACTCATAGCCGGCCTCCACGAGACAGACTAATTGAAATCAAATAGCAAAATATACAAAACAAACCTACATTACAAAATGCTATAAAAATGTATCAAAATCCATGTACTGATCAAACCAATTGGTCACTTCTGCCTCCATTAAACCTTTTCGAGCTGCTGACTTCAGTCTTCATTCTTCTGTTGCGTGCCATTTCTCCCAGCTGAGATAGTCTTTCTCCTGATGTAGACTTTTCCTTGCATAACTGTTGGCTACAAATGGTCCAAATGCAGGATCTTCTTTTTCAGAAATTGAATCTCATCTATCATGTTATTCCTTTCTACCTACTTTAGATTTTTTAAAAATAATCTGTTTACTTTAGGAAATTATTCATTGCCGCCTATTTGCACATGGCGACTCAAGGAAGCTTACAGGAATATGAAAATCTCATATAAAAAAAAGAGTAACCACATCATAATTTAATAGTATAATATAATAACCCCTAAACTCCCAACCCCATTGATGTTATTATGTTAGTAGTGTTTATTGTTGTGTGTTACTTTTTTTCCCCTAGTTCATTTTAAAATTTAAAAAATGGTGTTTCTCATTAAGAAGGGTGAGGCTGCCTTGCTGACCTCATCTGTGCTTCCCTAGGACTCTGCTCTGTCTGCAAATCGGGTGAGGGTGGCAGCGATTTTTCATTGGAGGCAGTCTGTTGCTGCTCATTGACAATAACCATCAGCAGTCGATCCTCCCTTGCTTTGGCTAGTGCAGGTGACTGACCATCCAGTCGACTGCTGCCCCTGATAACAAATGGACATGGGATTTGTCTTCCTTAGCTTCCGGACTTCCTGGATGCTACTGGGAATTCACACCACACCCTCTGTCTAATTTGTCCCGATTCCAGCTCAACTTCCTAGTGTGAACCAATTTCCGACAGGGTCATCACAGTTAATGGAAAGTCTTGTACCCATTACTAGGTTACATGGCAAGAGAGAGATCACTCCTGCCGCTATTATCAATCCCGTTCCCTTTGCGTGTGCTTTAGCTTTAACCAGTGTGTCTATCTCAGTCTGTCCAAACACTTGTAAGAATTTGTTTCCCTATAGATACTACCCTTTATATTAAATGCTTGTCTACTCCCAGTATCTACTAGGCCTCTCATAGTGTTCCCACTAACTTGCTGGGTCCATCATAATTTTTCTCCAGAGTTGCTTGCCCCTACTGCAAAAGTTTCCCTTTTTTTCTCTGGCTTGTACAGTCCCTGGCCTTTTCCCCCCACAGGTATAACAATTGCAGGTCTCTCTGAGCTCCCATTGTGTTCCTGTGGATTGGGTAGGAGCTTAAAGGCTTTTCCCTTTCTGTTGTCTTCCAGCTCCTTAAAGTTCTTAATTGCTGGAACAGGTTTTCTTAATTTCCTCTTACCCGCCACATTTTCTTTTCTCATCTTTTCTGGCTTCTGTGCTGCCAGATATCATTCATTTTTTATTATGGCCACAGACTAGCATTACAAAAAATAATATATTTTTAAAATTAAATAGACGAATATATTACTAAACTTCTGCTAACATTCAGAGAAACTGCTTCATACTTCAATTCTTATAGAAGATTCAGTATAGTAGGATGTGAGCTGTGCAGCCATGTAGTCCTTAGCTAGTTCACTTGCCCTTTGACTTGACTGGGTTGTGTTTCTGCACCCAAGCCCTCAATCTGGTGGAGAGTATGGTAGAAACTACTCTAAAATTTTTTCCTCTACTTTGGTGTTGACTCTTCCCTTTCTCATGAATGTATCTATTTACAGCAGGGATGGCGGCAGGTTCCGGAATTCTGGGAGACAAATTCACAGGTCGTAAAAGATTTGTAGATGCCTTCCTCTACCTTGGTGTTGATTTTCCTTTCTCATGAATGTATCTATTTGCAGCAGGGGTAGAAGAATGCTCGGGAATTCACAGGTCTTAAAGGATTTGTAGATGCCCAGCCCTCCTTTGCAATCTTGGTGCTAGTCACTTTTTAGGCAGCCTGCCTTCTCACAGCGAAATTTTTTTTTAACAGAATTTTATTTAGGATTGTGTTCTGACCCCCCCTTCTTCCCTCACCCACACAGAGCACGCTCCAAAACAATACTACTTTAACAAGATTTATTGCACAGACAGATAGATCCTTGGCAGTAATCCACCACGACAAGGCTCACAGACACGACACGATAGCAGCTATCCAGCATGCTACGTTTCCAAGACCGAACTTCTTGAATAATTCCTTTGTTGACTTCTGCAAAGGGCGTATGCTCAGTCAATCCTTTTATAGCCTGAAGGGGAGTCTACTTATCAGCAGCTGAGAGCCCTTACCACCGATAACTGCACCCTTGCTCCCTGTGTCTGTGGGCGCAGCGGTAACGAGCATCCAAGAACTCCCTGCTGATCTCTGATTCACTGTCCCGTGACTCCTCCCCACTGCTCCAAGGCATGGCATCAGTTTGGCTCTCACTGCTGCTCCATGCCTCAGGCGCCTCCTGGTGGCCAACCAGACTCTCCGATCCCTGCTCAGAGTCAAAACCCTGCCCAAGGTCCTCCTCATTCTCCAGAGCCGACTCATAGGGACCCTTACTCTCAGAGTCTGTTGGCAGCTCCAACGGCTCCTGCTGGGCCACAACAGGATTGTATACAAATAAACTTAATACATATATATGTGTGAATATATGAACAAGACAATATGAAAAAAAAACCAAATCCCTCCTAAAAAGATAAGAAAAATAAACTACTCCTCTTCATCCTTAGCCAGTGTATTCAACACCAACACTTTATCACTAAATAAACAACCAGATGTATGTTTATTCCACCCTCACCCTATTTTCTTCTCTCTAAATTTTCAGTCCTTATAGGTCAAGAAAGAATTAACAAAAACATCTGGGTACATTGACTTTTCAACTGTAACAATGTTAACAAAACTATAAAAGTCCATGTCAGCTGTCCCATAATCACACTGTTGTTGCTTCTGCCTCCATTAAACCTTCTTTTCCAGCTGCTGCCTTCGCTCTCCATTCTTCTGTTGTGGGCCGTTTCTCACAGCTGAGGACTGAGGTGATTTCTTCCCAACAATCTTTCTATGATGTAAATTTTTCCTTATATAACTTGGCTACCAAGTGGTCTAAACACAGGATTCCCCCCCCCCCCCCCCCCCAAATTGACTCATCTATTTATTATTTATTTATTTATTATTTATTAATTCAATTTATAGGCCGCTCCCTCTCCACAAAGGGACTCGGGGTGGCGTACAATTCAATATACAAACAAATGACGAGGAGGAGGTATATACAAAAACATTTTACAATACATAAATAAATAATCATGAGTTAAAACAACACAGTAAGATTAAAACAATTAAAATACTCCAAAAGTCAGAATTAATTTAAAATTGTCCAGGGGGATTAGAGAATGTAGTTATAATTCAAGCCAGGCCGGCTAGTTGGAACAGGTGGGTCTTGAGTTTCGTGCGGAAGGAGCGGAGATCGGTAGTTGTCCTAATGTCGGGGGGGGAGGTCATTCCAGAGGGCTGGGCCCATCACAGAGAAGGCCCTACCCCTCGGCACCGCCCTCTGGCATTGCTTAGTGGACGGCACCCGAAGGAGTCCCTCTCTGTGAGAGCGAATTGGTCGCAGGGATGTATGGGGCAGGATACGATCCCGCAAATAACTAGGTCCTGTGCCATGGAGCGCTTTAAAGATGGTGATCAACACCTTGAAACGCACCCGGAAGACTACAGGGAGCCAGTGCAGCTCGCGCAGGAGAGGTGTCACATGGGAGTACCTCGTACTCCCCATAACTGCCCGCGTGGCCGCGTTCTGGACCAACTGCAGTCTCCGGGTGCATCTCAAGGGGAGCCCCATGTAGAGAGCATTACAGTAATCCAGACGGGACGTCACCAGTGCATGAGTGACTGTGCGAAGGGCATCCCGGTCCAATTGGGGGCGCAATTGGCGCACCAGGCGAACCTGGTGGAACGCCCCCCCTTGCCACGGCTGCCACATGGTCATCCATCGACAGCCGGGCAACTAGGAGGACACCCAAATTGCGAGCCCGCTCCACGGGGGCCAGTTGCTCGCCCCCAATGGTCAGCGATGGAGTCAGCTGGTTGAACCGGGGGGCCGGTAGCCACAGCCACTCCGTCTTGGAGGGGTTGAGTTTAAGTCTGTTGTCTCCCATCCAGACCCGTACGGCTTCCAAACACCGGGACATCACGTCAATGGCCTCGTTGGGGTGGTTCGGGGTGGAAATGTACAGCTGCATGTCGTCAGCGTACAGATGGTATCCCACCCCAAAATCACGGATGATCTCACCCAGCGGTTTCATGTATGTGTTGAACAAGAGGGGTGTAAGGACCAACCCCTGCGGCACCCCACAAATGAGCGGCCTCAGGGTCAACCTCTGCTCCCCTGCCAACACACATTGCATCCGGTCGGAGAGGTAGGAGCAGAACCATCGTAAAACGGTGCCCCTTACCCCCAGCCCCTCCAGCCGGCGCAATAGGATACCATGGTCGATGGTATCGAAAGCCGCTGAGAGGTCTAATAGGACCAGGATAGAGGAACAGCCCCTATCCCTGGTTCTCCAGAGATCATCTACCAACGCGACCAAGGCCGTCTCTGTGCTGTGCCCGGGTCGGAAGCCGGACTGACGCGGGTCTAGATAATCAGTTTCCTCCAGGTGACGTGGGAACTATAGGGCCACCACACTCTACAACCTTCGCTAAGAAGGGAAGGTTGGAGACAGGACGATAATTAGCTAGCTCAGTTGGGTCCAGAGAAGGCTTCTTGAGTAAGGGCCTCACAACCGCCTCTTTCAAGGCGGCTGGTAGGAACCCCTCGCTCAACGAAGCGTTCACTAGTCCCAAGAGCCAGCCTCGTGTGGCCTTCCAGGATGCCAGTACAAGCCAGGAGGGACATGGGTCCAATAAACATGTGGCTCGCAGTCACCCAGGCAACCTGTCCAAATCATCGGTGGCAACAGAGTCAAACTCCTCCCAGAATGGTCTCTCAAGACTAGCCTCGGACGTCCCCCCTGGATCACTAAAGGAGACCCATTCCCTCCGGATCTGAGTGATTTTATCCTGCAGATATTCCCCAAATTCCTCTGCCCTGCCCTGCAAGGGGGCTTCCCGCGGCCTCTGTGACAGAAGGGAGCGGGTCACCCGAAACAGGGCGGCAGGGCGGTTGTCTGCGGATGCAATGAGAGCGGCACAATATCGGCGTTTGGCCAGTCTCAATGCCACAAGGTATGTCCTTAAATAGGTTCTTACCTGTGTTCGGTCAAATTCGGAACGAGAGGATCTCCATCTGCTCTCTAGGCGTCTCTTGTGGCGTTTCATCACCCTCAGCTCCTCGGTAAACCAAGGAGCCAGGGTGGTTCTTTGCCACAGGAGAGGCCGCAAAGGCGCAACCCGGTCTAAGGCCCCGGCGGCCGCACTATTCCATGCGGCTACCAGGTCCTCTGTCCGGGAGCGGATCAGGTCGACAGGAAGTGGCCCAAGCTCCGTCTGGAACCTATCCAGTTCCATCAGGCGCCTGGGGTGGAACCACCTAGGACATTCCGGTTCCGCCTCCCCGCGGTGGGGGGTAGTGCCAAGGAAGTCAAGCCGGAGAAGTGAGTGATCTGACCATGACAGGGATGTGATGACTAAGTCCCCTATTCCCAGATCACTCGTCCACTGGCCAGAGACAAAAACAAGATCCAGTGTGTGGCCTCCCTTGTGCGTGGGGCCATGAATTAATTGAGTGAGGTCGATGGCTGTCATGGAAGCCATGAACTCCCGGACCACCTCGGATGCTTCTCCCATCGACGGCAAGTTGAAATCCCCCATAACTAACAGTTTGGGGGTCTCAACCGCCATCTCTGCGATCAGCTCTAGGAGTTCGGGCAGGGCTGCTGATGTATAGCGAGGAGCCAAGTATACAATCAGCAGGCCCAACTGTCTCCCTGAGCCCCATCTCACGCCCAGAGACTCACACTCGGATGTCTGTGGCACAGTGAGCTCTCTCGGTTCCAGACTCTCCCGTATAATCACCGCTACCCCACCACCCCTACCCTGGGCCCGTGGCTGGTGGAATACGCGGTAGCCCGGTGGGCACATTTCCACGAGGGGCAGACCTCCCTCGTGGCCCAACCAGGTCTCCGTTATTCCTGCGAGGTCTGGCCCCCCCTCTGAAATCAGGTCTTTTATGAGGGGGGCCTTGTTGACAACAGACCTCGCATTGCACAGCATCAGCCTCAGGCCCTGGCTCTGTAGATCCTGGCCACCTAGTATGCGGGGGTTGGTACAAGTGACCGGGCGTGTCCAACGACCACGGTCTCCCAACCGACTGCAAGTTTTTTGTCTGTCCTCGCACCCACCCCTCCCTACGACCGTTGGTATAACAAGGCCCTCTGTAGGAATGTTATTTCCCCCCCTCTCCCCTTCTCCGCTCTCTCCCTTCCTGACCACACCTGTTCGCCTGGCTCTAATCCCATTCCTGGTCTGTTTAGCCCTCCCCTCCCCTTTGCAGCCCCCTAAAACTGTTAAAAAACTTTTTATTAAAAATCCCCTGAGCTTCCGTTTCCTCCACCTCTCTGGGTTAACAAACCCGTCATCAAGGTGGGCCCTTGAAAGGGCAGAGGGCCATATCTGCGAGAGGGGGGACTCTCGCAGCAGCAGCAGATCTAACCTCGAATAAATCTTGTTACACACAGGGCCGCATGCGTTTTCGGGTGCTGTGGTTGTTTTTCTGGTTTTATAAGCCGGGATTCCCTACAAAGGGGTTAGTTGTCCATCCCTAGGTGGAAAGGATGGGGTGGTGAGTTTGCCAGCTGGTCTATGGATGGAGCTGAGGTGCAGTTCATGGTGGACGGTAAGGGTAAAGCCCAAAGTCAGAGTGGTAAAGTTGGTAGCTGAGAATAAGCGCGCGGAAGAGGCAAGAGGCAAGTTATCAGGAAAGCAAAGCAAAAACGGCGGGGTGAGAGTTTAAACCTTAGGCGTGTGGCCACTCGCTTCTCCAGCGTCTCCCCCTCCACGACCTGCCTTTGTCGCGAGTGGCCCTCCGCCTACTCGGCGACCCAGAGCCATGTTCCGAAGCCCGCAGGACTGTTTTAATCTCCTTCACAGTCCTCCTAAAGATCTTCCGGCGCCATCCTGCGCCTCGGGCCTCATTCTCCCTCTTGCGGCCCGCCCCGCTGATCTGGTGCTTATGGCGACCGAGGAGTTCGGCGCTCGGTGTCTCCAACCGCCCCCGCCGCCGCCACCTCCATGCCGTCGCCATTTGGGCCATTTGGGCCGCTCGGGTTGTTAGGGTCGCCCCCATCGCCGCTCCTGTCGACATTCCTCCGCTCGCTCCATTTCGCTCCGTCCCCCACCACCTCGCTCAGAGACGTTCAAAAACGCTCGGAAAATGCCAGCTCCAAACGCCAGCTCCGAACGGTACTCCCAGCTCCAGCTTCAGCCGGCCGTTCTCCTACTCCCATCCGGCTATCCGACCACCCTGGTGCACCAACCTGGATCCAGGACGAAGCCAGGGGTGGTCGCCAAAAAACTCCCCGGCCCTCGAGGTGGAAACAGGACCGGCAGCATCCCTACTTCTCAAAAAGCCCCCGCGATCCTGCGGAGCTTAGAGGCAAGCCGCCATTACCCCAGAAGCTCCTCCCTCCAAGCTCCTCCCTCCATCTAACGTGTTATTCCTTAGAAAGAGTTAAACCTACTTTAGATTTAAGATTATTATTTATTTTAGGAAATTTGTATTGCCACCTATTCCCAAATGGCGACTCAAAGCGGCTTACAGGAATATAAAAACCTCATATATAAAACTAAGAGAATAATCACATAAATTTATAATATAATAACACCTCACCACCCATTAATGTTACCGTGTTGGTGATTATTGTTGTTTTACTTTTTTTCTTATTTCATTTTTAAATGTTATGGTGAAGTATCTGCTACCACTAAATACAAAATGGGAACCATTGGGCCTGCTACAGAGCTTCGATTAATGTGGATGGAAAATACATTTACATTTATATTTGAATATGAATAATCCTACATCATGTGCAAAAAACTATAACCAAAGTATAATAAAAATTTCACTTCTTTCAACTGTTGCAATATAGTTTGTCAAAAACTGTTAGAAGGAAAGCATCTCTATAAAAATGCATTCTTGTCAAACACATTCTATTATGAAACCTTCATGTTTGTAAAAATACACATCAAGGTATAAACAAACCTTCAAGCCAAATTTTAGCAACAGAGTTTGATAGCTACAACTTGACAGATTTATAAAAATGATAAATTAATAGAAATTGAAGTTTGACATTTGCCGATCTACCTGTTGAGGGAATCTTAGCTGTTGGCTAGAAACAGGTTTTTTTCCATTAGCACAATCTTCCAATTTTGCCAGTGAATGCAAACCAATTTTTCCCCACTTTCAATTACTATTTCTTCTTTATTACATATTGTCAGACAAGTTTTCCTAGCAGCTTTTGAGAAGCAGCTGTTGTCCCCAATTCATGTCTGAGCTTGGTGCTAAGCAATGTTCACTCTAATTTTTTTTCAGTGTGGGCGGAAAAGTATAGTATTTGAGCGGCACATTTTCATGCCTGAGCACCTGAATTTTTTTCACAGATGTCACCCAAGACAACAACAAAATCAGTGTTATTTGAAACGCAAAGTTATATTTATTCAAGGTACCCCCTTAATTAAAGGTGTTATAGCAGTATCACTTACTGCAAGTCTGCAATATTAAAATGCTTGTATATGGTAATGTACACTATTATTCACTGAAAGTCTGTCTCATCTTACAGTTTCATTTCATTTTCATTTCATTTATTAAATTTATAGACCGCCCCCTCTCCCCGAGGGGACTCGGGGCGGTGTACAGACAAAAGCTAAAACCGTATATACAATAACAATATTAAATACCCCTTATTAAAAACAAATTAAATATAGGGTCTGTACAGTGATAATAAAAATTAAAACAGGTTAAAAGGACAACCCCTTAAAATTTAAAATGCCGGCCAGTAGGATTGAAAATTAAAACTACGATTGGGCCAGGCCAGCTAATTGGAACAGGTGGGTCTTGAGTTTCTTGCGGAAGGAGCGGAGATCGGTAGTAGTTCTGATGTCGGGTGGGAGGTCATTCCAGAGGGTCGGGCCCATCACAGAGAAGGCCCTACTCCTGGGCGCCGCCCGCTGGCATTGCCTAGTGGACGGCACCCGGAGGAGTCCCTCCCTGTGAGAGCGAATTGGTCGCAGGGATGTATGGGGTAGGATGCGATCCCGCAGGTAGCTAGGTCCTGTGCCATGGAGCGCTTTAAAGGTGATAATCAACACCTTGAAACGCACCCAAAAAGCCACAGGTAGCCAGTGCAGCTCGCGCAGGAGAGGTGTTATATGGGAGTACCTAGTACATCCCATGATTACCCGTGCGGCCGCATTCTGGACCAGCAGCAGCCTTCGGGTGCATCTCAAGGGGAGCCCCATGTAGAGAACATTGCAATAGTCCAGGCGGGACGCCACAAGCACATGGGTGACTGTGTGAAGGGTGTCCCGGTCCAATCGGGGGCGCAATTGGCGCACCAGGCGAACCTGGTGGAACGCCCCCCTTGCCACGGCTGTCACATGGTCGTCCATCGACAGTCGAGCATCCAGGAGGACGCCCAAATTGCCAGTTGTTCGCCCCCGATGGCCAGTGATGGAACCCACTGGTTGAACCGGGGCGCCGGTATCGACAGCCACTCCGTCTTGGAGGGGTTGAGTTTGAGTCTGTTGCTTCCCATCCAGACCCGTACGGCCTCCAGGCACTGGGACATCACTTCGACGGCCTCGTTGGGGTGGTTCGGGGTGGAGATGTACAGCTGAGTATCATCAGCGTACAGATGGTACTCAACCCCAAAACCACGAATGATCTCACCCAGCAGCTTCATGTACGTGTTGAATAGGAGAGGCGAGAGGACCGACCCCTGTGGCACCCCACAAGTGAGTGGCCTCAGGGTCGACCTCTGCTCCCCTGCCAGCACGCATTGCGTCCGGCCAGAGAGGTAGGAGGAGAACCACCGTAAGATGGTGACCCTCACCACCAGCCCGTCCAGACGACGCAATAGGATGCCATGGTCGATGGTATCAAAAGCCGCTGAGAGATCTAATAGGACCAGGATGGAGGAGCAACCCCCGTCCTTGGCCCTCCAGAGATCATCCACCAACGCGACCAAGGCTGTCTCCGTGCTGTGACCAGGCCGGAAACCGGACTGGCGCGGGTCTAGATAATCAATTTCCTCCAAGTGGCGTGGGAACTGTTGTGCCACCACACTCTCTACAACCTTTGCCAAAAAGCAAAGGTTGGAGACAGGACGATAGTTGGTTAGCATAGCTGGATCCAGGGAAGGCTTCTTGAGTAGGGGCCTCACCACCGCCTCTTTCAAGGCGGCCGGCAAGGACCCCTCTCTCAAAAAAGCATTGACTAACTCCTGGAGCCAGCCTCGTGTAACCTCCCAGGATGCCAGTATAAGCCGGGAGGGACACGGGTCCAGTAAATATGTAGTGGCTCGCAGTCGCCCACGCAACCTGTCCATATCATCGGCAGCAACAGAGTCAAACTCCTCCCAGAACGGTCCCTCAAGACTCGCCTCCGACGTCCCCCCTGGACTACTGGGGGGGACCCACTCGCTACGGATTTGAGCGATTTTGTCCTGCAGATATTCCCCAAATTCCTCTGCTCTACCCTGCAAGGGGGCTTCCCGAGGCCTCTGCGAAAGGAGGGAGCGGGTCACCCGAAACAGGGCGGCAGGGCGGTTATCTGCGGACGCAATAAGAGTGGCACAATATTGACGCTTGGCCACTCTTAATGCCACAAGGTAGGTCCGTAAATAGGCTCTTACCTGTGTTCGGTCAGATTCGGAGTGTGAAGATCTCCATTTGCTCTCTAGGCATCTCTTGCGGCGCTTCATCACCCTTAGCTCCTTGGTAAACCAAGGGGCCATGGTGGCTCGCTGCCGCAGGAGAGGCCGTAAAGGCGCAACCCGGTCCAAGGCCCCGGCAGCCGCATTGTTCCACGCGGCCACCAGGTCCTCCATCCGGGAGCGGGTCAGGGCTACAGGAAATGGCCCAAGCTCCATCAGGCGCCTGGGGCGGAACCATCTAGGACCTTTTGGTTCCACCTCCCTGTGATGGGGGGTAGCGCCTGGGAAGTCAAGCCGGAGAAGTGAGTGATCTGACCATGAGAGGGGTGTAATAGCTAAATCCCCTATTCCCAGATCACTCTTCCACTGGCCAGAGACAAAAATAAGGTCCAGTGTGTGGCCTCCCTCGTGTGTGGGGCCCTGAATTATTTGGGTCAGGTCCATGGCTGTCATGGAAGCCATGAACTCCCGAGCCGCCTCGGATGACTCGCCTATCTACGGCAGGTTGAAATCCCCCATAACCAATAGCTTGGGGGTCTCAACCGCCATCTCTGCAATCATCTCGAGGAGCTCAGGCAGGGCTGCTGATGCATAGCGAGGAGCCAAGTATACAATCAGCAAGCCCAACTGTCTCCCTGGGCCCCATTTCATGCCTAGAGACTCACACCCGGATATCTGTGGCACAGTGAACTCTCTCGGCTCCAGATCCTCCCATATAATCACCGCTACCCCGCCACCCCTACCCAGGGCCCGCAGCTGATGGAAAGCATGGTATCCTGGTGGGCATATTTCCACAAGGGGTAAACCCCCCTCGTGGCCCAACCAGGTCTCCGTTATCCCTGCAAGGTCCGGCACCCCCTCCGAGATCAAATCATTAATGAGGGGGGCCTTATTGACAACGGACCTCGCGTTGCACAACATCAGCCTCAGGCCCTGGCTCTGTAGCTCCTGGCCACCTAGGGTGCGGGGGTTGGTACAAATGACCGGGCGTGTCCAACGGCCACAGTCTCCCAACTGACTGAAGAGTCTTCATCTATCCTCGCACCCACCCTTCCCTACGATCGTTGAAATCAAAAGACCCTCCGATGGAACAGTATTCTCCCTTCCCTCCCCAGCTCCGCTCACTTCCCTCCCGACCACACCTGTTCGCCTGGCACTAACCCCTCCCTTGGCCGGGCTAACCCTCCCCCCCACCCTGGAACCCACTAAAACATTTAAAAAACATTTAACTAAAAAGCCCCTAAGTCTCCGCTTCCTCCACCTCTCGAGATTAATAAATCCGTCATCAAGGTGGGCCCTCGAGAGGGCAGAGGGCCACACCTGCGAGAGGGGGGACTCCCGCAGTAAAATCAGGTCTGACCTCAGATACATGGTATTGTTAAAAATTCAGCAGGGCCTAAGATCTGTGCTGAAGATGTTCTGGCATGTATGCCATTAGTCCAGTGTAGTTTAAAAGGCCAGGGCTCCAATGCGGGAGGAGGTTGTCAAGAGTCAGTAGACCACAGTCCTAGATGGGGGGGGGGGATGGTAGGCTGGTCAGATAGTCAAACGTCTGTCTTTCTTTAACAACCATTCCGAGTACACTTTGTCAAGATCAATCTGTGCTGCTGAAGTCTGGTAAGATCGGATTCGCATCAGCATATCCAAGTGCTCAGTTTGCAGCCGATTGCGAGCTTTGGTCTTGATGGCATTCATCAGGCTGAAACCTCGCTCACAATCAGTGCTTGATGCTTGGAATGTTGCGCAGATGTCCAGCAGACGTGACAGCAATCCAAACTGTTGCTCTCTTAGTACAAACTGAACTACATCATCAAATGAGTGCATTAATCCAGACTTGAATTTCTCCGACACCAGAAATCTGAAGTCACGATATTGTGACTGTACAGCTGATGTGATGCTGACTTCATCCAAATCCTCAAAGAAATGCTGGTATTTTGTTTCCAACCAGAGTTGCAATCTCAGTTTCCCCAAAATTAAAAGAATTCACATTCGACAGAGCAGCAGTTTCGAATATATTCCAATCTGTCAGCTCGTTGTCTGGAAAACGACTGTCAAGATGCAAGCACACACGTTCAATGAATCTGAGTATAGGAGCTGTGTCAATGTCTGGGTTGCTCTGCATGTATTCGTGAGCTTCGTCATTCCAGTAAACCGTTTCACCTAAATACTGCAGGCGAAGCTTGGTTATTCTGGCCTTCACAAACTGAACGGCTTCGATTGGTGTCAGGTTGCTTCTTTGCAACAGCTTGTTCAACTCGGCTAATTCGCGAACAACGTCGTCAAACACGATCAATGCAGCACAAATCTGTGGATTTGTAAACTTTCTGTAACAATATTTACAGACTGGGTCACTGTGTTTCTGCTTGCTCTTTACAGTACTCAACCAAAACTGTAATGTTTCTCATCAATGCTCGCAATGCAAAATGTCTGGAAAGCCATCGTACTTCATTCAACGGTCTGAAAGCTACCGATTCACACTCAAGAACTTCTGCTAGTTCTGCAAATGCCGTTTTCTTCACAGAAGAGCGGCAGAACAGAGTGTAGACAGTTCGTAGTAAAGTCTCGATGTCCTTCATCAGTGAAACGTGCTTACACGCATCATCAATCCCTAGGTCTTCTCGATGTGCCACACAGTGCTGTTCAAGCAAATGGGATACATCTCGACGAAGCTGAGCAGCCGCACCGTTATTCTTACCCAGCATCACAGACGCACCATCTGACGTAAACATGACCATCTTTTGAATGTTGATGTTGTTTGTAGCATAGAACTCTTTTATGGCTGCTGTGATTGCTGTGCTGTCGCACGTTGACAACTGTAAAATTCCTGCAAACACGGTCTTATCAATTGCGGCATTAGACGGGCGGAATTTCGCATACAAAATCAACATTTTGGTGACTGATACATTGGTGCTTTCATCAGCAATAAGAGTATGAAAACTGGCATTACATAGATCATGCATGACTTCTTTCTGAACAACTGCATTGATGCACTCCACAAACTCAAAGCCATAATTCTTGCTGCGCTAGCTCTCCGGAATGGACACATACTTGCCTATGTGGTCATGTATGGCTGTGACTGATAATATTGACACATTCATGTTTATGGCCAGCAACACATTATCGATCAAAACTTTGACTTCATCGGCACTGGCATTTCTGCGCAGTGAAACTTCTTTTCTGTTTGCTCTCTCTTCTGCACTTTCAGTCAGTAGCCTTGGCAGCCCTCCAGATTTCTGGCCTCGTAGTTTAATGACTGAATCCAGGTGACTCTTCTGATTGATATGACACTTCAAATAATCAATTTTCTAATCATTCCACCGTTTTCCAGTGGTGAATGCGCCGCCTGTACAAGCTTCTTGGCATATCTGGCAAACAATGTCGTCACTTATTTTCACGATACGTGAAGATGTCACCCAGTTTTGTTAATTGTTTTTTAGATGAAGTTGGCAGTTCAGTCTCTACTAACTCTCCCAACCATTCTTGTTCAAACTTCAAGCTGCACTTTTTCTTTGTAACAAAGTTTACTCCAGCTTTACGTTTCGACATCCACGCTGACTGATGTACCTATAGGGTTATTACAATTATCTTTTCAAATTCATTTTGGATTAAATAAAAAACAGCTTTGAAATGAATATATAAATTGCACTTAATACCAGTAATATTAAAATAGTAAATGTTTGATATATTTCATTTTAGTGAATTTCACTTGATATACTTCATTTTAATGAGTTCACATTCAATTGCAAAAGCTGTCTATACACTGTATGCTTCTGTGAATGTATTATATGCAATTAGCTATTTTAAATGAGTAAAATTATTAAAATCCCCATTCATAAAGTCTCATTCACATCTAAGAGTTTTCTTCCATCATTAATTTGTAAACTCAAGGATTTATTGCCTGGATGTTCAACAATGCTTGCTGATTGTTTAAAAATTTGTGGGAATTTGTTCCTCTCTATACAGGTGGTTTCAGTAACCTACTACTACTGCAAAACTAATGGCAATACATTAAATTTTATTATTTTTAATATGAAAAAATAATTTGACTCATAAAATCTTATTGTTTTTCATGATTGCACACACAGAAGTTGCTTGCTATTGGAAAAAGTAATGAATAGCTAAACAGAATAGGAAATTGCATTATCCAAAACTCTAAAAAAAATGAAGTGAAAAATATTTTAACAACACTTTTTTCAAATCTTACTCCTCCTACAACCCAGTGAACTGTGTGGATGACTTTAAAGTACTTATATTGTAGTTAAGATTTTAATTCTAAAAAATTTCTAAACTCCATACTACTTGCAAATTAAATAGATTGTTAAAATGGCTCTACCATAACAAATAAGAGAAAAAAACACCTTCCTTTTATTTATAAAGTAGTGATTTTAATTTGCTCCAAATGATTTAACATTACAATGTGGGTGGGACTGGAATTTTTATTACTCAGCAATGTGGTCACAAAGCATGATGTCATGTCATGTGACCGGGCTCTCTCTCACCTCTTTCCGACTCAAGGGCATCAATCATATTAGCCCAGGGATCTGCAAAATTGGCTCTTAAGACTGGTGGACTACAACTCCCAGAATTCTGAGAGTTGAAGTCCACCAGTCTTAAAACAGCCAACTTTGCAGACCCCTGTGTTAGCCCAAAGCCTGGCGCTGGGCGGGCCTTGCTCCCCCATTGGTGGAGCCCCAAGAAGCGAGGAGGGAGAAAAAGAGATGCAGGCCAAGGAGCTTCTCCCCCCCCCCCGGCCCGCAAAAATCTTATCAGGAAGCCAGGCAGTAGCAAATTAGCTGATCACGCGGCACGTGCGGAAAGCGAGGTCTAACCGGGTGGGGCAGTGAAACTCCAGGGCTCTCTGACCTAATTCCCCATGAGAACTGTTGCCTCTGAAGTGATATTTTGCTCCAATATTTTGAATCTTTAAGCGCCCCTTTCCCTTTTTTCTTTTCAACCCACAATGATTAGTGAGGATCCTGAAGTCGGGCGGGGCTGAGAAGCGAGGAGGCAGAAAAAGAGACGGAGGCCAAGGAGCTTCCCCCCCGCCCCCTCCCAGCAAAAATCTAACTGGGGAGCCGGGCGGGCAGTAGCAAATTAGCCGATCACACCGCGTGGGCAGTAGCAAATTTACCGATCACACGGCGTGATCAACTAATTTGCTACTGTCCTCCCGGCTCCCCGGTTAGATTTTTGCTGGGAGGGGGCGGGGGGGGAAGCTCCTTGGCCTCCGTCTCTTTTTCTGTCTCCTCGCTTCTCATCCCCGCCTGACTGCAGGATCCTCCCTAATCATTTTGGGTCAAAAAGAAAAAAGGGAAAGGGGTGCTTGTTTTGAAGTGCCCCTTTCCCTTTTTTATTTTTGACCTACACTGATTAAGGAGAATCCTGAAGTCAGGCGGCAATGTACTGCGTTTAGCTGGAGCTGGCTGGAGAGTGTTTCGATTGTGATGTGATTCCCTACCCACTCTGTAGTCCGTGTGTCCACAGCAAATACGTGACGCTGCATGGCAGTTAGAAATCACTGCGCGGCGTATTCCAGGTATGTGTGCGGCCGCGCAGGCACGCACCTTAGAGGGAACAGTGGTGCTAAGGCCCATGAAGGACGTCAGACATGAAGTAGAGGTTTTGGTCTCCTTTTTATTGGAATACTCCAAGAATGGCCAAAATGCCAAGAACCCCAAACCATAGAGTTAGGAAAGTTTTATACAGTTTGACTAAAGGAGAAGGTGGGATATATGAGAAATATCTAATGAACATTTTAGTAATGACCTAACAATTCTATCGGTCTCTAGCTGTCCCTATTGCTAAGCTTTAGCTAATAATGCTTCAGGAATTATCTAATATATATTCTATTTACCCCAGACCATCTTTATTTCTAACATTCAGCTGAGGTCTGTAAAATGCCTACCTGGGTAGAATAGAATATATCTTTATTACGGTCATAGACCAGCAATAAACACCACTTTTTACAATATATTTTAAAAAATAGTGCTGACATTAACAGTGGATAATAACATCCCTGTTAAGAAAATACATGTTCTCAAACTGTTATGGTCACTCCCTAGTTTATGTGGGTGAAAAGCCGATAAGTGAGTTCCAAAAATAGTTAGAGATATCTCCCAAAAATTGGTACAAGTTGACAGCTATAATTCTGTAACCAATTTTTTTCTTGTCGACATTGCAGCAACACAGAATTTTGCCACTGCATGCGTGGTAGGCGGGTTTGAGTCCTGAAGGAGAAAGCCTACATAAAAATTGTCTGCCCTCCCTGGCAATCTCTCTAGTAAGGGGAGAATATATGGTGACCTATGAACTCTGTATAACTCACAGTACATGCCTAACTCTTACTTTTGCACAGATATTTCACTTTCTTAAGAGTGCAACTTTCTTGACACTTCCCCTAGCTCTACCCAGTACCCTGTTAGTATCCAATCCAAGATTATTTTTGCTACATTGAAGTTTGGCTTGTTTCCCCCCCCCCCCCCCCCAAACTTTAGGATGATTTTGTATACTAACGGTTGGAGATCTATACTAGAGTTTCTTCCAGGTTATGTCTTTCTTGAGCTTTTCCGCATTACATTGAGTTTTTCAGATGAAATCGGTTTGGTTTTGTACAGGTGTCACTTATGGTGATGGAAGAAAGTGTTTTAAAATGAACATATTGTTGGCCTTATAAAATTCATTCAAAAGCTTCCTTTCTGTTGCCAAGCCATATTGTCCAGCCACAATTGCTGATTGCTGCGTCGTGAGGCACCCCCCCCCCCAGGAGCTCTGCATTGTGCTTTAAAGTGGCCGGGTTTCCCGCAGTTAAAGCAATTTCTGGTGGGACGGGGGGAAGAAGAAGTGGGAAATGGTGACGGTGGCTGTATTGCAGCAGCCAGTGCCTCCATTTTATGACTTGTGGTGCTGACAATGCGACAAGCCTGCATGAAGTCAGCAAGGGTGATTCCCGGCTTGTTCGCAACGGGCTGCAAAACCTTCTGGCAGTCTGCATTAGCATTTTCATAAGCCAATTTAAGAAGAAGCTCCTTGCGAGCCTCTTCATTGTCAATTTGGCGTTCAACCGCTAAATGAAGGCGGCTGAGAAACTCCGAATAACTTTCTGCAGGACCCTGGACAATTTTTGAAAAGGTTTGGGTATGTTTTGCAATGGAGTCATCAACCTTCCGCACAGCAGCCATAGCGGCTTGAAAAATAATAGGAAAAGCAGCGCGATCAGTTTAAGTTTAGGCTGTAATGGTGCTAAGTGTGCCAGTGCCTAGGAGGTGATCCATAGTAACATTAGCTGGGAGTCCTCCCTGGACAGAAACGGTAATCTGTTTTTGATATTCTGACCACCAAACAACATACTGAGCGGGCGTAAGAATCATATTAAACAGCATTTGCCAATCAGCCAGCAACATTTCCCCTGCAGATTGAGCAAGCGAGCAAAGCAAACCGTGAGCATAGCGAGATTGCAAGCCATAAGTAGAAACAGCAACTTTAACGTCTTTTATCACTTTCATACTAAGAGAAGTATAATCAGGGACAGCAGCAGCTCCAGCAGCCGCACTTTGAGGCCTCCATTTCATGTATATCAAGGTCCCCCTGTGCCCGAGCTGTTAGCACAGCACGAATCAAAGATCCGCCCGCCGGTCGATTAGGAGCAGTGGGGGGGCAGGGACAGGGGGGGCAGGAAGGCATGGCATCATCTAATTTTTTTGCTGTTTTGTCTGGCTGCCCTTCGGTGGAAGTTTTTACAACTGAGTCATACGGAGGCGGCACCACCTCCGGGGCATTTTGATTTCCAAATGTATAGTGAATCATTAGGCATTCCATAATCATCCACCAGGTGGTTAAAATTTGAATGGGTGCCCTCGGCGGACTGTGGAAATATTCTCCCAATTTTGTCCATGTAGAGACTTTTAAGGAGCCCTTTTCGGGATAAGAAGGGCATTTTTCCCAAATATATAATAGTAAATTAACTAATTCCTTCTTTTTTAATCGGGGAAGAGTTTTACCCCTGTGAGAAGCTATTTTTATAGAAGATTCGGTTAATTCCCTCAGTTCTTGCAAATGTTCAACTTGCGGCTGAGTGAATTTTCCGCCCATACTCACGGAGTAACCACGTCGTGTTTCAGACAGGTCGAATGCGCAGCCTCTTCCAGGCGGGTAAGCGTGGGCGGTCCGAGACGTATTCCACGAAATCACGTCGAGGTCACCAGTTGTGGAAAACCGGGGCTGAATCTTCCCTGTTAGGCCAGAGGCCTTCTCCGGGGGCTGATTTCATGAGATGGAGAGTGAAGACACCACACAGGATTCCCAGGGATGAAGCCGCGCCCAGAGTTGCCTCTGGGGATCTCTTTTATTGGTAAACAAGGAAGGGCGGAGTAAGGGGTACATACTACAATTACACATAGGTTTAACACTACCATATTTGGTCATACTTCCTGTACAAGCATTCTATTGGTTCCTGGTGTCATGTTTCCATTGGCTGCTCATCCTGGCATTGTGGTGATGAGATCCTTTTGTCTCCTTTGTTCTTCCTCCTAGTGTGGTTCAGCCTCCTTCCAGAGGCCTACACGTAGTGGAAAATTACCAGAGATAGTTCTTCTGAGCACATGTTTTTTGTTTAGCCCTTAATGGTGTTTCAGGTACTACTGCAACATCAATGATGCATGAAAAGGTTCTAAACCATATTTATTATACTCCAGGATATGTAGGGAGTTATGGAGGAGTAAATACCCTTTTTCAGGAAGCTAGAAAACATGATAAAAACCTGACCATGAAGCAAGTCAAGATGTGGCTGTCAGGGCAAGATGCTTATATGCTTCATAAGCCTGCAAGAATTAATTTTCCTAGAAATAAAACAGTAGTGTCTGGCTTAGATCATCAATGGCAGGCCAATCTCATAGATGTCTCCAAAATTTCTAAAGAGAACCATGGAAAAAATACATCTTAGCAGTTATCGATGTGTTATCTAAATATGCCTGGGCCTCCCCTTTATCTGATAAATCAGGGAGTGACATTACATCCGCCTTCCAGAATATCTTTGAAACAGTATGTGCACCCTGAAAAATAGAGACAGATGCTGGTAAAGAGTCCTTGAATACACCACTGAAGAAACTTTTAACACGTTATAGCATTCATCATTTTGTCACCCATAGTGAAACAAAAGCAGGAGTTATAGAGAGGTTTAATAGAACCCTAAAAAACAAACTGGAGATATTTCACAGCTAGAAATACCCATCGGTATGTGGACATTTTGGAAGACACTCTTCAGCGGTACAATAGCACTTACCATTGTAGCATCGGGACTGCTCCTAAAAATGTAAATTTGTCTAACGAAAGGGATGTGTGGCTGAGACTTTATGGGGTAAGTTTAAAAAGTAAAAGAAAGGAAAAATGTCTTAAGGTGGGGGATCATGTCAGGGTATCTAGACTGAAGGGAAAGTTTGAAAAGGGCTATCAGCAAACCTATACGGATGAGATATTCATCGTCAAAGAACTGGGGACAAAGGGGGAAAGAGTGGTGTATAGATTAAATGATTACACAGGGAGCTTTTTACTTTGAGGAGCTCCAAAAGGTTCCTGCTGACCAACAGCGTATATACAGAATAGAGAAAATTATCCAAAAAAGAGGGCAGGGGAGACGCAGAGAATTTCTAGTCAAATGGAATGGCTGGCCAGAGAAGTTCAACAGTTGGGTTAAGGCTACTGAAGTACAACATCTTTGAAATGTCAGATTTTTACATCACCCTCCCCAGCAATGCATCAGCAGCAATTTTTCCCCAAAACAAAAATTCTAATTTTACTATTCAATTAGCGAGATCGTTGGATCTTCCAGGGTCATGGGAAGTAGGGCTAGCAGAGATACAGTATCCGCATAGTTGGCACACGTTAACTTCTCCTGGATATTTTGAAATTGCTAACAAGAGAAAGAAATGACATTTTTCTTTGAGAAATGGGTACTATAATAGCATCCGACATCTGTTAGAAAATATGAACATGCTTATATCAAATGCCAAGGATGGCCCTAAGACAACCCTACATTATGATTCAGTGGGTCAAAAAATTAATCTTAAAGGAGATGAACCTCATACCATTCTAGTTAGCGGAGCATTTGGACATCTATTAGGTATGTTCCCTGGATTCAGCACCTTATTTGTTTACACAGACATTGTAGAGCTCCAGATAGTAGGTGACTTCTATATGCCATTACTATGCTGTGTACCTGTGCTGGGGCAAGACAATGATTTCATAACTATGACCTATGACTCTCCACATTATGTGCCAGTCAGCAAACATCACATCGATACCGTTACTGTAAAAATCAAAACCGACCAGGACAAAAACGTGCATTTTTATCATGGGAAGGAGATTGTCAAGCTTCATTTTAGGCCTCTGAAAAGTGAAGGATGGTTGTAAACGAGCACAGGAGACCTCAAGACTATGTGGCTTACTACCGGGCACACAAGCTGGGGGAGGCCTTCCAGGCTTCCGAGGCACCCCTATTATTTACAGGACTGGTTTAGGAGGGTTGTTCCATGGACTTTTTCGAAAAGCAATGCCTTTTTTTGAGACGAGGATTAGAAATCATAAAGCTGCATGTGAAATCTGCCAAAAACATCGCCAGAGATGTTGCAGGGCATCTTGTATCCCGTGTTGTTGAGAGCGGGCAGGATGGATCAGGGCTGGTCATAGCCAGGAAGAATTATGCATTGGGGCCGCCTATTCCATTTAAAAGGAGGAGAAGACTTGTGAAAAAGCCCCGTCATACCAAGAGGAGACGTGCACAGAAGAGGAAACCCTGTGACAAGGAAGACATATTCTAATACATTATGTCATTTATTCATTCTGCTTCAGAGGAATGTGTTAAATCTGAACTGGATCATTTTCAACTGGCTCCTACACAGACCAGTATAAAAAGGTACCGCGATCATCCCAGGTTGAGATGTCCTGGTGTTGTTTCATTTTGTTCAGCAAAAGTTCTGCATTTTTCTTATAATGAACGCTCACATCCCTTAGGATATCATTGTCACGGTGTGAATTCCGCCCTGGAATTAATGAGTATGGATCTTGGAATATCCTTGAAGTATACTTTTGAAATAAGTAAAAATAACCCTGAGGCATAATCTAAGACAAACATTTTATTGTAAATAAAGTAAAAATACAAACTTACTAACTAATAATTACATGTTGGCAGAGAGTTCCTGTCTGCCCTGCAGATGGACAAAGGAAGAAAGTAAAGTGAAGGTATATGGAATGTATGACATGCGCAGTAAATCATTGCTGATAAGAAACAGTTCATTCTGCCGTATAACTCAGAATGTAGGCACAGCTGGCAAACCAAATAAACACAGTGACAATCATCCATAGCTGTGTCCTGTGGAGATGGATGTGGCGGCTGTTCTGGTAATGTTGGAAATGGCTGAGGTTCTCCCGGTGGATAAATGAGATTCAGTTTGTCCTTTTCAGACTCATTTTGCCTGGTCAGTCTTAGATACCTCTGCAGTACAGAATTGTAGAGCTTTATCTTGTCACCATCACTCAAATCATGCCTCTAAAGTATATTGCGCATCTCATCATCCAACCGGATAGTGGCTGTAGTCCCCATAGTAGGCGTTCTGCCCTGTTCTGCTCCATCTGATGATGCAACACTAGATACATTTTCTCGGCATGGTCCATGGTTTATCCTGCTAATAGTCTAGTCAACAGAGGAATAGCCATCCCTAGTAAGGGCCCTAAAAAACCACCCGACTGAAGTATGATCTGCTTCTTCTTTTTGAGTGAAACCTTTCTATCACTCAACTTTTTAATGACACTCTTCTTACTCTTTAGAGCCCGGAATTGTGAAGGTTTCAGAGGAAGATTTCCTTTTAGGTTGTTCAATGCTATTTCTAGCATTGCATAAGATGGCTTTTCTCTGTCTTGGTTCGGCCTTTACTAAGATTTTTAAAAGCCCCCAATTTCTACGTAACCTCTCTGACATCTTAAATGAACTAGTGCTAAGGTAACCGGGCTACAACTTTTTACTCTTTTTTTTTCATTGTGTAAACAGTAGGCCAATCAAGGGGGAAGAGTCCTTTACTTAGCCTATAGGATTCTGGAGTGGTGACTGACAAATCTACTAATAGGTACCCATGTGGTTTGTGAGTGGATCTTGGAATACTTCAAAAAATACTTTGTGTTAGTGGGATGCATCTGCCTGGCCAGTGTGACAATTTGCATCTGATCACAGGGGCTTCTGAATAATACCAAATATTTGGAATTCAGAGCTATTGTCCTCATTTTCTTACATTGAAAAAAACAGGTTTTGTATTATGAGAATAATGCTCAGGTTTCTGTAATGAATGTACTGTGTAAAAGCCTTCTCTATTTGGTTGCTGTCACCGGCAGATGCCATGAGATCATCTATCACAGCTAGAGTTATTTGATTTGGCGGAAACAAAACATCATCTTCAAAAGAAGACGGAAGACCCAAAAAATAAACCCGAGATACATTCTAAGAAACACATTTTATTGTAAAGAAAATGAAAACAAAACCTACTAGCTAATGATTACAAATTTTTTAAAAAAGATGTGGACATGCGTAGTGAGCTTAGTGATAAGAGTCAGATCAGTCTACCGTATGTCTTAGAGTTTAAGCACAGCTGGCAAACAAACAAACAAACGCAGTGACAAGACCTTCCATAAGTTTAATATAAGGGAATTTATTAAGCAGTTCTTTGTATAGAGGTTGCCAACAGCTATAAAACCATACAATATTTTGCGGACTTTGAGACAATACCACATCACCATGTTCTAACATTTGTTTGATAAAAAAAGATTTGCCAGAATTGGACAGTCCACTTATAATACAGGAAAAAGGGTGTGCAAATTGTGCAATGTTTCCATAATCATTTAATAATAATAAATAATAATAATAATATATTTATTTCTTAGCCGCACCCTCTCCCGAAGGACTCGGGGCGGCGTACAACGAAACATACGAAATAAATATGTAAACAAAACAAACATATAACAAAGGTACACTAAAACATACATAAGGAGGAGGTCGATTGATAAAAACAATTAAAATACTGTATTTAAAACCCCTAGAAATTAAATATAATTAAAATACCCAGTTAAAAACCCGTCAGGAGCGATATGGTTAGATCAAAGTTGAGCCAGGCCAGCTGCTTGGAATAGGTGGGTCTTAAGCTTAATACGGAAGGAGCGGAGGTCAGAGGTCTTCCTAATATCCGGAGGGAGGTCATTCCACAGGGCTGGGCCCGCCACAGAGAAGGCTCTACTCCTAGGCGCCGCCCCACGACATTGTCTAGCGGACGGCACCTGGAGGAGCCCCTCTCTGTGCGAGCGAATTGGTTGCAGGGATGTATGGGGCAGAATACGATCCCGCAAGTAACTAGGTCCTAAGCCATGGAGCGCTTTAAAGATAGTTATCAAAACCTTGAAACGCACCCGATAGACCACAGGAAGCCAGTGCAGCTCGCGCAGGAAACGGTGTCACATGGGAGTACCTAGTACTCCCCATAATTACCCGCGCGGCTGCGTTCTGGACCAACTGCAGCCTCCGGGTGCATTTCAAGGGAAGCCCCATGTAGAGAGCGTTACAGTAGTCCAAGCGAGACGTCACCAGCGCATGAGTGACTGTGCGCAAGGCATCCCGGTCCAGTAGGGGGCGCAATTGGCGCACCAGGCGAACCTGGTGGAACGCCCCCCTTGCCACGGCTGTCACATGGTCATCCATGGACAGCCGGGCATCTAGGAGGACGCCCAAATTGCGCGCCCGCTCCACGGGGGCAAGATGGATGCCCCCAATGGCCAATGATGGAATTAATTGGCTGAACCGGGGGGCTGGTACCCACAGCCACTCCGTCTTGGAAGGGTTGAGCTTGAGTCGGTTGTCATCCATCCAGATCCGTACGGCTTCCACACACCGGGACATCACTTCGATGGCCTCGTTGGGGTGGTTCGGGGTGGAAAAGTACAGCTGAGTATCATCAGCGTACAGATGGTATCCCACCCCGAAACCACGGATGATCTCACCCAGCGGCTTCATATAACCGTAAGGCAGTGTATAGTAATCCTCACTCTTTAATAACCTTTTATTATACACTACTTTTAGAGTTTTTCAGAGGACCCTCCTTTCTAGGATCCACTGTTTCTTAACCCTGACAATCCCCAACTGCTCTACCCTGATCTCTTTTTTTTCTCTCTGCGTCAGACAAACAATAATCATTTACCAAATCTTTAAAACTGTCAAAGTTAACTTTACTGCTATTACCACAATTTAACGTGATTCCCTTCACCTTTACCACCGCTTCATCGTTGGACAAAGCATAAGCATACTTTTTGGGGCTGGCTGCAACAAACTCTGTTATTGTAGTGTTCGGTTGAATTTCACTTGTCACTTGTCCTAAATAATCACCCAAAGGGGGTGTCCACCTCCCCTCTCTACTTACAAAGATGACTGAATTGGTGTCATGGTACAGACACCTATCACCCAGCCCTTCCAATAGTCTTTATAATTCCAGCCGTGCATAAGCGGTTGTAAAGCTGGCAATGAATACATTAGTGCATGTGGATTTGGTGGGGTGGTTCTTGGCTGTTTTCTACGTCATGTCTCTGTATCCACAAACTCACATGAGGAAACATCATAATAGGGTACAAAAAGATATTTGAATAAATCCTCAGGGTTTGTCACCACTGATTTGGCCAGGTGCTTTGGCCAAACTTGCCCCACAGCAAATTTAAAAAGAGTTTGGCAATCTGTCTTTTAGCAGGATTTAGTTCAATGTGGTCACGTCGTAAACGGACACCTTTCATCTTTTTGTAATCCTGAATATATTGCTCTTTATCCTGATCTGTTTTGCACCATTCAGGGTAACCACTGGCCTCCTGTTTCTGTCTGAGATGTATGTTCATATATCCTGAAAATAACTCATTTTTTTTTCCAAAAAGTTTTATTGGTTTTTTAAAACATTTATAAGGAAAAGGGTAAGTGGAATGGTTACAAATTTTGGCAGTTGCAAGTGTGGCAGACGCCCCCTCCCTCCAAACTCATAGGTTACATCTAAATATCAAACATTAATACATAATCATAAAAAATCAGCGTATTAATTCTAGAAAAGATAATTTTCAATCGGTTTATATAGTTATGATATATAGTCTAGATATAATTTCATTATTACTTTCGGTCTGTTTATAACATTGTGGTTTTCTTATTCATTTTTGTGATCTGAGCTTTCTTGGTGTTGCCCCTTCACCCCCCGCTGGCAGAGCTCCGGCCCCTCCCGTGTCCTGTGTGACCATTGTGGTATCTTCTGTTTTTTCTAGGTTCGCTTTATTTTTTTCCATAAAGGCCTGTGCCTCTATGGGTGTGTTGATTCTGATTCTTGTCTCCTCCCAGAATATCAGCATACCTTCAGGTATCAACCATCTAAACCACACCCCCTTCTGGTATAGTTTATTTGCGAATTGCGAATAGTTTTTCCTTTTCTCCCTAATTTTTTTGGGAATCTGCTTTAGAATGGTTATCTCCCTGTCATGGTATGTCAGTGTTTGCCCCCTTTGTACACCCAGAATTTCATCTCTTGTGCTTTTCCTAAGGAATTTAATATGAACCTCCCTGGGTACATTGTGTGTTCTGGCATATGCTGAATTCACTCTATAGACCAGATCTATCTCCCATTCCATCTGCTGTTTATCTTTGTGTATGTATTCAGCTAAAATATTAGTCATAATGTCCCTTATGTTTTCCCCATCTGTTTCTATTACATTTTGAAATCTAAGATAAAAGGACATTCTCTCAAACTCTGTTTTCATTTGTTGGATATCAAGTTCTTTGTTTCCCTTCTGTAAAGCCTCTACCCCCCCCCTCTCGCCTCCGCCACCCCACCCTCCACAAGGTCCAGTCTCTGTGAATTCTTATAAATTTGAGCTTGATTTTCTTTAATTTCATCTTTCATTTCCCTTAGCTGTTTCTTGATTTCCTCCTGGCCCTGTAGAATTTGTTGAAGCATTTGTTGTTCCGGCGGCTACGGCGACGGGCAAGGACTTTGCCCGCTCCCGCTCTTCGGTGGGCTTCCCCCGTCTTCGGGGGGGCACAGGACGCCCCAAAGAGGCGTCCTGCCGAAGGAGCGGCTCGCGGAAGGCTCTGGCACCGGCGGCGGCTGGTGGGGGCTTTTCTGCTTTGCTCCAGGCACCAGGGAGCAGTTTTGGAGGACGCGCCTGCGTCTCGCCCCATGCCGATCGGAGAATGCAAAACTGAAGGAAGCAGCGGCGGTGCGGTGAGATGCTTCCTCTCTTCATCCCCTTACTTTTGAATGGATAGACTTTTCAGTAATTTTAAAAGTTAACCTTTCGGATTCACTCTTTGAGGAGCGGCTAGAGGGGAGGGATTCCCCCCCCTTGGACAAGCGGCTTGTTAAAACTCTGCTCTCGCCCCCAGGGGAAGGAGGAGGGGGGAGAGCCAACTAACGATGCCTCACCCCAGCAAAAGTGCTTTTCATGGGACTTAGATACAGAACTTATTGATGATCTGAGAACTTTTTGAACTTTTTTAAAAAAAATTATGCCTCTGAGCCCAAAGCTGGCAGGGCAAGATGGCACACTTCCGTTGTCTTCATGAACTGTGAAACCTGACTCCACCTTTAAAATTCAGGCTTCCGGTCTTTGTCTCCGAGTCGCCCAGAGGAATCTCTTGTGGATTGTGATTTTCTGAACTCTTTGGAGAAAAAACTTTTATCTATTGCTAGAGTGACTAAAGAAACTCCCACCTGTTTGGATCCTCTGCCTTCTGGACTCGCCTGCCTGCTCTACTTCTCCAGCTGCCCAGTTTCTACACTGACTGATCTCTTTGCTTTTTAAACCATGTCTCCAAAAAGACCACCTCCTGGAAAACCTGGCTTTGCCACTTCTGCTCCAACATCTGCAACATCCAGTCCAGCCACACAGTCAAAGATAACAGAACTGATGCAACCTAAGACTACAGAGATAGACCTTCAACGAAAATAACTCATTTGATGTTCTTTCAAAATGACAGATCTCATAGATTTCAACAATTCTGTAACATTTTTCTAAGGCTACATTCAATTCAACAGTACACCATGTCCCAGTCAGAACTCTTTCCTCATCACTGTGTTTACAGAGGGATGTTTACAGTTTTTCTGTGCAGGTTGCGCACAAACTAAACATTAATTTGCCCCCTGATTTGTAAGGTAGGACTGGGAAATAGAGATTCCTTGGCGGGCACACTTTGACTAACCCAAAATATTGCTTATGTCCCCAAAGTTTTGATAGATGATTTGAGGGTGCCCAATTGGATACTCCTTTGTCTTATTCACAAAAGGGTACAAACTGGTGAAATCATAGTATAAAGATTTATTCACCAGGTTTTGGTTTGTAGTACAGGCATGTAGCATTTATTCTACCACCAAAAATAGCATCTTGAGGTTTCAAAAGAGTTGGGAGCTTATTCTCAACTAGAAACTGTTTCAAAGATGTGTCATCCTCCACCATGGCCCACCATTCATGTTCCCAGATGCAGCGTACAGCATAATCCTGTGCCCTGAGGTACTCTTCTTTAATCCTAGTACGGGTGTGCAGGCTACCATATGTTGAATCAAGTAATTTATTGAAGTCTTTCAAAGTAGCAGACAGGGCATTCATGAAAAAAACAGCCGCGCGAAATTCAAAAGCCGTGGATGTTCCATTTATGACAGCTGAACCATCCAAAATATATTTGCCCACTTTCTTTTCACTGCCCTTCAGAGCATGTTGAATATTGGGCTTCTCAGTGTGCTCTATATGCAACAACCATTGAATCGCTGGAGCTGAATAACTTTTCTGTGTATTGTGATAATTGTCCAAAGGATCTAAAGCAATGGTATTGCTTTTCAAATGCATGAACCGGTACTACGCCATGCAGACAGATGCCAATGTGATATATTGGAAGGGGTCAATGCATTGAATCTCCTCAACAATACCCCCCTGACCCGACAGTGGTACTCACACTCAGTCATTTTCATCACCTGATCCCTAAATCAAATACAGCCCTCTCTTAATGTATCTACATCCTGTCTGCAATAGTAAGCCAGAGCCTTCTTTAGTTTAAACACAGTACCTCTATTAGCATTGTGCCATTTCAGGAATTCTTCTCTGTCCCCAGGCGTCATGGTTTCTGGGCTGTACTACTTGGTTTCAGGGAGTGGTCCTACGTAGTCTTGATTGGCCATTGTATTGAACAAGTGGGGGAAATATCTTATGCAGCCTTGAAACCCCATAGCTTTGGGTAATTTGGATAATTTAAGTGGTAAAAATGAGACGCTACCAATAAACCGAATTTTATAATCTGGAAGGGTAATACACAGAAGTTTCCCTCCTTGGCTTATAAATTGAACCCTAACCTTTTCACGGATCAGCTGCCTCAGTACTAGGTACACATCATAACCTTTGGAGCTGTGAGCGATAAAAGTACATCCTTTAAACTTATGATTATAAAGAATTTATAAATTAGGTATATGGGTGCCCGTTTCTTGGTAGCATTCAAAATAATAAATGATGTATCTTTCGCCAATTCATGGTCTGTCCAACAATTTTAGAAAGCATAAATGACCTTCCAAGCTTACAACCTTCTCAGAGCACTGCCCACACTTGACTTCTTGCACTTTTTGTGGGGGTTAAAAGACATAAACCCCACATGTTTCACAATATTTTTTTTATTCTTACAGTCAACTTTTCCCTCCTTAGCGAGTTGTGTGTGCCTTTCAACACATTCCTTAGACCGACAAGACACTTTGCACCTACAACAGCACATCTTCTCCACCTCAACCTGCTGACATTCTTGCTTTAGGCAAACTCTGCAAATATATTGACAGCCATGACTAAATTTGTGGTGGTAGGGCATGTCGCAGAATTTACAGAAATAGCGTTCACCCAGGAAGCTCTTGATATTTTTGATGCCATTGTAACGCTTGTCATGTAATAATGTAAATACTATTTTTTCTTTCTGCGGGCGACCTGTGACAAAAAACCGCCACCCGTCCTGCATATAAAACAAGATCTGTATAGTGACCTGTAAATGTTTTTCAAAGATGTATATCTGAGAAAAGTCAATCCTGTTTTCTGTGGAAATACCCAGTCTTTTTACTTTACTTTACTTTATTTCAAATTTATAAACCGCTCCCTCTCCCCGAAGGGACTCGGGGCGGTGTACAGTCGAAATAAAAAACACCATACATACATATAGATACATATAGGTAGAGGAGGCAATATACAAACTGTACAGTAAAGTAAGATTAAGAACAACATTAAAAACAACCCCTAAAAACTACCCCAGAATTAAATTAAATAATTAAAAATAACTGCCAGGAGGATAAGAATAGAACTATAGATGGGCTAGGCCAGCTAATTGGAACAGGTGGGTCTTGAGTTTCTTACGGAAGGAGTGGAGGTCAGTAGTGATTCTAATATCGGGGGGGAGGTCATTCCAGAGGGTTGGGCCCATCACAGAGAAGGCCCTACTCCTGGGCGCCGCCTGTTGGCATTGCTTGGTGGACGGCACCCGGAGAAGTCCCTCCCTGTGAGAGCGAATTGGTCGCAGGGATGTATGGGGTAGGATGCAATCCCGCAGGTAACTAGGTCCTGTGCCATGGAGCACTTTAAAGATGGTAATCAACACCTTGAAACCCACCCGAAAAACCACAGGTAGCCAGTGCAGCTCGCGCAGGAGAGGTGTTATGTGGGAGTATCTAGTACTCCCCATGATAGCCCGCGCGGCCGCATTCTGGACCAGCTGCAGTCCTCGGGTGCATCTCAAGGGGAGCCCCATGTAGAGAGCGTTGCAGTAGTCCAGACGAGATGTCACCAGCGCATGAGTGACTGTGCGAAGGGCGTCCTGGTCCAATAAGGGGCGCAATTGGCGCACCAGGCGGACCTGGTGGAACGCCCCCCTCGCCACGGCTGCCACATGGTCATCCATCGACAACCAGGCATCTAGGAGGACGCCCAAATTGTGCGCCCGTTCCACGGGGGCCAGTTGCTCGCCCCCAATGGCCAGCGATGGAGTCTACTGGTTGAACCGGGGCGCCGGTAGCCACAGCCACTCCGTCTTGGAGGGGTTGAACTTGAGTGTGTTGTCCCCCATCCAGACCCGAACGGCTTCCAGGCACCGGGACATCATTTTGACGGCCTCGTTGGGGTGGTTCAGGGTGGAGATGTACAGCTGCGTGTCATCAACGTACAGATGGTATCCAACCCCAAACCACGAATGATCTTGCCCAGCAGCTTCATATATGTGTTGAACAGGAGGGGCGAGAGGACCAACCCGTGTGGCACCCCACAAGTGAGCGGCCTCAGGGTCAACCTCTGCTCCCCTGCCAATACGCATTGCGTCTGGTCGGAGAGGTAGGAGCAGAACCACCGCAAAACAGTGCCCCCCACGCCCACCCCCTCCAGCCGGCGCAATAGGATACCATGGTCGATGGTATCAAAAGCCGCTGAGAGGTCTAATAGGACCAGGATAGAGGAACACCCCCTATCTCTGGCCCTCCAGAGAACATCCACCAACGCGACCAAGGCCGTCTCCGTGCTGTGACCGGGCCGGAAACCGGACTGGCGCAGGTCTAGATAATCGATTTCCTCCAGGTGATGTGGGAACTTCTCTCCTTGTGCCACCACACTCTCTACAACCTTTGCTAAAAAGGGAAGGTTGGAGACTGGACGATAATTAGCTAGCTCCGCCGGGTCCAGAGAAGGCTTCTTGAGTAAGGGCCTCACCACCGCCTCTTTCAAGGCAGCCGGCAAGGACCCCTCACCCAATGAAGCGTTCACTAGCCCCAGGAGCCAGCCTCGTGTGACCTCCCAGGATGCCAGTACAAGCCAGGAGGGACACGGGTCCAATAAACATGTAGTGGCTCGCAGTCGCCCACGCAACCTGTCCATATTATTGGCGGCAACAGAGTCAAACTCCTCCCAGAGTGGTCCCTCAAGACTTGCTTCTGCCATCCCCCCGGTCCACTGAAGGGGACCCATTCACTCCGGATCTGAGCGATTTTGTCCTGCAGATATTCCCCCCAAATTCCTCCGCTCTACCCTGCAAGGGGGCTTCCCGCGGCCTCTGTAATATAGGAGGGAGCGGGTCACCCAAAACAGGGCGGCAGGGCGGTTATCTGCGGACGCAATAAGAGCGGCACAATGTTGACATTTGGCCGCTCTTAATGCCACAAGGTAGGTCTGTAAATAGGCTGTTAACTGTTTTCGGTCAGATTCGGAGCGTGAGGACCTCCATCTGCTCTCTAGGCATCTCTTGTGGCGTTTCATCACCCTTAGCTCCTTGGTAAACCAAGGGGCCAGGGTGGTTCGTTGCCACAGGAGAGGCCGCAAAGGCGCAACCCGGTCCACGGCCCCGGCAGCCGCATTATTCCATGCGGTCACCAGGTCCTCCATCCGGGAGCGGGTCAGGGTTACAGGAAGTGGCCCAAGTTCCATCTGGAACCCATCCGGTTCCATCAGGCGCCTGGGGCGGAACCATCTAGGACAATCTGGTTCCGCCTCCCCCCGCGGTGAGGGGTAGCGCCAGGGAAGTCGAGCCGGAGAGATGAGTGATCTGACCATGACAGGGGTGTAATAACCAAATCCCCTATTCCCAGATTATTCGTCCACTGTCCAGAGACAAAAATAAGGTCCAGCGTGCGGCCTCCCTCGTGTGTGGGGCCCTGAATTAGTTGGGTCAGGTCCATGGCTGTCATGGAAGCCATGAACTCCCAAGCCACCTCAGATGCTTCACACATCGACGGCAGGTTGAAATCCCCCATAACCAGAAGTTTGGGGGTCTCAACCGCCGTCTCAGCGATCAGCTCGAGGAGCTCAGGCAGGCCCGCTGATGCATAGCGAGGAGCCAAGTATACAATCAGCAAGCCCAACTGCCTCCCTGGGTCCCATTTCACGCCAAGAGACTCACACCCGGATATCTGTGGCACAGTGAATTCCCTCAGTTCCAGACTCTCCCGTATAACTACCGCCACCCCACCACCCTTACCCAGGGCCCGGGGCTGATGAAATGCACGGTAGCCCGGTGGGCACATTTCCACGAGGGGTAAACCGCCCTCGTGACCCAACCAGGTCTCCGTTATCCCTGCAAGGTCCAGCTCCCCCTCCGAGATCAAATCATTAATGAGGGGGGCCTTATTGACAATGGACCTTGCATTGCATAACATCAGTCTCAGGCCCTGGCTCTGTAGGTCCTGACCACCTAGAGTGCGGGGGTTGGTACAAGTGACCGGGCGTGTCCAGCAGCCACGGTCTCCCAACCGGCTACAGGATTTTCGTCCATCCTCGCACCCACCCCTCCCTACGACCGTTGGAATTGGACACTGGAATATCATTCTCCCTCCCCTCCCCCACTCCGTTCACTCCTCTCCCGACCACACCTGTTCGCCTGGCACTAATCCCCCTCCTGGCCTGATTAACCCTCCCCCCCACCCTGGAACCCCCTAAAACAGATAAAAAACATTTTGTTAAAAAACCCCTGAGTCTCCGCTTCCTCCACCTCTCTGGGTTAATGAACCCGTCATCAAGGTGGGCCCTTGAAAGGGCAAAGGGCTATACCTGCGAGAGGGGGGACTCCCGCAGTAGGAGCAGGTCTGACCTCAAATAAATAATGGTTTTAAAAGCTGCAGCAGGGCTAGGGTGCTGTCGATGTTAAATAAAATTAACAAGCCAGGGTTCCATGCGAAGGGGACAGCAGTGCCAATAGTCACATCCTAGATGGAAAGGATGGTTAGCTGGTCAGCTGGTCAGCTGGTCGGGTGATCAATAGATCAGTGGATGGAGCCTAGGAGGCAGTCCATGGTGGGCGGTAAGAGGCAAATAGTCCATGGTAGAATTGATGGTAGAATTGATGGTAAGCGGAGGAGATAGAGATGAATAGTAGATGAATAGTAGGACGGTAGGGGTGAAAGATGGTAGGGGGTAATCCAGCAGGTACACACCGACAGTCCGCTGGAAGCCGATGGGCCGATAATCGGTGGATGGTTAACGAGGAGGGGATGGACACAACCATGGCAGGCAGCTGGCAGGAGGTCGATGAATCGTCTGCCAGCCTGGCGTTAAGCCTCCTGCCAGTTCCCAGGGCGAGCCCTGCCCTGCCCCTGGTGCCACAGGTCTCCCTCCTCCTGCCAAAGCTCCGGCGCGAACCTCCAGCGTCTGGTTCCCTTCGTGGCCTGCCTCCACATGCTTGACGACCCCCAGCCGCTGCTCCAGGCCCGAGCGCCGCTCCGGCCGGCCTACAGGCCTCCCGCAGACTTTCCATCGGCCTCCGGCGCCTCGAGCCTTGTTCAGCCCCCACACGGCCCTCAAACGGCCCTCGCCGGGCTTCCCGTTAGTTCGCACTCACAGCGGCCGAGAATTTAGCATTCGGCGTCTCCTCAATCCTCATCGCCGTTGTCGTCGCCACTCGGGTCGCCGGATCGAGTGCCGTATCCTCCCGGGTCGCTTGGGACCTCGCCGCCACCCCCTTCGTCATTCCTCCACCGCCGCCACCGCCTCCGGCCTCCAGTTCCAGTTCCACTTCATCTCCAGCCGGCACGTTCTCCTCCCCACCTGGCTGTCCGACCCCCCTGGAGGACCAATTTAGATCCTAGGAAAAGCCAGGGTGGTCGTTGATCTGATTCCCGGCCCTCAAAGTGGAAAAGAGGGCCGGCAGCAACCCTGCCCCCAAAGAGCCCCCGTAAACATACGGAGCTCAGAAGCCGGCCGCCATTTCCCCAGGAAGCTCCTCCTCCTCCCTACTGTGAAGTTCCCTGCCCCTGGTAATAATTTCTTGATTTCTAACATCAGCACCAATCAGATAGAGCAAACAGCTAGCAAAACAAAGAAATTCACCTTCCACATTGAATCTAGTAGGTGTTGTCTTTTTTTCTCCAGTACTCTGGTGAGCAGCAAAGTGTTTAACTTCCTAAGCCCCCCCCTCCTTGTTCTTCATGATGGTAACCACTAATTGCACATTACCACCCCCCCACACACACAACATCTCAGCCTTACTTTGAAGCAGTTTTTCAACACTGGACAGAAAATCATCAGAATTTAAATCATTCACACACCTCCTAAGAGAAAAGAGAGGATGGTTTAGCCCCTCTGCATCCAACCAGAGTTGAACAAAATCATTTGGGCCTATGTTCATTGTCAGGGTGGAATTTCAGCCTGTTCTCCTCCTGGGGTAATTGTATTTAATGAGGGATGAACCGTGGTTTTTCCTTGAAGTATACTTCATAATTAAGAAAAATACACCCGAGATATTTTCTAAGAAACACATTTTATTGTAAAGAAAATGAAAACAAAACTTACTAGCTAATAATTACATTTAGGCAGTGTTCCTGCCTATCTTCTTGGCAGGTGAACAAGAAAATTAAAAAAAAATGTGGACATGCATAGTGAGCTTAGTGATACGAGTCAGATCAGTCTACCATATGTCTTAGAGGTTAAGCACAACTGGCAAACAAAAACCGCAGTGACATTCATAGCAACATTATTCAAAAGAATCTTAACACATTATGAATAGCGTCTATAGCAACTACAAAAGACCGGATTCGGTCAAGATTAACAAATCTGTATGCTGATAGTATTCCACAGCTCTGAATTTCGGACAGGGCTCTTCCATGCCTGCACCATATCCAGATAAACATTGTTCATATTCTGAGAGTTTGCAGATCTAGGAAATTGTAGCTGGGGCATATTCTGAGAGTTTGCAGATCTAGGAAATTGTAGCTGGGGCATAGAATGACATGTATCTTCTTCTGGTTGAGAGACAATCATAGAATCACAACTAACACTGTCTGCTGGGAATGCAGGAAGTCCAGCGCCATGCATTTTTGTTTTTTTGCAGGATGGCTCTGGTTAAAAAAACAAGCAAACAAACAAAAAATTATCACATACATTCCTAATAAAGTAATGCCAACACACACACACACACCTTTAGTTTTTTTAAAATAATACTAATAGTTTTGTAGTTGGATAATATGCTAGATATTATACCTCCTAACATCATTCGTGTTATGTGGCTTGTGGAAGGCTGAGGGGTCATGTCATGCTGGGGCCCCTGGTGTTCTGCAGGAATAGTGAGCTCCACAGATGGCCGATTGTCCTCCCATTGTGAAGGAAAAGAAAAACCCAATAGTCAGAATTGTTGCAGAAATGTTTATAAGAATCTAAATGTATGAAAGTATGAAAGATAATTACCTTCATATGCCCTCAAACATTCTGAGTCTGTCAATTCATTCTAGTGAGAAAAAAAGTCAAACAAGCAAGCAAGTAAGAATGTTATAAACACATTTTACATCTTAGAGGGGTCAGTGTTTCAAAAAAAACAATACAATACAATACAATACAATAGTAGAGTTGGAAGGGACCTTGGAGGTCTTCTAGTCCAACCCCCTGCCTAGGCAGGAAGCCCTATACCATTTCAGACAAATAGCTATCCAACATCTTCTTCACTCTCTTAATTTATTCTTAGAGTTCTAGAGGATGGATTATGTATCTAATCCCCACTGAGGAGTCGAAAGTATTGTTGTTAGAGTAAGAGCATGGCTGCTGGGAAATTCTGTGGGGTTAAAGTCCACAAGTTTTAAAGTTGTCAAGTTCGGACACCCCTGTCTTAAAGCCTGATTGTTTCTGCTGCTCAGAAATCTCTTCTGAACCTGCTTTATGCTGAATGAAAATAGCTCTAGAGATTTACTTTCTCTGTGCATAATGGAATAGGAAGTCATATATACTGCCCTTCCTCTAAGTTAGAAGAGGTGTACGAGAGAGGCCATTTGTGTTTGAATGCAGGCACAGTGGTGGGAAACCAATGGCTCTCTGGACTCTTTACAATAATAATACAATAGTAGAGTTGGAAGGGACCTTGGAGGTCTTCTAGTCAACCCCCTGCCTAGGCAGGAAACCCTATACCATTTCAGACAGATGGCTATCCAACATCTTCTTAAAGACTTCCAGTGTTGGGGCATTCACAACTTTTGGAGGCAAGCTGTTCCACTGATTAATTGTTCTAAACTGTCAGGAAGTTTCTCCTCAGTTCTAAGTTGCTTCTCTCCTTGATTATTTTCCACCCATTGCTTCTTGTTCTACCCTCAGGTGCCTTGGAGAATAGTTTGACTCCCTCTTCTTTGTGGCAACCCCTGAGATATTGGAACACTGCTATCATGTCTCCCCTAGTCCTTCTTTTTCTTAAGCTAAACATACCCAGTTCCTGCAACCATTCTTCATATGTTTTTAGTCTCCAGTCCCCTAATCATCTTTGTTGCTCTTCTCTGCACTCTTTCTAGAATCTCCACATCTTTTTTACATCGTGGCGACCAGAACTGAATGCAGTATTCCAAGTGTGGCCTTACCAAGGCATTATAAAGCTTCCATTCAAGGCATTATAAAGCTTCCATTCAAGGCATTATAAAGCTTCCATTCTGAATAGGGGTCTTCTTAGCAGTTCAAATGGCTCCGGAGATATCGATAATCAATAAACTACTTACAATTGTAGCTCCCCTCAAACATTCTGAGTCTGTCAATTAATTCTAGTGAAAGAAAAGAAAATAATCAATCAAACAAACAAGCAGGCAGGCAAGAACACTATAAAAACCATTTTGCATCTAAGTGTTTCAAAATTAGGCATAAAATTACTTACAATAGTAGCTTCCATTCTGAATAGGGGTCTTCTTAGCAGTTCAAATGGCTCCGGAGATATGGATATGCCAGAAACCAACAAACATGCCTAGATAAGTATGGACCCTACTTTTATACACACTGGTGATATCACAAATTAATCACCTCAGAAAAGGGGAGTTCTTCACATCTTTTGCAAACACTGGCCAAGCCCCCTCACCTGCATCAGGAAATCCCGAATGAATAATATCACATGAGCCCTGATTAAACTGTATCTCTGTGCATAACATCTGACAAGGTTAAACAGAAGTGTCAGCAAAAGAAAAAAGCATAATACACCTTTCATGCATTTTGTAAAGCACATTTTATTATAAATTTCACAGCTTTAACAGTTTCTTATAATTAATTTCTGTTACATTCTGGCATATGATCCTCTTCACAGCCAATGGCAATTCATCTTCAATCTTGGACATTAATGACAGCGGTTTATGACTCTTCTCAATACACTGTATGAATGTCTTGAGATTCCCAAGTATATCCTGGATGAAATATAATTTATTCACTTTGTCAGTAATACTGATGATGACCCAGAGAACATGCGGCATAGAAAGCCAAATACATAAGCTGTTAATAAGTTCTGTTTCATTGTTTCCATCCACATTATCTTCTGATTTTAAACAGCCCATTAAACAATGATGTATTATTTTAATAACACATGCTTTCAGAACTTGTGGCATGCTGACATTTTGAGGCTCCACTGTTTCTAAAACAGGAAATAAGGTAGAATTAGATTGGGATGTTTCAACAAATCAAAATACTGTTTTCTTAATTTTTATATTGACTACCATTTGATATTTTGCAGAACCTGCAATAACACGGCTTTATAAGTTCATTCTCTTCAATGAAGCCAGGTCTTTTTCTTATTCTACACCCATGCTTGGGAGGTTTGGGGGTCAAATTTATATCAAACAAATCTCCATCTGAGGTTGCCATCTTCAAGAGACTGCTGAAATTAAGGCAAACTACTCAGCTCTTGTAATGACAAGTGAGCCTTGCGCATGCCCAGAATCATAAGAGATATGACATGCCCTGGCATTTCCCTGGCATGGCTGAACAAGGCTTATCCCCTGCATGCAACCTGGCGGGTTGCCTCTTGTGAACATTATAATTCCTGTTAATATTCCTTGTCTTTTCCTGTAGGCGGGCTTCAAAACAGAAATCTACTGTCCTTCTGGGTTCAGCTCCAAGTGAGGAAAAAGACACTGGAGACATGGAGGCTGCTAGGAAAGATGGTTTTAATGGTGGACAGGACCACATGGCCTGAGTCCTGAACAGAAAAGGTGATCGCATGCTTCAATGTTGGTGGAGAAGAAGAGAAGGGCAGACTGAGATGCTGAGTCCCTGGTTTTATGCCCTCTCTGGCCTTTGATCTTGAGCTTGTCTTTTAATTGGTTGTCAGACTCCCATGGGGCCATGCAGGGGCAACTCTCTAGGCCCGTAATGGCGAACCTATGGCACGCGTGCCACAGCTGGCACATGGAGCCATATCTGCTAGCCCATGAGCTGTCAGCTCTAGCACCCATGTGCATGCCAGCTATCTGATTTTTGGCCTTTGCGAGGGCTAGGGGAGGCCATTTTACCCTCCCCAGGCTTCAGGAAAGCTTCTGGAGCCTGCAGAGGGCACAAAATGGGCCCAGCGGGGGTCATGTGCACATGCACAGGTGGGCAGGGCGCATTGAATTTTGGGTGTGGGCACACACATGCATGCTACCGCACGCGCACGCGCAATTTTGGCACGCCTTTACAAAAAGGTTCGCCATCACTGCTCTAGGATGTGTTTTGAATCCAGGTTTGGTTGAGTTCTCAGATGCAATGTGGGGAGTTGGGTAAAAGGCCAATACTATCATGCCTTAATCCCATCACTCTGGAGTTGGAGGGGAGAACTCTTTATTATGTTAAAGTGAACTAGCTCAGGCTTTAATCGCTCATTGACAAAGGGGGATAGGCAGGAAGCTGCACGCAGCTATTCTGTCTTTTTAAATACGTTTCTTCCTTTTCACATCCAGAGGAATATTCTCCCTTTTCAATATTTCCTAGGATATTTTATTTTTCTGGGAAAGGGCTGGGTGATAACTTTCCACACTACCTAGAAATAAATACCTTTTAGAGAAAAATAGTTAAATGCAGACCCCTGTCTCCACAAAAATCAAAACCATCATTGCCTAGAAACAAATACCTTCTAGGGAAAAAAGTGGGATTAAATGCAACCCTTAGGAGAATGATTGCAAATGATTTTTATTTCACAACCCCCCCCCTTTGAATGTCCATAGAATTAATCTAGGGTTAAACTAATCATGTACACAGAGTCTTGGCATCTTTCTTGATTGGGTAAGTTTCAACACGTCTTATCTGAAAAAATAGGGCTAGGATCTTGCACAACACCTTATCTGTTAGGGCTACTCATCATGATGGGCTTAGGCCAATACAACATATCCAGCTAGTGTTATGACCTTGTGAATCCTATACCAGTGGTGGGCAACCTTTTTTTTCAACTGAGCCAAATCTCGCCAAAACCACGATTGAAATTTATTTTGAGAGCCACATTTTTAAAACCGAAAATACATAGGATGGGTACACTGTTTTTAGTTTCAATAAGTTTTTATTGAGAATATTCTGCATGCAAGTATCCACATAGGTCGGGAGGATACAAATAACACAACTAATAAAACAAAAACTTTAGAACGATATTATTTATTGATAACGTTAAATTCCGTAAAATTTGCCTTACAATGTAGAGAAAATTACATCCTGACAATGACTGACAAAGTCACAACCACTAATGTGAACATTGGCCTTGCATTTCCTTGGATAGTTTGAGTAAGTCAGGTTTGTATGTTGTTGTTTTTAATTTTAGGCACGATTCCAGGTTCTCATCGAGACGATTTATCAATTTACTCTTGATAAGGTTCATGCTTGAAAATGATTGTTCGCATAAATATGTAGACCCGAACAAGGAAAGAACAGCAAACGCTAGCTTTTTTAGTTGATTATATGAGTCAGGAATACTATTCCAGGAGTTAAAAATCAACGTATCTTCCTTCTCCAGGTCTTTCAAAGCAGACCACTTGTGCTGTGAACTAAGTTCACATTTGTTTTTCTCCAATATTTCTAAATCAGCACAAAGACGTTCAAATTTCGAGCTCCACAGTTCTTTGTTTTTTAAATCCAGCAATTGCATTTCAAAGTTGCCAATGTTGATATTAAAGGGAGAAAAAATTTAATTCCGTTACAGTGGAATCCAGAGGTTTTTTTATCAAAGGCCAACGTCACTTTGCTGTTTCTGAATTCCTGAAACCTCTTGAGAAAAGCTTCCCTCATATTTAAAAGTGCTGTTTTAAAATAGGTAATGTCAATATCAGAATTATTTTCTTGGCGATGTTTCAACAGGCTTGGAAAGTGAATCAAAGTTTCTCTGTCAAAATCTTGAGCAAAAACAGATAATATGTTTTCAAACGAAATAATTTCTTCTAACATCGAAAAAATTGTGTTTCCTTTCCCCTGTAGTTTATGATTAAGCTGATTTAGATGGGAAGTAACATCCACCATGAAATACAGTTTTTGGATCCACTGATTGTTTGTTAATTCTGGATAGTGAACACCCTTCTCGAGGAAAAATGCTTTGATTTCTGATAATAAGGAAGCAAAACGTTTCAAAACGTTTCCTCTTGATAACCAACGTACATTGTTATGCAGCAGAAGATCTGCGTACTCACTCTCCATTTCAACTAAAAATTCTTTAAATTGGCGATGATGATGAAGAGCTTTAGCTACAATGGAGTTGATCATCTTAATCACCAATTCCATAACTTTGCACATTTCTTCTGGAAATGTCTGCGCACAAAGTGCTTCTTGATGTATGATGCAATGGTATGTAAGTATCTCGTGACTAATTTTTTCTTTCATAATAGCAACAAATCCATTTCTTACGCCGGTTATACTTTTTGCCCCGTCTGTTGCAATTGAGACGATTTTATCAAGTGGAATATGATATTTTTCAATGCAACCAATTACAGCATTTGCTATATCCTCTCCACGTGTTTGACCTTTCAGTGGCAATAATCCTAAAAGTTCTTCTTTAGGACCTGTAGCTGACATAAATCTTACAAAAAGTGAAACTTGAGCTGTATCATTTAAGTCACAAGACTCGTCAACTGCTATTGATAAAGCTGAAACCACTTTAAGATCATCAACTTGTTGGTTGGTTATATTGGAAGACATTTTGGCTGTTCTATCCTTCACTGTTTTAGCAGACAATGGCAACTCTTTATTTTTTTTTAGAATTTCTTCTTTGTTCTTAAAATCCCTGAATAACTCTTCTGATGCACTTATAAAACAACGTTTTATGTATTCGCCATCTGTATATGGTTTGCCTCTCTTAGCAATCTCTTGACTAACCGCAAAACTTGCAAAATTAACATAGTTGGAAGACTGCACCCACTGATTAAACGCAGAACTTGATTTTTCTTGACTCTTCAGAAGTTCTTCAACTGCTTTCTTCCTTGCATCACCAACAGGATATTTATTACTAAAGGACAAGTGTTTTGTTGTAAAGTGTCTCTCCAAATTAGATTTTTTGTTATGCGCCAATTTTTCTTTACAAATAAGACAGGTCGGAAAGCCATTTACGTTCTGAAACGCGAAAGTCTCGGTCCATTCCACTTTAAATTCACGGTTTTCGTCTTCCATTTTTCGTTGTTTTTTCTTTGTAGCCATGTCAAACAGGGCACCTATAAAAATGTTTCATTTTAAAATAAAGCCACCAACACCAAACCAGCATCCTTAATCACATAAAAGAAGTAATATTGGATGACACACTGTTATTTATCTGTGGAAGACGCACTGGTATTTATCTGTGGATGACGCACTGTTATGGGGGATCTGTGGATGACGCACTGGTATTTATCTGTGGATGACGAAATATATGGCATCTTATGTGTGTGTAAATAGTATTATAAAATTAGTGGGGCTCATCATGGATATTTTAAGCAGGGTTCTCCACCTTGATGGATACACCCAAACAGTAGGCAAGAAGTAAAAGTAATAAAACAGGCATGCACACATTGCACTGGCTCTGCAGTCAAGTTGAATAAAAGTAAAAAATGACAACATAAAATGAAATAAAAATCAAGATACAACTAAAAAAGTACATATAAAAGTATGTGAAAACACACTCAAATAGTCCTCACTGGTACTGTTATATATTGAGACCTCAGAACCTGGCCACTAACTTATTTTGCTGGCTCCTAGATTACGATATTCCACAATTTTATGTCCACACCCCCCTTTTCACATCAACCCTTTTTATGTCAATCCCACAATGTCACATTTCTCCCCTCATGTCACATTTCTGCCCCTCCATGTCACATTTCACCCCCTCATGTCACATTTCTGCCCCTCGTGTCACATTTCTGCCCCTCGTGTCACATTTCTGCCCCTCATGTCACATTTTCACCCCCTCATGTCACATTTCTCCCCCTCATGTCACATTTCTCCCCCCTCATGTCACATTCCCCCCCCTCCATGATGGCCATCACACCTTTCTTTTTACCCTGCCCTGTTCACATCTCTCATTTCCATAGTTAGGCACACTTAATTCATAATCACCCCCCCTCCCATGATCGCCATCAGTCACCCCTTTCATTTGTCTACTCCCTGGCCCTGCCCACATCTCTCATTTCCAAGTTCAGAGGCATATAGTTCATATTCATCCCCTCCCCCCCCTTCCATTCCCCCCCAACCCTTCCTTTTTCTGTCACAGAAATTGAGTTCCCAGAGGCAGGCAGGCCAGGCCATTGCTACACCTACTGGATGACACGCTGCTGATTTGGGAGGCACAGTCTTCTTCTGAGGGTGGCAGACAGAGAGAGGATGCTGCCTCGCCACTGCGGCGCTACACAGAAAGTCACGCCCCCCTATACCACATGACCCAACTGGAGCTGTGTGGAGCCGGCCGCCGGGGCTGCACACAGGGCGCGCACTGACAGAGGCTAGCTGCAGAGTCCTGACTTTTGGGGCGGCCGCCCAAGAGGAGGGAGGGGAGCGGGCGCCCGGCACACAGAAGAGCCGCATTAAAGTGTGTAAAGAGCTGCATGTGGCTCGCGAGCCGCAGCTTGCCGACCACTGTCCTATACCATGTGGGGTCAATTATGCACATCCCAGCCGGGAAAGAGAGCTATGTACGTCACATCCGGAGATGTGGGCTGTGCTTCCGCTTAAGGGCATGATCTGGTGACGTAATCAGCACGTGGGTTTGTTTACTTTGACGTCACTGATCAAAAGTACTGATAATTTTCATTAAAAAAAGGTATGAACTATATCTACTCCCATATTCATAAAACTAATATTTACCATCATGCTGCCTCTGCCAGAATTCCAGACAATGGTTCTCGAGGAGAATTCCCAAAAGCTTCTACCGTAAAGACCACAAGTGCTGGAATAATCCCCTGCAAATGTACCGTTTGCATCTCTGGTGTTTTAAGTTCTCCTGAAGTGCTATTCTAACTGTTTAGATGCAGCGTTTGTTTATTCAGAAAAAAGGTTGTTCAGCGTAAAGGGGAGGAAAATCAAAGTCAGAGCATCTAAATGCCCCAGACAAAAAAAAAAAAAAGATGCTGCAAAGCACCGACTTCCTTTTGGTCCTCAACCCTCCCTAATGGCATGTAGCTCAAAGTCTTCCATAGGAATCTCAATTTGCATATCTTGATATGAAGATATACAGACAAAGTGGGAACTTTGAGGGTGGGGAGATAAAAGTCAAATCAAATCAAATCAAATCAAATCAAATTTTATTTGATTAGCCGCAACCCTCTCCCGAAGGACTCGGGGCGGCGTACAATCAAAAGGATAAAATACACATAGGACACACATACATACGAAAAAACAAGGACAATTACATTTGTGCATGGAGGAGAGTAGACTTGTAAGTGAAAGACAATAAACACAGCTAAAAACACAGTTAAAACACAGTTTAAAATCCCCTAAATAAAATTGCTAAATTAAAAACCCCTCAGGAGCGTAACGAAGTTATGGTTGGGCCAGGCCAGATATTTGAAAAAGGTGGGTCTTGAGCTTAACACGGAAGGAGCGGAGGTCTGTAGTGGTCCTAATATCCGGGGGGAGGTCATTCCACAGGGCTGGGCCCGCCACAGAGAAGGCTCTGCTCCTAGGCGCCGCCCCATGGCATTGTCTAGTGGACGGCACCTGGAGAAGTCCCTCTCTGTGCGAGCGAATAGGTCGTAGGGATGTATGGGGCAGAATACGGTCCCGCAGGTAACTAGGTCCTGAGCCATGGAGCGCTTTAAAGATCGTAATCAAAACCTTGAAACGCACTCGATAGACCACAGGAAGCCAGTGCAGCTCGCGCAGGTGTGGTGTCACATGGGAGTACCTGGTGCTCCCCATAATCACCCGCACGGCCGCATTCTGGACCAACTGTAGTCTCCGAGTGCATTTCAAGGGAAGCCCCATGTAGAGAGCGTTACAGTAGTCCAGGCGAGACGTCACCAGAGCATGGGTGACTGTGCGTAGAGCGTCCCGGTCCAATAGGGGGCGCAATTGGCGCACCAGGCGAACCTGATGGAACGCCCCCCTGGCCACGGCTGTCACATGTTCATCCATGGACAGCTTGGCATCCAGGAGGACGCCCAAATTGCGCGCCCGCTCCACTCCACGGGCGAGTTGAATGCCCCCAATGGCCAGAGATGGAATTATCTGGTTGAACCGGGGAGCCGGAACCCACAGCCACTCCGTCTTGGAAGGGTTGAGCCTGAGTCAGTTGTCATCCATCCAGACCCGTACGGCTTCCACACACCGGGACATCACTTCGACGGCCTCGTTGGGGTGGTTCGGGGTGGAAATGTACAGCTGAGTATCATCAGCGTACAGGTGGTATCCCACCCCAAAACCACGGATGATCTCACCCAGCGGCTTCATGTATGTGTTGAACAGGAGTGGCGAGAGGACCGACCCCTGTGGCACCCCACAGATGAGGGGGCTTAGGGTCGACCTCTGCTCTCCTGCCAACACACGTTGCGTCCTGCCGGAGAGGTAGGAGCCGAACCACCGCAAGACGGTGCCCCGGATCCCCAACCCCTCCAGTCGGTGCAACAGGATACCATGGTCGATGGTATCAAAAGCCGCCGAGAGGTCTAATAGGACCAGGATAGAGGAACAGCCCCTATCTCTGGCCCTCCAGAGATCATCTACCAACGCGACCAAGGCCGTCTCAGTGCTGTGCCCAGGGCGAAAGCCGGACTGGCGGGGTCTAGATAATCATTCTCCTCCAGATGTCGTGGAAACTGAGAAGCCACCACACTCTCCACAACCTTCGCCAAAAAGGGAAGGTTGGAGACAGGACGATAATTGACCAGCTCCATAGGGTCCAGGGAAGGCTTCTTGAGCAAGGGTCTCACCACCGCCTCTTTCAAGGCGGCCGGGAGAGACCCCTCACCCAACGAAGCGTTCACTAGGTCCAGGAGCCAGTCGCGTGTAAACCTCCCAGGATGCCAGTACAAGCCAGGAGGGACACGGGTCCAACAAAAACATGTGGTAGGTCGCAGTCGCCCACGCAATCTGTCCAAATCCTCGATGACAACCAAGTCAAACTCCTCCAAAAAGGTTTCTCAAGACTCGCCACTGGCGTCTCGACTGGGCCACTGAAGGGGACCCAATCCTTCCGATTTGAGCGACTTTATCCTGCAGGTATTTCCCAAACTCCTCTGCCCTGCCCTGTAAAGGGGCCTCCCGTGGCCTCTGAAACAGAAGAGAGCGGGACACCCGAAACAGGGCGGCAGGGCGGTTCTCTGCGGATGCAATGAGAGTGGCACAATATTGACGTTTGGCCGTTCTCAATGCCACTAGGTACGTCCTTAAATGGGCTCGGTCAAGTTCGGTTCGGGAGGATCTCCAACGACTCTCTAGGCATCTCTTGTGGCGCTTCATCACCCTTAGCTCCTCGGTAAACCAAGGGGCCAGGGTGGATCGTTGCCGCCGGAGAGGCCGCAAAGGCGCCACCCAGTTCAAGGCCCCGGTAGTCGCATTATTCCACGCGGCCACCATGTCCTCTACCCGAGGGCGGGTCAGGGCTGCAGGAGGTGGCCCAAGCTCCGTCTGGAACCTGTCTGGTTCCATCAAGCGCCTGGGGCGGAACCATCTAGTGTTCTCCGGTTCCGCCTCCCCGCAGCGAGGAGTAGCACCAGGGAAGTCAAGACGGAGGAGTGAGTGATCTGACCATGACAGAGGAGTGATGGTTAAATTCACTCCTCCCAGATCACTCAACCACTGGCGAGAGAAAAAAAACAAGGTCCAAGGTGTGACCTCCCTCGTGTGTCGGGCCCTGAATCATTTGAGTCAGGTCCATGGCTATCATGGAAGCCATGAACTCCCGAGCCCCCTCTGATGCTTCTCCCACCGACGGCAGGTTAAAATCCCCCATCACTAAAAGTTTGGGGGTCTCAACCGCCACCGATGAGATCAGCTCGAGGAGCTCAGGCAGGGTCGCTGATGTATGGCGGGGAGCCAGGTATACTATCAGCAAGCCCATCTGCCTCCTAGGGCCCCATTTCACAACCAGGGATTCACATCCGGACGTCTGTAGCACAGTGGACTCCCTCGGCTCTAAATCCTCCCGGATAATCACTGCTACCCCACCGCCCCTTCCCCGGGCCCGGGGCTGGTGAAATGCTTGGTAACCTGGTGGGCACATTTCCACGAGGGGTAACCCTCCCTCGTGGCCCAACCAGGTTTCCGTTATTCCCGCGAGGTCCGGCTCCCCCTCCAAAATCAGATCGTGAATGAGGGGGGCCTTATTGACAACGGACCTTGCATTGCATAACAACAGCCTCAGGCCCTGGGCCTGCAGATCCTGACCACCTAGACGGGGGGGGTTGGTACAAGCGACCGGGTGTAACCAGCACCCACGGTCTCCCAACCGACTACGGGTTGTTAGTCTGTCCTCGTATCTGCCCCTCCCTACGACTGTTGGAATCATGAAGCCCTGTATGGGAATGATATCCTCTCCCCCCTCCTCCTCTCTGCTCCTTCTGCTCAAGACCCCGCCTGGTGACCTAGCTCCGTCATCGCTCCTGATCTGGCCCACCCCCCCAACCCCTAAACCCCTAAAAGAATTTAAAAAACATTTCACTAAAAACCCCCTAAGTCCCCGCTTCCTCCACTTCTCGGGATTAAGAAATCCGTCATCAAGGTGGGCCCTAGAAAGGGCGGAGGGCCACACCTGCGAGAGGGGGGATTCCCGCAGTAGGATAAGGTCTAGCCTGGAATACATATGCTGTTAAAAGTTCATTAGGGCCTAGGCTCTGTGCTGCAGATGGTATGATCGTATGCCATAGTCCAGTAAAATTGTAACAGCCGGGTATCAGTATAAAAAGTCATCCAGTCCAAGATGAGGGGGGGGGGTAATGATGATAATAAGATGGTCAAGTGCCGGTCACTAAGTGGGGGCTAGTAGGTGGTCAGTGGTGGATGGCGAGGGGTAGATGGATTTTTGCTTGATAATGGGGAGGGGCAGATGGTCAGTCAGATGAAAATAGGGTGGTAAAAACCTCCAGGCGCGCACGGATGAAAAGCAAGTCTCCCTTTTCAGATGAAGAAAATAATTAAACGATAACTAATATTCTGCTCTCTCCCCACTCAACATCTGATCTTGCAGTTGGTCTGCTGCTCCCCCCTGCCATCTTAGGTATGGACATATGACATTAGTGAAGGTTGGCCATCCCAGTTGTAAGTCACTGCCCTTCTATCCGTCAATATCCTTTTGTTCTTTAAACTTATCCACTCTTTTATCCATCTAGGCCGGTGGGTGATGGCGAACCTATGGCACGCGTGCCACAAGTGGCACGCGGAGCCATTTGTCAGGGCATGCGAGGCGCTGCCCTGTCAGCTGGCCAGCACGCATGCACGGCGCTGGCCAGCTGAGTTCACCTTTTTAAAAGCTATTTTTCGCCTTTCCCAGGCTCCCAAAGGCTTTATAGGAGCCTGGGGATGGTGAAAAGAGCCTCCCCCGCCCCCCTGAAGGCTTCAGAGACCGTCCCTGAAGCCTTCGGAGCGCTTAAAAAACCACCCTCGAGCAACCCGGAAGTCACTTCCGGTTTGCTCGGAGGGTGGTTTTAAGCGTTCCGAGGGCTTCAGGGAAGCCTCTGGACAGTCCCTGAAGCCTCCGGGGGTTCGGGGGAGGCTCTTTTCGCCCTCCCAGGCACCTATAAAGCCCCTGGAGCATGGGGAGGGCAAAAAAAAAAAAAAAAAAAAAAAAAAAAACATGTAAAAATGGGGGGTCACAGCGTTTTGCGCGCATGCGCACTGGGGGGGTCGCGCGTTGCATTATGAGTGCGGCACGCCCGCACTCGACCCCCCTGCGCTCCCCCCACGTGGCACGCGACCCAAAAAAAAAGGTTCGCCATCACTGATCTAGGCACTGAAGCCTTGGTAGTACAACTCCCAGTCAGCTCAAATCCTCCCTTGTTTTTAGTATCTTATAGTAGTTTCAATTTGATTCTTGGTTTTTTGCCTTGCCAGATAAACTTTGAAATCAATTTATTTAAATCTTCAAATCAATTTTTCCCATTGCCTGCTACACCGTTTCGCTTGGACTTGTCTGAGCAAGTCCCGCCAGCATAGCAGGCACACACACACCCTTGGCCTGTTTTGGGCCTAGCGGGCTTCCTTGCATTTACCTGGGAGCCAAAATGGAGCACATGGGGATTCCTGAAAGGGGGGGGGATGGCGGAGTGGGGGTGCGGCCAGACGGAGGTGGGTATTTGCCAGTTCTCTGAACTACTAAAAAATGTCTGCTACTGGTTCACCAGAACTGGTGCGAAACGGGCTGAATTTTCTCTATTTCTTCCCGGATGTTTAGCCCTATCTCCTTTGTCTTGCTGATGTTCAGGTGCAAGTTGTTTTCTGAGCATCATGTGGATAATTTTTGAACCTCCCACCTGTATGCTACTTTGTCTCTACCTGTAATGAGGCCCAACATCATCCGCAAACTTGATAATCACAGTGGATGGGTCAGAAGAATACACAAATTGTATGTGTACAATGAATACAGGTATGGGACTGAGCACACAGCCCTGAGGAGAGCCAGTGCTGAGCTTCAGGGAGGAGGATATGAAAGACCCAGCCCTCACTGTTTGTGGCTGGTCCATTAGAAAGTCTTTAATCCAGTCACAGATGGGAGAGGGAAAATTCAAGTCAGGCAGCTTTTTTGATAAGGGACGTTTGGCAGATTAGGTGTTGAAGGTCGAGCTGTAGTCTATGAAAAGCATTCTGACATAGTTTCCGGGTTTCTCTAGATGACTCACTACAGAATGTAAAGCAGTAGCTATGATGATGTTTGTCGACCTATTCCCCCTGTAGGCCACTGGTATTGGTCAAAATTTGGTGGGGGGGGCATGACTTAAGATGTTGAAAACCAATCTCTCAAAGCACTTCATCACTACAGACATTAATGCAATCGGCCTGTAGTCATTCAGGCAGTTAATTGCTGTTTTCTTCTGGACTGGGATAATAGTGTCTGCTTTCAAACATGATGGAACACTCGCTGTTTTCAAGTAATTCCTTGTCAGGACCTCTGCTAATTGATCGGCACAAGTCTTTACCACTATGCCCAGCACACCCATCTGGACCTGCAGGCAGGAGCTACTGGGTCAGATCTTTTTACTTCATAGTGGTCAAAGAAGATATTCAACTCCTCTACCAATGAGGCATCAGAGTTGACTGTCTGCCTCATGTTGCCCTTATAATTGGTTAGGTGCTGCAGTCCCTGCCACACTTGCTTCGGGTAGTTGTTTGTTAGATGGTTCTCAGAGCAATAGATGACACAGCTAGTTAATCCCACTGCTGCATGGGGTATAGATGGATGTAGCCAGGTCTCTGTGATAATCATCACACAGCTTTCATGAATAAGCCTGTTTGCTGCCATGTGCAGCTCTAATTTGTCGATTTTGTAAATGAGAAATCTGGCATTGGTTAAAAAGACGCTAGGCAGCTCTGATCTGTGGGGCTGCTTTTGAAGCTGAGCCAACAGATCAGTGGTGGCTTCCGGATCCCGTTGCAACCAGTATGCTGCAACGGGGCCCAACGTCCACCACGTGAATGCATGCAGCATGCGCACAGTGCACACATGCATACTTACTGCTCATAATGCTCCATCTGCTCAGCGGAGCATCATGCAGGCGCCATTATGCTGGGTGTACAAAAGCCCTGATTGGCTCAAGTAGCGGCAAGGAGGGCGAGTGGGCCCTTCAGAGCACCGTACCGGAACAGTATCTGGTGCTCCCAGCAGGCACCGGTATGCCCATACCGGTTGTATACCACCACTGCAACAGACAGGGCTCTACAGCTGCAACTTTTGTTTCTGCTCCTTCCGCCTTTGCTTGCACCTCCCCGAACTGCCGACAATCCATGGAAATCCTGAAAGACTCGCCATGCAGTTTGTTGTCTTGTGGGGGACTACTGAAAAATTGCTGGTAATTCCCAGATTGTCTAACGAACTTGAGTTTAACAGCTCTGCGCAGGTGTAGGCAAGTTTTGCCCTTTACACGTCACTGTGCCTACCAGGAGCTTGGGGCTGCTGCATGTGAAAGCTCACCATCTTGGGAGGGGAAAAGCAGTAAATCCAATAAACACACATAAAGCCCCCCAAGGCAAAACAAAAAAGTATATGCATATTAGCTCACAGGTTAGAGTAATTCAGAGTCTCACGAAATATGAATGAGCACACAAACATGACCTTCATATATTGCTTCAGCAACGCTTCCCTCTGCCTGCCATACTAAATAGCTTCCAGTTTAGCCCATCAAGAAGGGTGGGGCCCAGGTATGAAATCAACTTACCTTCACTACCAGTTCGCAAATGTGAGTGTGCGCTCATGCGCAGGACCTTCTGTGCATGCGCAAAGCATCAAAAATGGGTCATGATAACATCCGGGCAGGTGGGCGGAGCCTTCCACTGCTACCGCTACTGGTTTGCCCGAACCAGATAGAACCGGCTGAATAGCATCACTGGTGGGGCGTTTTCCTGAGCAATCTGTCAAGCCTCCATTTCTCTGCCTTGTGTGCTCTAAGATCTACCACAGCAGCAGCTCCTCCCTCTCTTCAATGTCTTGCAAGCTGCCGCCAGCTGAAGCCTGTTCTGCTGGCACTCCAGGGTCAGTAATTCTTTTTTTTTTTTTTTTGTTTGAAAAAAGTTTTTTATTGGTTTTTTGACAAAATTTTTTAAGGGAAGGGGGTAGTAAGTATGGATACAAATTTTGACAGCTACATCGTGCAGAAAATGGTATTCCCCCAAGTCTCATAAACTTTACAAAATAATAAATAAGAATATTATTGCTTAACTAAATGTTGACAGCTTATTTTTACATTGTATCTTTCAATAATTTCTATCATTTACTTTGTATCTAAACAAAAAAATTCATTGTATCAACAATTGCAATATTTTTCTAGCTTACCTTTGTGATCTGAGTCTTCTCATTGTTGCCTCCTCCGCCCCCCATGCCTGCCAGCAAAGCCTCGACCCCTCCCTCCTTCATATCTTGTGTACTGTCCTCCACTTTGTCTAGGAGTGCTTTTTTTTTTCCATGAAGGCCTCCGCCTCCATAATTGTATTAATTCTAACACTGCTGCCCTCCCAGAAAATCAACATACCTTCTGGCAATAGCCACCGGAACCAGAATCCCTTATCAAATAATTTTTTTGCTAAAGAGGAATATTTTTTCCTCTTTATCTCTTACTTTCTTCAGGATCTGTTTCAGGATGGCTATCTCTTTGTCCTTGTATTTTAATGTTTGCCCCCTTTGTGCCCCCAGAATCTCATCTCTTGTAGCCTTTCTGATAAATTTAATATGAACCTCTCTTGGAACATTGTGTGTTTCTAGCATAAGCTGAATTAACTCTATAAACCAAATCAATATCCCATCCTAACTGCTGTTTGTCTTTTTTAATATATTCAGCTAACATTGTTATTATAATCTCCTTCAAGTCTTCATTGTCAGTCTCAATTACGTTTTGAAATCTAAGGAAAAAAAGACATCCTTTCAAATTCCATTTTTATCATGTGGTTCTCAAGTTCTAAATTTCCTCTCTTGACCACCCTCTTCTCCCCCCTCATCTCAGTTACCCCCTCCTCCAGAACATCTATTCTTTGTTTGTTTTGTGCAGTTTGATTTTGATTTTCTCTGAGTTGTTCATTTCATTTCTCTCAATTGTTTTTTCAATTCATCCTGCCCTTTTAAAATCTTTTGAAGCAGCTGATGAGTTACTGAGTCCTCTTCAGGGGCTTTGGGTTGTAGAAAAACGAAGTTAGTGACTGTTGTCCAATTGGGCTGGATGTTGAAGATGTTGGAGCAGATCCTGGCTTCCCAGGTGGTGGTTTCTTCGGGGCCATTATAAAAAACCTCAGAGATATCTATGTCCATACAAAGAAATGGTGACTGTGAAAAAGCACAACCAAGAGAGGCCACAAGCCAGACAGTCCAGACAGGAATAGAGACCTTCAATATAGTTCAAGTCCAATCAATTAAATCAGTTATTCCAAATCCAAGATACTGTGTGGCAAGAGATGCTTCTGAGAGTCACAGAGGCATAAGTACAATGCCAGCAATTTTCATAGGAGGAGTCTGATTTCAAAGAACATAAAGAAGGAGGGAAGTGTGCCATCTTGCTCTGCCAGCACCGGAGATCAGGAAACAACAAGTCCAAAAGTTTTCAAAGTTTTTAAAGGAGTCAGATCATCACTTTTCTTTTACAATTGCATTAAGAAAGTCATTTTGCCATTGCTTATAAAGAGTGTGATTCTCTTTTAAAACTCTCCCTCTCCTCCGAGAGAGAAGAGATAAATCCAAAGCCGCTTTTCCGAGGGGGGAGGGTAAAATCCTCCTCCCTCCAATCACACTTCCCAGAGAAAGATTGAAAGTCTTATAAAAAGCTGATATTCTTTCATTTAAGGGTCAAAAGGAGAATTGGGGAGGATTCCCATCTCACCGCACTTCAGCTGTAGCCTTCAAATTGCCGATCATCCAGCCGCCTCATAGCGAAAGCGCGCAAGAGCGTAAAAGCTCTATGTCGCACCCCCTCTCACTTCTCGGCTCCTGGGGCAAAGCCGGAGACCCCTCCGCGGCTGCCGCCTATCCAGGGAACCCCCACCAGCAAGCCGCCCCTAAGCCAGGGCACCCCTTCGAGGCACCCTGTGCTCCCACCAAGCCAAGGGGAGCCCACCAAGAGAGCGCAGGGTGGACGAACACGTCTGTCGCTCTCAGTGACCGGAAGCACTCCTCCAAGGGTCAGTAAATTCTTGACGTGCCAGGAATGATCTCATTCGAGCCGGCCTCTGAGGAAGTGTCATAGGAGGCATCACAGCCAAACAAACATGTCTTTCAAGGCATGGCTTAACAATTTGTACTTACAGCATCTTATTTTCTCCCTAGCCATTTCATGACGCACTTGACTCCAAGACATGCACAACAGAAGTTTTTTGACAATCATGTCTAAACTTGTGGTGGTGTGGTATGTGGCACAGCTCGCAGAAGTAACATATGTCCATGAACCCTTTGGTGGTGTTTACCCCCATAGTAATGCTTGTCATTTTGCACCAGCTTTTCTTGTTGGAATCTTCAGTTGAAAAAACCTCCACCCACCTTGATTATAAAACAAAATCTTTATAGTTATACCCAAGTACTCTTCAAATAAGTGTATCTAAAAATTCAATTCTGCTCCCTGTAGAAATATCAAGGCTATTTATGAAGCTCCCTGGTTCTAGTAACAATTTCTTGGTTACCTAACAAATATATCAGGTTGCCCCGCAGAAATTCCCTGTCCACATTGAAATCAAACAGATATTGTCCTTTCTTCTCCAACACCTTACTGAAATAGCATTGTGTCTAATTTCCAAAGTCTGCTCCCACTTCCTTGTCCTTCATAATAGTGACTATTCTAAAGAGTTCCTCCATAATATGTCCACATTGCTTTGTAACAAAACCTATATGGCTAGGAACTGATCAGCATTTGAATCATGCATGCGTCCTAAGACTAAAGAAAGGCTTGCTAAGGGGTGGGTCTTTCAAACATTTTAGCAACGGGTTCTCTGCCCTGTTGCTGGGTGGGCATGGCCATGGTGGGCGTGGTCTAGACAGCCTCCTGCACCTTGGCAGGAGGGCCTTTTTGCCCTCCCTGGGCTTTGGAGGTTCTGGAACTTCCCTGGAGTCCTGTTTTTCACCCTCCATGGGCTGCGGAGGCTTTCTTCAAGCCTCCGGGAGGATGAAAACAGCCTACCTGGGTTCTGGAGGCTCCCTGGAGGCTGGAAAATAGGTCCATTTTCTGGTCTTCTGGAGCCTCCAGGAGACCTTTTTTTTTTTACCCTCCCTGAAACTCCATGTGGCCCTGCATTTACCTGGCATCCAAAACTAGCCGCGTGGGGACTCCTGGAGGGGCCAACCAGGAGTGGGCTCTTTCTGGGTGTTCACTGAACTGTACAATCTTTGCCTAGAGGATCACCCAAACCCGGGTGAACCCGGAGCAGCCCACCCCTGGGCTTGTCTAAATTCCTCTAGCCAAAGTTGCATAAAATCATTAGGTCTTACCTCCCTAGAAATACAGTTCAAAAGATATGTATTTCATGAATAACATTTACAGCCTTTGTGAATGATTGAATATGTTCAATATTTACAAATCTGTAACGATGATAATATTCTATAGCATTGTAATGTTGAAGTTTCCTCTGCCATGTTTGAATACTCTCCAGGTGCACAATCAATTGGTTCTGGTGTGCTTATTTTTTTTTTTTAATTAAAAGAGTTTTGTACAAACAGATTTTCCCCCTTTTTCACAACACCCCCGCCATACAATGTAAATCTCATACAAATGCTATTACCCCCCCAACCCCCCCGAGCAAAAATTCACATTCAAATATTAATACCAAATACTTTGCCCCCTTCCCCTCCCCCCGTCTTAAAAGTAAATTACTCGTAACCCCTCTCCTCCCAACAAACACAATATAAATTTCTCTTAGATTAATAATAACACATTGATCCCATTTTCTAAGCAAATTTAACATCTATAACTCTTAATATAAATTCTCCTAGAATAACAATGTTTCGTTAATCCCATCTTCTAATTTATTCATACATATATATTGCCCCGCCCTCCACCCTAACCCTCCCCCACCTCCCACACAAACCCACCCCCCTGACTTCCGCTGTATACCACTCCTAACAATTCCAAACATCCCATATATTATTTACTCTGATCATCTATCAGTCTAAACATTTTACCTAAAGGCTACATAATAACTCCTAGTCTGGTATTTATTCTGTATATAATCAATCCATTTTGCCCATTCCTGTGTGTAATCCTCCTGTTTTTCTCAGCTTTTAAGAAAGCTGAAATTTTTGCCATTTCGGCGAACCCCGCCACCTTCTGAATCCATTGATCAATTGTCGGTAAAAAATCTTTTTTCCAATGTTGCGCAATCAACAACCTAGCTGCTGTGACCATATACAAGGCCAATTTTGTTTCCCCTTTGGTGAAATCCTTAGCTATACCCAATAAAAACATTTGCGGAGTGAATTGTATTCTTTTCTTAAATACATTCTGCATAACCCACCATACTTTTATCCAAAAAGCTTTAACCTTGTTACAAGTCCACCATACATGAAAAAAGGTAGCATCTAGACACCCGCATCTCCAACATTTTGGTTGAACATTTGGGTACATGCATGATAATTTTTTAGGATCTAAATACCCATCTGTAAAACATTTTATAAAAATTCTCCCTTAAATTCTGTGACTGTGTAAATTTAAACATTCTGAACCCATATTTTTTTTTCCACGTTTCCAACATAACCACTTCACCAAAATTCTGAGCCCATTTAATCATACAATCCTTAACCAATTCACTTTCTGAGTCTCTTTCTAACAGTACATTATATATTCTTTTAACTTGTTTTGGGCCAATCTCTTTTATCTGCTTAATCAGTTCCACTTCTTTATCCATAAAACCGACCCTGCGATCTTCTTCCCATCTCTTCTGTAAGCTGTATGTAATGTAACCAATTTAAAGTAATTCCTTCTTCCAACAGCTGTTCCAAAGTTTTTAACTTCCATTCGTCCCCATCAACGATAAGCACATCTTTATATAAACAACCCCCGAGTGACTTAATATTCATAATCCCCATGGTGTCTGCAAGATCCAACCAAAGCGGTATTTTATAATCCCAATTGGGCCGGTGCTTCTTCCATATTCTCATCAAGGCACTTCGGAGAACATGGTTGTTAAACACTTTATCCACCCTGTCTTCATAAAAAAGATATGCATGCCATCCCAGAACAAGATCATGGCCTTCTATATTCAGCAATTCCATTTTTGTTTTCCCAAACCAATCTGCTACATGCGTTAGTACCGCAGCTTCATAATACAATCGAAGGTTTGGGAGTCTGAGGCCGCCTCTTTCACGTGTATCTTGCATAATCTTCATCTTTACTCTCGGTTTTTTCTCCTTCCTAACAAATTTATTTAATGTTGTTTGCCAATTTAACAAGGTTTTATCTGATTTAAGCACCGGAATCATCTGGAATAGAAAGATAAATCTAGGTAGAATGTTCATTTTAATTGCTGAGATCCTTCCAAGCAAAGAAAATTGTAACTTTTTCCACACTTCAAGATCTTTCTGTATCTTTTGCCACAACACTTCATAGTTATTTGAGAAAAGTTTTGTGTTTGATTCTGAAATTTGTATTCCTAAATATTTAACTTTAGAAACTATTTCAAAACCTGCTAAACTTACAAGTCTCTTTCTTTGAGTCTCTGTCATGTTTTTAACCATCATTTTCGTTTTGTTTTGATTTAGTCTAAACCCAGACACCATGCCAAATTCTATTATGATGGTATTTTTCATCTGGATTATTGATCTCAAAGGATGTGAAAGGGTAACAACCAGATCATCGGCGAATGCTCTAGTTCTGTATTCCTTTTGCCTGATAGCTATGCCATCTAAGGATTTTGAGTCCCGAATTGCGTTCAACAAGACTTCCAAAGTTAAAATAAATAACAATGGGGATAATGGGCAACCTTGTCTTGTGCCTTTTTGTATCTCGAAAGTTGTTGACAAATTTCCATTAATAATAAGTTGTGCATTTTGTTGCTGATAAATTGCTCCAATCGCCTGCCGCAATCGTGGTCCCATATCCATCTTTTCCAAAGTCTTGGTTAGAAAGTTCCAATTCACTCGATCGAAGGCCTTCTCTGCATCCAAGAAAAACCAGCACTGCAGAGATCTGCTTATTCTTATCAAGATAGTCAATTAAATCTATGAGTTGCCTTACATTCTCCTTCATATGTCTGCCTTCAATAAATCCTGCTTGATCATGATGAATAATCTCTTGAATAACCGGCATCAATCTGTTGGCTAATACTTTAGCAAATATTTTATAATCTGTGTTCAGAAGAGATATCGGCCTGTAATCCTCTGGTTTCTTAGGGCCCTCTTTATCTTTAGGTATCAATGAGATAAAAGCCGCTTTCCATGAGGAGGTATTTTACCTCCTTGTTGTATATTACAAAATAATTGTGTAAGATATTCAATCATTTCCAGTTGTAAAGTTTTATAATACATTGCAGTCAAACCATCAGTCCCTGGAGCCTTAGCTAATTTAAGTTGATTTATAACTAAAGTGATCTCATCAGCGGTTATAAGACGTTCCAAATTTGCCTTTTGAAGCACAGAAATTTTTGCAACCCTTTTTCCTTCCAAAAAATCATCTATTAACTTGTTCTGTATATTATCCTGTACATATAGCTTAGTATAATAGTCCACAAATGATTTTTTAATCAACTCTTGTTGATATACCATCTTCCCTCGAAACTCAATTTTATCAATAATTCTGTCATTCATATTCCTTCTCAAAGTATATGCTAACCATCTACCAGGTTTATTAGCGTTGGCGAAGGTGTTATGTTTAGCAAATTGCAAATTGGTTGCTGTTTGTTCTGCTATAAGCATCTGAAATTGATCTTTCAACAGCTTTAGCGCCATCTGGAGCGCCTGGTCATTCGGGTTTATTATAAGCAGCTGTTCTTTGCGTTTTATTTCATCTTCCAATTCCATTCTCCTTTTCTGTCTAATTTGTTTGTGTTTAAAGTTCATATGTATCAGGACCCCACGCATATAAGCTTTACTTGCATCCCAAACTATTTCAATGGGAGTGCCCTTATTCATATTAAAACTGAAAAATTCCTTCATGTGTTTTTTAAGTTCATCAACATTTTTTTCATATCTAAATAAATTTTCATTTACTCTCCAAGACCTTCTTGGCCTCATCCCTAATTCAATTTGTAACCACACCGGACTATGATCGCTAAGTGACCTGGCGAAAATCTTGGATTTCTTGGCTTTAGGAAGTAGATCCGGTGTTAACAAAAAGAAATCAATCCTTGAAAAGGATTTATGTCTATCTGAATAGAAAGAAAAATCCATCTCATTTAAATGTTGCGTCCTCCAGACATCTTTTAATTTCAAATCGTCTTGTAAATCAAAAAAAGCCTTTGGTAATTTGGTAGTGAATTTCGTCTTTGTACTCTTGTCTATCTTTGGAGAAATCACTCCATTCCAATCTCCCATTATTAGAATACTCTTAAAGTTCCAGTCTAAAATTTTTAAATGGAGCATCTTATAAAAACTTTCTTGGCATTGGTTAGGAGCATATATTCCTAGCACCAAAATGGAACCGAAGTCTGTATCAAATTGAATTGCTATATATCTACCAGCGTCATCTGCCTCTATAACTTTAGTTGAAAATCTTTTATTTATATATATCACCACACCATTTTTCTTTACCAAATCAGAGGCAGCATAAAATGTTCCCAGTTTTGAATTCACTAAGTACTTCTGGTCTTGCAGCCTAATATGAGTCTCTTGAAGGCAAACAACATCATTATTAAATTGCTTCAAATAATAAAATATTTTTTTCCTTTTTTGTGGGGAGTTCATTCCATTCACGTTCCAAGATAATAGCTTAAGCATCTTTAGATCTGGTCTGGAGCGCTGAAAGCATTTGCTGAAGATCTCTCTCCACAAGACCAATCTTCGGCCCTGCTCCTCCCATGGCTCCGGTTTGCTTCTTAGCTTCTTTCTTAGCACATTGTGTTTGAGGGTCGACGCGCTTGTGAGATTCTAAAATTTGTCTAGTCGTGGATCTGGTAATACGTTGTTCGACAGGTTTAAATATCGGCATTTCAGTGAGAGACTTAGAAGGTCCTTCTTCCAAGAAGGAACACAACAGAGATCCAGAGGGGGTCGACTCCACCTACAGCACCCTGCCCCTCCTTCTCTTTTTGTGTCTGCATTCTTTGCTCTTCTGTCTCTTTCTCAAACATCCTCTGCTCTAAAACATCCAAATCTACTGGTGTTGGTGTAAATGTATGTGGGGGGGGGGTTGCATTTTTCTTGAGTATTCCATGATAAAAGTCTCTGGCTTTATCTATTGTATTCAGACGGTACCTCACCCCTTCGTAACTAAATATAACACCAATTGGAACATCCCATCTATACTGTATCTCTCTCTTCTTCAATTCCACTACCAAAAATCCAAAATCCCTTCTAAGCTTTAGCATCGCTGGGGGTAATTCTTTAAAGACTCCGATCGTTTTTCCATCTATTTGCAAAGATGAATAATAAGAATTTTGCAGAATATCATTTCTAAGATTTCTCTCAGTAAAGTATATCACAACATCCCTTGGTAGTTGCCTTTGTGATGCAATACGTGAATTAACTCTGTAAATTTTGTCAATCCTTGCAAAAATCTCAGAAGAATCCTGGATCTTCAATAACGTGGCCAGAGCATCAGCACAAACTTTTCTTAAGTCCTCTCTAGGGTTTTCTCTGATACCCCTCAGTCTAACAGCGTACTCCATAGATCTGAATTGCATCATGATAATCTCCTTATCCATCCTCTGCATATTCCCCTCCATTTCAAGGTTTAGGGATTAAAGCCTCAATCAGGAGGAGGTTTGTCTAATTTTATCTGATGTTACAAATGCATCTCTTCTCAGAGCAGAATGCTCTGCTTTTTGTGAAGTCTATTCAGAAGCTACTATTTATGAATGCATAAAATGCAGTGATTGTCTTGTTAATGGTAGAGAATCTGTTTTTCAGAATAACACCTGCCTTGCAGAAGTCGCATTAACCTGTGAACAGTTTCTGGGGTACAATCTGATCATTATTTAAGGCCTTGTTAGCTGCATGACTGACATTGAGTAGAGTCTGCCCATGCTGTGCGTCCTACTCAGAAAGTACGCTTTTCTCATTCCTTACTCCCTGTGTGTGTGTGTGTGTGTGTGTTTGTGTGTCTGCCAGACAGACTCGTGGAAACAAGACTTTTCCATAGTTTTTCTGGCCTTATGGAATATGTTTACTTTAAGATTAGGTTTTTTTTTTTGCTCCCTGTTATCTTGGGAACTTTGACCAGAATTGAAGATTTCTTGCAACTTTAGTCGAGGATTATAATGGCTACAATATAGTGTGTCGGGTGATTGCAGTTTTATTCTGTGGTTTTATCTTGCATTTTATGAATCAAGATACACAATCCACACACAAACATATGAGACACCGGAAAGAAGAATGGAAACTATTGTATTTGGGTACAAAGTTTTAATGTTCAGTGCTACATAGCTTCCAGATCAGTCCAACCTGAACTGGGTGCTTTTATGGCTTGTCAAACTGCGGATGGTAATCACCTCTGCAGGGTAGAGGAATTGGTTCCTTTAGAGACATATAGCTCTGCCTGAAGTAGTAAAATACCTTTCCAAATACCAACTGTGCCTGTGTATGCTTACAGCTGCTCAAATAAGCACCAGTGAAAACAACAGTTAACTTGCTTATGACTCTAAAGAATAACCTTAAGGAGAAGGTTCAATTCACTGATGACTTGTGGGCATAAGAGATTCATGATGGGATTTCCCATTGCTTTTGAATTTTTCTCAAATCTGTTCCTACAGAGCCAAGGGAAGCATCATTTCAGACCTTTCCATGTAGCATTCCTTTGATGTAAATTGTGTGTTTCTGTTATTATCACTGCAAGAGAAAACAATAATACCTCTCAATTTCCAGTTCCCTACTTTATTACTAAAAATAAAAAGTGGGATATTACTGGATCATTTAAATACTCGTCTTCCTGCAGCAGTCCCGACAAATTGGTTGATTGCTTCCCAAGCTTTGACTGAATAAAGAGGGAAAGGGAGGAGAGGGGGGTAATAAATCCAGTCATGGATCTTACAGGTAAAATTTAGTTTGGCCCCCAGAACTAGGTCAGAGAAGGCAGATCCTTTCTGCATAGGGAACATTAAGCAGAGGGCATGAACACAAGAGTGGAAATAGTAAACAATGCTGTTAGATATTAGCATATACCGCTGTAAGTCTCCACTCAGGTCCGCTATTAGGGCGGGAACAAGGGGTTGTTCTGATTGGACGGGAGGTGTACCTGATCCCTATAAAAGGGGAGCTATTAGACCCCAAGCCAAGCTGGATCACTACTACTACTAAATAAAGAGCTGTTGTTGTCACTATCGTCTGGAGTCTGTTCTCTCGTTGCCCGAATCCAACAAATGCTATCAATATGTAAATAAATAAGAAACTCCAAACCACAATTTAGTTCTTACCACACTGTCCTTTCACTTTTAGCCTGAATTATGTTATTGGGGGTATCCCAGTATTACAAAGAAAAATGAAACTCCATACAGGTAGACAAACAATGTAAGAAGTTCTAGCTTAGCCCTTTCTTTGAACTAGCTGAGTCTATATCCAGGGTTCTCCAGCATTCAAAGTTACAGGGCTTCCTGCCTTAGCTTTATGGCTCAAGATACCCTTGAGTTGAACTTGAGACACCTGTATCCACATCTATGCAGTTGCCTTCATAGCATAAAGGAATAGTCAGCTGTTGTCTTCTTCTAGGATGTTGTTTTGGCTTCACAATCTAGCCTACAACCCTGACTTTCTCCCTTTCCCATTGCTGAGCCAAAGCTCTATCTACCAGGCCCATATCAACATGTAACTGGTTATTTTGAGGGATCCTTGGTGCTCTCCGAGCTTGCTTGTTTTCTTGCAGATGTTTTGTTCCTAAACTAGGTAACATCATCAGTGCTAGTAAGCTGTAACTGGTTATTTTCCTTGCTGATCTTTCTTCAGTTCTCTGTTCCCTGCCCAGATTTTCTTAAAGGAATGGGGGACAAAGTCTAATGGACTTTTCACTCCTTGAAGTTGCCCTTGGAGAGTATTAGAATAAGGCAAAGAAGATTACTATAACATAATTCCAACTAGCGATGAATAATTTAGGCAATCTCATTTATGAGCTGAATTCAGTGCAGATACAGGAGGAAAAGATATCACGGCATGTTTGTATCATGATTAATTATAGGTGGGGAACTTGACTTTCATTCCAGACCCCAAGGCTCCTGAACCCAAATCACTTTTCTGATTATCAAGCAACAACTTTGACATTAAAATTTGTGATTGAAAATGAAACCATTTCCCAGTTGTTGTTAGTTGCGAAGTCATGTCTGACCCATCGCTACACCATGGACAATGTTTCTCCAGGCCTTTGTGTCCTCTACCATCCTCTGGAATCCATTTAAGCTCACGCCGACTGCTTCGGTGACTCCATTCAGCCATGTCATTCTCTGTCATCTCCTTCTTTTTTTGCCCTCAGTCTTTCCCAGCATTAGGCACTTCTCCAGTGTGCCCTTCCTTCACATTAGGTGGCCAAAGTATTTGAGTTTCATCTTCAGGCTCTGGCCTTCTAAAGAGCAGTCAGGGTTGATCTCCTCTAGGACTGACTGGTGTGATTGCCTTGCAGTCCAAGGGACACACAGGAGTCTTCTCCAGCACCATAGTTCAAAGGCCTCAATTCTTTGGCGCTCAGCCTTTCTTATGGTCCAACCTTCACAGCCATACATTGCAACTGGGAAAACCATAGCCTTGACTATATGCACTTTTGTTGGCAGAGTGATGTCTCTGCTTTTTAGTATTCTGATTTCCCAGTTAGATTTATTCTTTTTCCTACTCCTAAGATATGACTTGGTTTGTATTGCCGGTTTTTCCCTGCAAAGAAATAAACTTCAGTAGAGTTGCATCCCATAATGATATATAATTCAGCAGGTTATTCTGTGTAGGCTGGTAAGCAGGTCTGTCAAACACAGTGGAATCAGGAAGTTGGATGATCTTTGGATGATTCCACTTCAGGATTTTGTCCCTTGGATCAGGGATTTGATTGCTGGGTTGCCTCAGAGTGTTGCCTAAGACACTGGCTTGGGAAAAAATCATTTTGATACTTATTTGGGTGTCTCCTGCCAGACCCAGTGCTTTATTGTAAAATGTTGTGATTTGTTTTGCGCACTCTCCTCTGGTGTTTGCAAAAACAGTGCCAGGTCGATGGAGCTTAAAACTATTTTCGAAATAGTGACAGCTTGGAGAAGTGGAGAGAGCTGTCACAAAGCCTCACATATTAATCTATGTACTTCATAAGAAAAGTGATGACATGGTGAACATGCTCAGTTTCCAACCTCATTATGTTCAAAGTCACATTAGGGCTGAGACTCAATTTTTTTTAGAAAAATGGGCCGTGTGAAAATTGTTTTAGATGATAAACTGTACCAAGTGTATTTTTCTTTGATCTGAAAGCTCTTTTTGGCAAAGTTCAGTAACTTCCAAATTACTTTTTATAAGACTTCTCAAGTTTAGTAATGTATGAAAAGGTCAGGACTGTAACTTCTAGGATTCTAAAGTATATTATTCCTATGAATAACTGGGATACAGCAGAGCCTAAAGTGAACATAACCATATACATATACATGGTGGCCCAGTGGTTAAGATGCTGAGCTTGTCGATCAGAAAGTTGGCAGTTCGACTAATACCGTGTAACAGAGTAAGCTCCCATTACTTGTCCCAGCTTCTGCCAACCTAGCAGTTCTAAAGCACATAAAAAATGCAAGTAGAAAAATAGGGACCACCTTTGTTGGAAAGGTAACAGCATTCTGTGCACCTTTGTCACTTAGTCATGCTGGCCACATGACCACGGAGACGTTTTCGGACAAAGCTGGCTCTCCAGCTTTGAAACGGAGATGAGCACCACCCCCTAGTGTCAGGAACAACTAGCACATATGTGCGAGGGGAACCTTTACCTTTATATACAGGTAATCCTTGACTTAAAACAGTTCATTTAAGGAATGTTCAAAGTTAGAAGTGACTTATGACCATTTTTCATACTTATGACTGTTGCAGCATCCTCAAAATTACATGATTAAAATTCAGATGTTTGGCAACTGACTCATACTTATGATCAGAGGTGGGTTGCTAATTTTTTTAGTACCGGTTCGGGCGCTCTCCTGCGCGCGATGCTTCTGTGCATGCGCAGAAGCATCCGGGTGGGTGGGCGGAGCCTCCCACCACCGCTACTACCAGTTCGGCCAATCCAGGCTGAACTGGCAGCAAACCACCTCTGCTTATGACGGTTACACTGTCTCGGGATCATGTGATCACCTTTTGTGACTTTCTGACAAGCAAAGTCAATGGGAAAGCCAGATTCATTTAACAGCCGTGTTACTAACCTAACTGCTGCAGTGATTCACTTAACAACTGTGGCAAGAAAGGCGTAAAATGGGGGCAAGATTCACTTAACAGCTGTTTCACTTAGCAACAGAAATTTTGGGCTCAATAGAGGTCATAAGTCGAGGACTACCTGTATGCAGTGCCATGTTTCTACATCGATTTCTTCAACTTTTTGATCTCAGGAGTCCTTCCCATTTTGAAAAATTATAAAAGACTCTGAAAGAGCTTTTGTTTGTATGGGTTATATTTATTATATTGAAATTAAAATTGGCACATTGATTGAACATTTGTTTGTTGAAATAATTAAAATAACATTAAATCCATTTGACTTAGCATAAGTGTTTTGCATGTAAAAACTCTTTTTAATAAATAAAAATACTAATGAGAAGTCCCTGGGGGTCCTTCAACCACACTTTAAGAAAAACCGGTCTAGATAATTCTTTGCATTTTAGGTGAACAAGTTTTACAGAACTTGATAAATTGACTGATACTTAAGGAATGATTCAGTTGGTAAGGAATTGAATTTGTTGTGACTTGTATCATGATAGATCTTGACAGAACATGAAGAGTAAATACAAGGAATTTGTCTACTTAGGCATTTTTCTTTCGGTGGATTATACTTGTGGATTAATGTAATAATGTACACCGAGTATAAAAATTATGTGCTTATTTTACATTTGCAAATGTCTGGGATCATTAGAATGCATTAGGGCTGCTTCATCCAAATAGCATCTCAGAAGCCATTGTAGGACGGAGAATATAGCCACTAACGAAAAGCAATGAGAACAATACCAGATAAGTAGGCTTTTTGGAAGACCTTTCTGCCTCAGTATTCACTTCTCTGGCTTGGCAGGCGGATGGCTTGCTTCGAGCCTATCAGCTTCCATTCCAAGAAGGCCAGAAGATTGAGAGTCAATGGAGGATGCATATCCAGCAGCTCTGCCTCTGTAACTGGTGGCTGCTACTGCAGCCCTCTAATCGGACAGATATATAAATACAGAACAGTAGGGAAGAGAATGTATAGATTGGGAAGTGATGAAGGACACTAAGAAGACAATTGGGCCATGTGGAGAAAGGATAATGATGAGTCCATACATCCGAGAAATGATATTCCCATATATTCCTATTGTCATTGTAATTTGAAAAACTAAGGAGATCTTTCTATCCATTTCCAGCATAGCTGACACTGTGGGAATCATAGAGATCTGGAACTGTTTTTGGACAGGTAGAAGGTCTGGAGGCACCCATAGTGAGAAGGTGATAGATGAAGGTTACTCCTATTGCATAGAGGTTGGCAATAGAAAGGACATACTGTCATCTGGTAGGGCATCTATTCTACCTGTTAAATTCTCCAAGTTTAGTTTTAATATATTCATGTGGATTAGCAGAGCTGTTGATTCAATCCTGACAAAGTCCTGATAGATCTCCATCACCGATGGCCCTTGCTTGAATGCTAGGACAGCCAGCTCTTTGGGGAGATCTCCTTCCTTATATCCAGTTCTGAGAAAAATGCAAAAGGAAGAAAGGAAATACTTGAATTTTCTTGGCCAAAGAAAGTGAATGAACAATACATTTGTAGAACAGCAAATGCTAATGACAGAACTATTTGAATTATTCCAAAACATAGGGGGAAGATGGGTTGCAGAGCCTTAAGAAACACAAAATACAAAAATGTCATGTATTTGACGAAACAGTCTTAGGTTCTGTATGCAAGGATTTTCCCTATAATTCTACCAGGTCACCAAGGATTACAGATACCAGAAATGGAATATTTAAAAATGTCAATTTGAATGCTGTTGCAATACTTAGGGAACTAGCTTGGTCACAGGAAACCTGGAGATAGATCCTTAAGTTGTTAAACATATCCTTGCCTGATGCAAATGCTAATTTTTAAAAGAAGTTAAGAAATCACTGGCACAAGATCTGTCTCGTTCATTTCCACTGGCAATCTACTCAATCCTTACCACAGCAATAATAGTGAATCCAATTATTTGGGTGATGGGAAAACGTTTCCATTACCCCCAAAGTTTCTCAAACCTTTGCTATGCTTCCAAAGGTTTGTTATGAACAATTTGATTGAAGCGGTCCGAGATGTATCATCTGCTTGGGAATGCTAAGGAAAACTGCTTAGCTATAATTAGTTTAACATGCTGGTATAGATTTATTTCATTGGCAATAATTGGGGAAAAAGTGGTTACTCTCATCAGAAAATAACTGAATAGGGAGAGAATAATAGCAATTCCCGACAGCTTTGTTAATATTGAAATTCCAGTCCTCTTATTCAGTGCAAACATACATAGGTTTTGCAGGAATTGCCATGGATTTCTAATGGTTCCTGCAGCAAATGCAGAAAATGTATCTGGAAGCCATCATCTTGTTAATGTTCTCAGCCCATAAAAGAAGGCACTGGAACATACTGTATTGTATGGCGCTGAGACTTAGACACAGAAAAGAGTGGCTTATAATTTTTATATTTGTCGCGGCCGTGCTTGCTCATTGACACTTTCCTCTACTTTGACCATGAATCTGAGAAGACTCCCTCAGAGAAGAGGAAGAGGTTCCCAGGCTGCTGCTCTAGAAAGTAGCTTGCTTGAGTCAATAGCCTTCATCTCCTTCATAATCAGTTCAGCACCGTCACTCTGGGTTTTACATTTGGAATGGGAGCAGTTCTACATCTTTCAGGTTATTTCTATATCTTCATCCTTTCATCAAAACACGTGTCCAAATTGAGATACATTCTCCTTGTCCTCAATGACACATTCTGTGATGGTTCTTTTAATGATGGGCTGAAAGGTTGTACACAGCTACACATGCACACATATGTACATGTTGGGTTAGTGTGTGGTGGGTATCAGTCTATTCTAGAGTCTATGACTCTAATTTTGAAGCAACCTACCACATTGTTCTTGCATGCACATCTTCTCCTCCCTTCTTCCCCACCTCCAGTTCAATTGTCTCAAGCACAGATGTAAGGTACGCTTTTAGCTTCTTCCTATGATGTCATGTTTTCCTTTGCCAACTAGCCACACTCAAAGGTAGTGCAATATACATGACAAACGTAGTCTTGTGTGATCAAATCCACGTAAATCTGATCCATATGTTCATTTGGGGTTTGGGTTCAAGGGTTTTGCTTGCTTTCCCCTTTTGTAAGACAATATGCACAGAGAAAGGATCAATCCACAGTTTCAGCACATTTTCTGACAAAAATCCACACTTGATATACGTGGGTCAGGGAGCCTTTATAAATTATCCACTGTGTACATATTTGCTTCCTATGATTAATTCATCAAGGATAAAAGAAAATATATTGCTTCATCACTATTGCTTCTGTGCCTTGGTGGGATCGAAGGCAGGAGTTAACATGAGAATCCCTCAGGGGACGGGCGGGGGGTGGGTGGGTGGGTGGTGGGTGGGTGGGTGGGTGGGTGGGGAGGAAACAAAACCTCCAACAGAAATCTCCATTTTTGCCTTTGGAGGTGAGAATTGCAGTAGCAAAGAGCCAGTAGTCACCAAACTGGGGGAGACTGACAAACAATTATCAGGCATGCAAATGTTTTCTTGGTGAGCTATTTGTTGTTGATGAGATAGGTGGCATAGAAGTTTAATAATAAATAAAATCATCTGTCCCACAGGCAAGTAAAATGGGTGTGAAATGAGTCAGGCATGATGTTCCACATGGAATTGGCGTGCATTTTCCTGTGTTCTGTAAATTGAAAATTCATCCTTGTATTTGAAGGAAGATTGCCTTATATGTTTAACATTTCTTATACAGAGACCAATAGGGACACGGTGGCTCAGTGACTAAGATGCTGAGCTTGTCGGTCAGAAAGGTTGGCAGTTCGGCGGTTCGAATCCCTAGCGCTGCGTAACGGAGTGAGCTCTTGTTGCTTGTCCCAGCTTCTGCCAACCTAGCAATTCAAAAGCATATAAAAATGCAAGTAGAAAAATAGGAACCACCTTTGGTGGGAAGGTAACAGCACTCCGTGCACCTTCGGTGTTTAGTCATGCTGGCCACATGAGCACTGAGAGGTCTTCGGACAGCGCTGGCTCTTCAGCTTTGAAATGGAGATGAGCACCGCCCCCTAGAGTTGGGAACAACTAGCACATATGTGTGAGGGGAACCTTTACCTTTATACAGAGATCACTATCTAAACAGTTTTTAGACTATAAAATATAGAAACATTCAAAATCTTTCTCAATAACAGCCCCATTTTATGGAATGCTCTCTCTTGGAAAGAATGGATGACCTCAAATTTGCTGGCATTATATGAAAAGGCTAAATTAGTTTTGTCCCTTAAGGGCATTTGGCCCTTAAGAGCAATTTAGTTCAGTTTTTTAAGGATGCCTATGAGGTTTATCACAGTCTTTAAGGATATTACTTTATTAATATTGAGCTTTTATTTCTGGCTTTATCTTTTATTGTACACCACCTACAGTCCATTAGGACAGGAATGGGATATAACTATGGTAAAATCAATAGACTGTCTGAAGTAGGGCTAAATGTTATTTTTGCGACAAGATTATAGTTTAGGTGAGCAAAGTCTAGGTTCATTTCCCAATATATGTTTTTGTTTGGCTGTGGCTGCAATATGTATGTATGTATGTATGTATGTATGTATGTATGTATGTATGTATGTATGTATGTATTTGTGTTACAACCCCTGGTATGCCTAAATATGGGAGGAAGGTCACTACTCTCTATATATAAAATTTATCTTGTTGTTAACCCACTGAAGCCTACTTTTTGTAAATAAAAGGTGAGGTTATCATAAACCTAAACAACACACCTTTTTTTTTCTTTTTATGAATCTGTGATTTTTAAATTCGGATAGCGTTAGGGTGACTGACTGAGCATTTTCTGGCTGGCTGGCTGCCCTTCCTGATGACTACATGGAGTTTGCAGCAGATATTTTCTGTTTGCTCCCTGAAAGAGAAAGATCCGTTGCTACCTAGGATTGAACTTTTGACCTTGCGAGTGGAAGGGGGGTATCTTCATCACTAGGCCACCTGAGCTCTACATCTGAAGCAACACTTTTATTTTCAGTTTTCCCATTGCTCATAAAATTTGTCTCGAGTGGTCTAACTTCAAGTGTCACCAGATCATTTAGTGATGACTTTACATGGGGCCTTTTCTTAGGTTTTGGAACATACTATGGGCAGATATTAGAAGCCTTAGAAACATCCTTAGATGTTTTCAAGAACACTTTAAAGACTTAGATTTTTTTTACCAAGTTTTAATAGTTTCCACTAGTTTTAAATGGCTTTAAATATGATTTTTAAGATGATGTTGCTCTGTGATTTTATTTTAGTGCATTTAAATGATCTGCATTTTTATTTTGGAGTCTTTTAGGAAGGGTAGTAGAGAAAGGGGGAAAAAAGAAATAATAGCCAACTGCTGAAAGACAGTGTTCTCTCTTTTTATGAAATCTCCTCTTCCTGTAGGAGCTCTTAGGATTGCTCCAGGTAATTGCCCAGGTCCATCTGGGATTCCATCAGCTGCTCCAGTTGATGTAGGGAAGGTGTGCAGTAAAAGGCAACTCAGTGGAGCCAGACAAAGCAGAGATACAGCACCAACCACAACTACATTTTTATTTAAGACTATGCTGCCTACATCAACTTAGCTTGCAACTTTTCAACATGACATAGAAAATGTTAAAATAGCAATTGAACTACTCTAAACACAAAAGAAACAAAGCAATAGTGAGAGTTATTCAGAGTTCTAATGCATCAGATGTATTTAAAATTAACAGGTCTATATATTAAAACCTTTTTTTTTAGCCTGAAATCAAAAAGACTATAAAATTAATAGCAGGAATTCTTGTTGGAAGAAACCTTTTGAAATGGGTGTATGTGGGTATGTCTGCTATTATCTAGCTATTCTAGCAGGTAGCATAGCCATTATATACCCCTGATTTAGCTATAGCATAGCTATTAGATACCAAAGAATAGTATGGTTGATTCTGGATGGTTGTTCCCTGCCAACAAGCACACATATTTGAGAGGAATGCTCATGGAAATAGTGATGGAGGAGGAGACACTTGCCTTAGACAGTCAGGTTAACTAAATCAACCTTGGTAATCAATGAAGTATTTGATCTCACAGCTAGATCACCTGCACATTCATGAGCATTATTGAACAAAATTGCATTTTGGTAGGGACAACAAACACAGCAGGACCTGGGAATATATGGAAAGGGGCTTCTTCCTGGTAAAATTGTCCTAAGCCATGAAGAGATATATAGGTGAACATCATGAGCAGAGATGAACTGGCTCTAATAGTATAATGTTGGTGTAATAGTAATTCTGTTTTCATCACGATAGCATTCATGCTGCAGTAGTGTGTACTAATGGTGGGTTCTGGACTGCTTTCCAGGAAGCTCCACATTTAACTGCATTGCAGTAATTTAAAAATGAAGTTACCAGAGCCGGGATTACTATAGCAAAGCTATCTTACCAAATGCTACCTATTGATCCAAGTACGTTTATAGCTTATGCACTAGCTTAGCTGGTGAAAGATACTCTGAGTGCCAAGCATATTTGTGTCAGATATCTCTAGGCTGACAAGGCTGAAATAATATGCTTCCCAAGACACAAAGCTTCAGATAAATAAATGTTATTGTAGAAACACTATGAAGCCATAACAAAGAACCCCATTGACATTGTGATTCAAATGTGAGTGCTACTTAAAACAATCAATGGTCAAATTTCTTGTGCCTTTTTTCCTTGTCCATTTTACACAAAGACATAGACAAATATCTTTTGGGTGGGATATACCAGGGCTCCTCAACCCTCAGGCTACAGCCCACTACTGGGTTGAGGCCTATTTGGAATTGGGCCATGCAATGGCTGTCAGGAGTGCATGCAACTTAATTTGCGCAAGCGGCGGGCCAATGGACACTCGTGCACATATGTGCTGGCCTGCTGTTTGCTGAAGTTGAGCTGCCCATGTGCATGGTGGCTCACCATTTGTGCAGCTCAGTTCCCTCCCCCACCCAAGCTGGGCTTCCAAGCTGCAAAGGTTGGGGATTACTGGGATATATAGTTCCCACCTGTTTCTTGTTTTGGTAACACTCTGATCAACTATCAGATTGCTCATTTTTGAGCATGCGAGACCTACCTTCATTGTGCCTCTAATGACTGAGATGGATCTAGAAGAACTTCCAGGGTAGTTTTGCTCCTTTTAGGACAGGGATTTTCAAAAACCATAAGAAATGTGGAGGGGAAGGGTCAGGTTGTTTGCAATGCCAGAGTGAGATTCAAGAGTCTTCCTCTTTTGCTTGACCAAGTCAATAGCTTGTGCATACAAATCTGCTACACTCTCAAAATTTGCTCCTCTTTTATCTGGGCAAGCCCACAAGCAACTGGTGCCACAAAGTGGGGAACAAATCCTCAAGTAAGCTTTGAGAGGTGGCCAAACCCACAAGGTAAACCATCTGCCAAAATTATAGCAAACCATGGCTGCTTTATTTGTTTGTTCATTTAGTTTTAACCAAGTAGTGATTGCACAAATTCATTTTTCATTTCAGTGGGGTCAAGCAATGCAGGCTAAGAGAACTCTCATTTTAGAAGGAGTGCAGCCCCCTTCCAGAACAGATTGGATACCAATTTGCTGGACAGAGAAATCATCCGTTGAGCCTCTTTCTCTTATCTAGAATGAGTGTCAGTTTATTAGCCCTGTAAACCAGGAAAAGATTGAAGCTTCAAGGCAACATAGAGCTATCTTAAAGCAAGGACTCAAAGAGCTCACCCAACTCTATCCAAAAGCCAATCCCAGGTAGCCTTGCCTAACAGGTTATACCTTCAATTGCTGTAGCTTTCTATACAAAATCTTAACCTCTTTCTTGTTAGGCATTTCTTTCCATAGATATGGATTGGAGCAGACTGGAAAATGTTCCTTGCTTCCTACCCCTTCACTGGAAAAGCTTAAGGCCACCTCCTTAGCATCAAAGGGCAGTAGCAGCTCTTTTGAGTCTCATTGATTAGAAATGTGACTCAAAAGGGAATCTTGAAATGTAGTTCTGATTACTCTCCAGAGTTATTGTCATGCATGGCGGCTCAGATTCTGAATGTTGCTAATCTAGGGCCATAACTCTACTTGCTACTCCTTTTTTGAGAAGGGACAGTTAACTTGCCTCGTCAATTTGACCTCAAGTAAATGTTAACCACTGCAGCAGAGCAATAGTTAGGGAGAAGAAGTTAACACAATAATTCTGTTATATAACTTTCTTTTTCTTAGAGTGTGTGAACTGAGGCCCCTATAAATGAGTGTGTACAATAATTAACACATTTTAATTATTGACCGGCCAAAACTGGCTGGTTTTCTCAACTAATTTCTTCTTTTGGAACCAAGAAGTTTCTATAAAAGAAATCGGCTTTTCTTATTAGCTGGTGGAATCAAATTCCTGTGAAGGTAAACCTCATTAAAAGGTAATGGGAATGTTTAAGGGAGACTCTTGTTGAGAAGAAAGAGGTGCTCTGGTTTCTCTTCAAGAACCAAACTTGAGTTGTGCAAAGTGCTGGGAGGCGAATGATAAATAGAGAGAGAAAAAAGCCTTTCTTTATCCAGCAGTAATGAAAAGGTACCCATTTATAATGTAAAAGCCCCTCGGCATAGCTGAACTGTGGCTTGTTGAAATTGGCTTGTTGAGATGTGCAGCCAAGTTAAGTAAGTTTCAGCTTAAGCTAAATCAAGAGATGAGTAGATCTGGGCTGAGAAGCAATGTCTTAAATAGTCATTTCAAAGATTAGCTGAACACACTTCTCCTTTAAAGATCTGGCAAGGGAAAAGACAAAAGGGACACGGTGGCTCGGTGGCTAAGATGCTGAGCTTGTCGATCAGAAAAGTCAGCAGTTTGAATCCCTAATGCTGCATAACGGAGTGGGCTCCTGTTACTTGTCCCAGCTTCTGCCAACCTAGCAGTAGAAAAATAGGAACCAACTTTGGTGGGAAGGTAACAGTATTCCGTGTGCCTTCGGCGTTTAGTCATGCCAGCCACATGACCATGGAGAACGTCTTCGGGCAGTGCTGGCTCTTCGGCTTTGAAATGGAGATAAGCACCGCCCCCTAGAGTCGGGAATGACTAGCACATATGTGCGAGGGGAACCTTTACCTTTACCTAAGGGAAAAGAATGAGAAAGCTAGAATCAGAGGTGTTTATTTCCTTCTGCGTTGTGTCACTGCAAAGACTTTGAAAAAATAAAATGTGCATATTGGCTAGGGTTTTATTTGCCTTAGTTTCAGAAAGTTGGGAAACCTGTGGTCTCGAGATGACATGTCCCTTGTTACCTTGACCACTTCATTAAATTTTGGTGAGATTATTATTCAAATCAGCTTCATGAAAACAGAAGCTTCTTTCCAGTCAATTTCAACTCTTGGTGGCTCCATGGACTCCTAATCTATGTTGCTTCCGTGGCAATAGAAGTGGTTTGCCATTCTGTTCTGGAATGGATCTTCCTACTCTAGTTTATGGTTCTGGAATTTCTGTAATCTCCAAATAGTAAGTAGGCCCAACTTGACTTAGCTGTTTTTAGATCAACTAAGATAGGGTGGTATTCACTTACCTTCCCTACCGGTTCACAAATGCTCTGCCTTCTGCGCATGCGCTTTGCCTTTTAAAAAGGGCCTAAATGGGATGCCGTAGAGCCAGGGCAGAGCCACTCGCGATTTCCGCTACCAGTTTGGGTGAACCGGTCAGAACCGGCAAAATACCACCTCTGAACTAAGACCATCTAGAATACTGCAATCTACATGGAAGGGAAAATTATTCAAAATTAAAAAAGAGTTAAGCAACATAATCAAATGCTGCATCTACAGCCTAAAATTCTGCCCCCAGATGATGGAGAATCCCTGCTCTCAGGCATGCCATGAACCTGCCTGTTTTGCTTCATTATCAGTTTATGGAATCAATAGAAACGATTTTGATTTTTTTTTTGTTCAGACTGCTGGGTATCCTATCTCCCCGTAGGTACTAGTACTACAAAAAAAAGACATTTTTGGTGAGTACAACTAACAAGGACCACTGACAATAAAGATGAACAGTGAAGCCATCTCTGCAGGAAGCTATTCAATAGGGTTGGTTTTTTTTGAAGTTATTGGTAAGTTATTTGGTAAAATAACTTAAAAGGCAGCTTATAAGTACAGAAGTAAAGAATACAAGTACAGAATATAAAGTGCATTTTCTTTTTTGGGGCTTGTGTGTCATGATCAGTCATAGAAAGCAGAACAAGAATAAGCCTTTTATACTGATTGTATTAGAGGGAAAGGCAGGGTGGGAAATAAATTATCTGAGGAGAAAGTGCTGTGTGGCAATTACCTCAGAAACTTTCTTCTCAGTGGAAAAGATTTCTTTGCTTCTACCTTACTCTCAGGATGCCTGAGAATTACTTTTGGATTTCTCTTGATTATGTCCCTGAGCTTTCTATTTTGCTGAAGAGAAAGACAGGTGAAACTGCTGATGTTTTCTGATTCCCTCCTTGCCCTCCCTTCCCCCTGTTGCTCACACAGACACTTCCTATACTGAAAATATCCAAACAGAGGAATTCCTTTGTGGGCCTTCCCTTGGGATTTCTGGGAAACAAGAGTTAAGAGAAGGGTGCCTATAGGATGTTTTCCACCCTCCTTGGCATTTTGTGAAAGAGGCACTCTCCATTCCCCACCCATGAGGATTTCCCTAAGAGAAAATGTGGAAAACGGATTCCCCATCAAATGAGAATTGGGAAGAAAAAAATTCTGAAAAGTTTGCCTGCATAGCACTAAGAGCATAATTCACACGAACAGTCCTATTCTCAGAAGACTCCAGTCTGTTTACTTGACCATCTGCAAGGGAATACACTCACCGTCAGTACACTTTAATGATATTCAGCAAGATTGTTGGTGCATCTGTAGAAGTTGTGAAAGGCTACTTTTAAAAAGCAAGCCTGCCAGCTGATTCACAGGCATTTGCAGGTATGAATTGATAGAACTGACACAAAGGCCCCCACAGTAGATTTCTTTAGATGCATATTAACTTCCTTCTTTGCAGTAACCATTAACAGGGCTGTTGCTATTATTATTATTATTATTATTATTATTATTATTATTATTATTATTATTATTATTATTATTATTATTATTATTATTATTATTATTATTATTATTATTATTATTATTATTGCATCAACAGAAGTGTATCACAGCGGCCAGTTGTTTCGCCGGATTTGGCATTAATTACTAGTCGGGCCCCACCCAGGGGCCTAGGACGTCGTAACGTATTTTCGTAATATGTGTGCGGATCCAAGCAGTGCAGCCTTTTGCATTTGACTGATGGTGATTTTGTCAATTTTTAACTGTTTTAAATGTAATTCCAGTGCTTTTGGAATAGCACCCAGTGTGCCGATTACCACTGGAATTACCACTGCTGGTTTGTGCCATAATCGTTGGATTTCAATTTTTAAGTCCTGGTATTTCGCAATTTTTTCATATTCCTTCTCGGCGACCCTGCTATCACCTGGTATTGCAATGTCTATGATTGTAACCTTATTTTTCTCAACCAGTGTGATGTCTGCTGTATTATGCACCAGTATTTTATCCGTTTGTATGCGAAAATCCCACAAGATCTTGACCATCTGACTCTCGACAACTTTTTCAGGCTTATGTTCCCACCAGTTTGCTGCTGTTTTAATATTATAATTTTTGCACAAATTCCAGTGGATCATTTGTGCCACTGAATTGTGCCGCATTTTATAGTCAGTCTGTGCGATTTTTTTTACAGCAGCTGAGTATGTGGTCAACAGTTTCATCAACTTCTTTGCAGAGTCTGCATTTGGCATCATCAGAGGATTTTTCGATTTTGGCCTTAATGGCATTTGTTTGGATAGCTTGTTCTTGCGCAGCCAGGATTAGTGACTCTGTTTCTTTCTTTAATGTACCTGCTGTTAACCATAACCAAGTTTTTTCACTGTCCATTTTATCTTTTATTTTTTCCAGAAATTGGCCATGCAATGCTTTGTTCTGCCAACTCTCCATTCTTAATTTTATCACATCTTTTTTGTATTCTTGTTTCGTCTGTTGGGCCTTCAATAGATTTTTGTTCTTTACTTCGATTAATAGATGTTCTTGACTTTCTTTTAAATAATCAGCCAGTGCATGTTTTTCTTCTTCAACTATTTGCTTCACTTGTAATAATCCCAATTCCCTCACACGTAGTGATTTTGCCCCTTTTTATGGATACAGTGGCACATTTTTCCATGCCAAACTGCATTGAAATATCGTTGCTGAATACTCGGACTGTGTTTGTCAGTGATTGGATTTCTATTTCTGACTTTCCATAGAGTTTCAAATCATCCATATATAATAAATGTGAAATTTTTTCAGCTTCTTTGGCTGTTTGGTAGCCTAATTTCATTTTTGTTAAGATTACTGATAGTGGGATCATCGCGATGATGAAGAGAAGCGGTGAAAGTGAATCACCCTGGAAAATTCCTCGCTTGATATTGACCATTCCGTAGTTCTCATTCCCTACTGCCAACTCAGTTCTCCATTGTTTCATCGCCTTTTCAGTGAAGGATGTAATATTTTTACTAATGCCAGTTGTTTCTAAGCATTTTATGATCCAACTATGTGGCAATGAGTCGAATGCTTTTTTATAATCAATCCAGACCATATTCAAGTTCGTTTTTCTTTTCTTACAATTTTCTAATATCATTTTATCAATTAGGAGCTGATCTTTTGTGCCCCTACTCCTTCTTTTGTTGCCTTTTTGCTCTACTGGCAAGATGTTGTTTGTTTCCAAATAATCCATAATGTTATCTGCAATAATGCCTGTGAGTAATTTAAAGGTTGTTGGCAAGCATGTTATTGGTCTGTAGTTTTCAGGTATTGTTCCTTTAGTTGCATCTTTCTGAATCAAGTATGTTTTTCCAGTTGTCAACCATTCATCAATTTGGCCATTTTGTAACATCTCATTCAGTTGCCTGGCCAATATTGCATGTAAACTGGTCAGATATTTGAGCCAGAAACCATGTAATTGGTCCTTTCCAGGTGATGTCCAATTCTTTACTTTTTTTACTCGATTTTTGACCATCTCAGTTGTTATTTCTAATACTTGCATTTGTTTGTTGCCAATGCTTTTCTCAAAGTCATGTATCCACTTTGCTTCCTTATTGTAGTCCTTTGCATTTTTCCACAATTCTTTCCAGAATTCAACTGTGGCCTGCTTTTCTGGTTTTTGACTTTTGGTGTCATCATTCACATTAAGACTTTGATAAAAATGCCGTTGGTCTGATCGAAATTGCTGATTTTGTTTATACTGGATGATTCGTGCCTCATATCTTTCAATTTTCCTAGCTGTTGCTGTTATCTGCTGTTTTACAATCTCTACAGCTTCATTGATGTTTCTTGTATCCAATCTATACCTTCTGATTAGCTGACCTATAATTTTGTTATTTCTAAGCCGTTGCTCACGCATGTTCTTCAAATTGCTAGCATCTGCCCTTAATTTTTTGACTTTTTGTTCCAATCGGATTTTCCACTTTGGCTTTGATGCTTTTTCTGTTGTGTAACTAGGTGCTTTGATTTTAATGCCTAGTTCATTAGTGACTATTGCGGCTGCGCTGTACATTAACTGGTTCGTTTCCAAGATGGATCCCGATTCAATTGTTGAAAGCACTGCATTAACCATTTTCATGATAGGGGCCCAAATTTTCTTAGGCACAGTTTTTAATGATGGTAAACGTTGCCGTTCCTTATTAAGCAGAAAATGCTCCATGATCTTGTCCTTCAATTCTTTTTGTTTCTGAGTTAGTTCATCAGTTGGTTCAGTAATAACTGGTTCTGGTGATAGTGTTGTTATTTCCTCCCCGACAGCTTGTTCTGGGAGTTCTACTACAATGTCTTTAGGTGTGTCTTGAGTATCTGTTATTTCTGCTTGTGATGTTGTTTTCTTAGTTTTGCAATTTGCTTGAATTTCCTCAAGTTCAACTTCACTAAACACTTTATTCCGTGTAATAAATCGCCTTTGATCTGCAAGTCGTTGTTCACTAACATTTGAATCTGGATGTTGTTGTTTCCATAATTCATACATTCGCTTTAAATAACCTATTTTCCCAGGCTCTGAGTTGTAATAACAGGCCATTATGGCACGGTTTTCATCTGCACTATATTTTTGTTTATTATTATTATTATTATTATTATTATTATTATTATTATTATTATTATTATTATTATTATTATTATTATTATTATTATTATTATTATTATTATTATAATACGATTGTATCACAGTGGCCAGTTGTTTCGCCGGATTTGGCATTGATTACTAGTTGGGCCCCACTCAGGGGCCTAGGACGTTGTAACGTATTTTTGTAATATATGTGCGGATCCAAGCAGTGCAGCTTTTTGCATTTGACTGATGGTGATTTTGTCAAGTTTTAACTGTTTTAAATGTAATTCCAGTGCTTTTGGAATAGCTCCCAGTGTGCTGATTACCACTGGAATTACCACTGCTGGTTTGTGCCATAATCGTTGAATTTCAATTTTTAGGTCCTGGTATTTCATTATTTTTTCATGTTCCTTCTCGTCGACCCTGCTATCACTTGGTATTGCGATGTCTATGATTGTAACCTTATTTTTCTCAACCAGTGTGATGTCTGGTGTGTTATGCGACAGTATTTTGTCTGTTTGCATACGAAAATCCCATAGGATCTTGACCATCTGATTTTCAGTGACTTTTTCAGGCTTATGTTCCCACCAGTTGTTGTTTTAATATTATAATTTTTGTACAAATTCCAGTGGACCATTTGTGCTAATGAATTGTGCCGCAATCAGTCTGTGTGATTTTTTTAGAGCAGCTGAGTATGTGTTCAACAGTTTCATCAACTTCTTTGCATTTGGCATCATCAGAGGATTTTTCGATTTTGGCCTTAATGGCATTTGTTTGGATAGCTATTATTATTATTATTATTATTATTATTATTATTATTATTATTATTATTATTATTATTATTATTATTATTATTATTATTATTATTATTATTATTATTAATATTACTACTACTACTATTACTATTACTATTATTACTATTATTACTATTATTACTATTATTGATCATTGCATAGTCGGCCAGATGTTCAGACTGGATTTGGCATTTTTTTCTACCTAATGAGTCCTTATCAAGGACCTGGGATAGGCAGATCTGGATGTTTGATGGTGTTACGAATGTTATCACAGGATGGAACTGTCCCAAGCAACATTTTGCAATTGAGTGATGGTGAATTTGTTAATGCCAAGTGGTGCTCCAGTTGTTTTGGGATTGCATCCTAGGTGCCTATTAACAATATCACTTAGACTTATATAACGCTTAAGAGTGCTTTTACAGCTTTCTCTAAGTGGCTTTACAGAGTCAGCCTGTTGCCCTCAACAATCTGGGTCCTCATTTTACCCACTTCAGAAGGATGGAAGGCTGAGTCAACCTTGAGCCTGGTGGGATTTGAATTGCCAAATTGCTGTCAGCTGCCAGCCAGCAGAAGAAGCCTGCAGTACTGCACTCTAATGACTGCACCACCACGGCTATTGCTATAAGTACCACCCTTGCATGCCTTTGCCACAGACTTTCTATTTCAGTGGTGGGATATGACCAGGTACCCTTCTGGTATGGTGCTCTGGAGGGCCCACCTTACCTGTATTTGAGCTGATCGGGGTGTCAGGCCTGTAATTATATTCTTTTTAGGATCTTTGGCCTGCCACACTTTTTAATAATTCTCTATGCTGTTTCATTAGTGTAGTAGTTGGGAGGGGGGAATAGAAAGGAGTAGGATTGTGGAATGTATGTTGACATTCTTTTATAGAAGCCAAGGTCATCTTTTGTCTCCGCATCTCGACACCTGGCCGGAAGAAGATGGGTATACATGCCAGCGTGGAAGATGATGATTGAAACATGTGATGGATTTGTGGGTGTGGGGAGAGATCATGAACTTTCAACTGGGTGAACTTACAGGATGTAATTCAGAGTTGGAATTTTCCATAGCCGTGCTAAATTGCCTGCGGAATAAATTGCACCTTTAAGGATGTTTTGCCTTGGACAATGATTTATTTCTGCATGGTATTTAGAACCCTAACATTATTCCAACTCTCTACTTCAAAATAATTCACTAGCACCCTCCCCCTATCAAGGGGGAAGGGCTGGTGATAGAAGATCTGGTGATGGGGTCTCGGCATTCCCAATGCTGACCGGGACAGCGTAAATATCAGCGAAGAATAAATGAGAAGCTTTTGGTGATAAGAAGCTGAGTGCGGAACTTCAAAGGCAATGGAATGCTGCTTCCAGTTTAATTGCATCAGGAGGAATGCAGGAGGAGACACGACAAGACGAAGGAAGGTCGCAGACGTACTTCTTCAGCAAATGTGAGTGCATGCTCCCCCTCCTTCCCCCCAGCTTGGAAGCAAGGCTTGGAAAAAAAAAAAACCCCTAGAACAGAGGTTTGGGCTCCTTCCAGACGGCAATAAATGAAATGGCTTATCACCCTGCAACTAGCTGGGAGAAAGATTCCCTTTCAAAATGGGAATTTCAAAGGAGGCAGGAAGAAGGGATTTTGCCAGCATCTGTCACTTGCAAGCCACCACAAATGGGGCTGCAACCAGTAAATGAAGCAAATTGGGCAGTAAATTGGGCTTTCCTCCCAGGACTTGGATGGAAGAGATGCTACTTACCACCTCCTTTGCCATCAGCATGGGGAAATGCTCCAAGCCAGCAGAGGGCACCTACTTGGCCCATAACTCATCCAAGCCAGCAAAGGGCACCTACTTGGCCCATAACTCCTCCAAGCCAGCAGGAGGGTCCTTGGCACATAAAACCCCCTAGCCAGCCATCATTGGTTGAGCTGCAACCTGTGAAGCAGGCAACCCCGGGATGGGTCTTAACCCCAGGTCATGGATGGGAGGGATGCCAGTGGGCACCTGCCCTCCCTCAGCAGATGGCACCATGGCAGAAAGCTGGGCAGTGGCCAACCGAGGGATTGACCTCCCCACCGGTTCCAGTCTCCCCTGCAAGGCCCAAAAAGGTTCTTACCAGACCTTCCTACAGAGAAGAAATCTCCATGGAAGAAGGGATTACCAAACAGAGGCCTGCATTGTGGATGGCGGGAAAATGTGCGCCTGCAAGGCCCCAAGTGGTTCTTACCCCACCTTCCTACAGAGTAGCAATAACCAACATGGAAGAAGGGATTACCAAAGCCAGGCCTGCAAGATGGGAAGCGGAACAAGGTGCATCTGCAATGCCCCAAAAGGTTCTTACTCCACCTTCCTACAGAGAAGCAATCTCCACCATGGAAGGAGGGTTTACCAAGGGGGCAGCTGCAAGTTGGAGAGCAAGGCAATGTGATGAACCAGTTCCTAAGTTTAGAGATGTAACTAGGTTCCATTCCTCGTGGGGGCCAATTAAATGCCACCATTGTTGTCAACTTGGGCACAGAGCGTCAGAGTGCTTGGCTCCAGCCCCAATGCCACAAACGTGCGCACCAACCACCACAGCGGTAAAGAGAGGGTCCCAGATGCCACCACAGAAGAGTCATCTGGGCCAACAACCTCTGGAAGAGGATCCCCAACTTAAGGTGAGGAAGTGTCCTACATAGGGGGAGGCCTCGGAAGAGGAAAAGGGCAAACAATCTCCGGAAGAGGATCCCCAACTTAATGTGACAAAGAGTCCAACTAAGGGGGAGGCCTCGGAGGGGGAAAAGCCTAAACGACCTCTGGAAGAGGATCCCCAACTTATGGTGACGAAGAGTCCTACTAAGGGGGAGGCCTCGGAGGAGGGAATTGCCGAAGAACAAATGTGTGTACCAGTCGCCATGGTGGTAAAGAGAGGGCCCCAGATGCCAGAACAGAAAAGTCATCTGGGCAAACGACCTCTGGAAGAGGATCCCCAGCTTAAGGTGACAAAGAGTCCTACCAAGGGGGAGGCCTCGGAGGAGGGAATTGCCGAAGAACAAATGTGTGTACCAATTGCCACGGTGGTTAAGAGAGGGCCCCAGATGCCCGCACAGAAAAGTCATCTGGGCCAACAGCCTCTGGAAGAGGATCTCCAACTTAAAGTGACGAAGTGTCCTACCAAGGGGGAGGCCTCGGAGGAGGAACAAGGCCAGCTGTGGATGATTGAATCCAAGAGCCCAGAACCTACAGCACCTGCAGCAGAGAGCCCTAAACGGCCATGGGAAGAGGTCGCAATGGACTTCATCGTGGAACTCCCAGACAGCAGTGGGCATAAAGTAATTTGGACTGTTATTGATTTGTTTTCTAAGCAGGCACACTTCATTGCTTGCTCAGGATTGCCATCCGCAAACGAATTAGCGAAAATGTTTGTGAAACACATTTATCGCCTGTATGGAGTACCCAAGAGGATCATTTCAGACCGTGGAGTCCAGTTCACAGCCAAGTTCTGGAGAGAGGTCCTGAGATCTATTGGGTCCACACAAGAACTGAGCTCAGAGGTTCATCCCAGCATGAACGGCGCAGCAGAGGGAGCCAATGCGGTGGGTGGTGGAACAGTACATCAGGTGTTTTGTGGACTATCAGCACGACAACTGGTCGGACTTGCTACCCTTCGCCGAAGTGGCGTACAATGATGCGGTCCACAGCAGCAGAGGATTAGCGGGTTTCCAGATTACCAGTGGCATGGAAGTTGTTGCCATGCCTGAGTTGCCTAGAGAACCTCCATCTTTCATGTCTTTGAGTGAATGGATGGACATGCTAAAGAAAGGATGGGAGAATACGAAGAAGGCTCTAGCAGTTGCAGCAGAAGCTTACCAGAAGCAAGATGATCAACATCGCTCGCTCCAAAACCCCTACCGTGTGGGGGACAATGTTTTTGTATCTACCAAATACATAAGATTAGAGAAATGCTTAGCAAGGAATTGGGTCTAAAATTTCTTGGTCCATTCCCAATAGTGAAGATAGTTAACCCAGTTACAGTTCAACTCAGTCTACCCAGAAGTCTAGGGGAAATTGACCCAGAATTTCATTGTAGCTTGTTGAAACCAATAATTGGGTCTAACAGAAGAGCATCCACCCAAGCTCAATCTCCTCCTTTAGTGATGGAAGGGGAAATACAATCTGAGGTGGAAAAAATTGTAGATTTCAGGCTGAATAGGGGTTGCTTACAGTACTTAGTGCATTGGAAGGGTTACCCTTGGTCTGAAGGTAATTGGGTGAACAGTGAGACCCTAAAAGTGGAGAAGTTAGTAAAGCAATTCAATGGGAAGTTTCCCAAGAAGTCAAGGGGTTCCCCTGGGTGGAGAAGAGGTGGTTAATTTTGTTATATTTAACTTTTATGTTATTCTCTTTGCAGGAAACGTTTTTCTTTTGAGGAGAGGCCACCTGTCAGGCCTGTAATTATATTCTTTTTAGGATCTTTGGCCTGCCACACTTTTTAATAATTCTCTATGCTGTTTCATTAGTGTAGTAGTTGGGAGGGGGGAATAGAAAGGAGTAGGATTGTGGAATGTATGTTGACATTCTTTTATAGAAGCCAAGGTCATATTTTGTCTCCGCATCTCGACACCTGGCCGGAAGAAGATGGGTGTACATGCCAGCGTGGAAGATGATGATTGGAACATGTGATGGATTTGTGGGTGTGGGGAGAGATCATGAACTTTCAACTGGGTGAACAGACAAATGGCTATCCAACCTCTTCATTAAAGAATCTTCTTGTGTTTCCTAAGAAATCTAATGGGGAATACAACTCCTGGAGGCAATTGTCTGTTCCACATGATTAATTTCACTTCTATACTGTCAGGAAGTTATTCCCACAGTTCTAAGTTGTTCTCTCCTTGATTAGAATATCCTCACCCAAAATGCTTCTTGTTCATGATGTCCCAGGTGCCTTGGAGAATCAGTTTTGACTCCATCGTTCTTTGTGGGCAATCCCTGAGATAAAAAGACACTTCTCTAAAAACTCTATTTCCCCTTCCTGTTGGGTGTCAAGTTCTTTCTCTTAAGCTGACATACCCAGTCTCCTGCAACCATACTCAGCCGCCCAATTCCAAAAGATCCAGTTCTTCTTATATGTTTTAGCTTTCCTAGCCCCTTAATTTCTTCTTTGTTGCTCCTTCTCTGCACTCTTTTCTAGAGTTCTCCCACTGTCTTTTTGCATATTGATGAAACCAAAAAAGACCGTAGTATTCCAAGTGTGATCTTACCAAGTCTGTTAACGTAAAGTGGTGGGACTGGAACACTACATTTTAGGTTTCCTGACAGTAGAAAGCCTGATTTCAATAACTTGTCTGATGCCATTGTTTACTCCAAGTAGACTGTCCAGTCAGGTTTTTTTTTTGGATCAAGAAGGATTGGGCAACCATTTGTCCAGAATGACAAGGCCAGTGCAGATGGGGAATTTTTCTAATTTGGCAGGTGTGCCAAAATTGTGCGTGGGAGTTCAAAAGAGAATCAATCAAGCAAGAGCATTGTCCAAGTAGCATGGGGACAACAGATTCAAAAGCCCAAGTTTGGAATGTGCATGTACATGCAACCCTGCATGACGCAAAGCGCACAGTGACCCCCCATGGCCCTGCCAGGGGGAGTGTTTCGATTAACAAATAAATATTTTTTTCATTAAGTTCAAAATTCAGAAAAAAGCTTCAATCCTCAATACCGCGGAGTCTAAAAGTGACCACACATTAGCACAGGGTTATATACATCATGGTTTCAACCATTAACATTTCCTTCCTTGATATATTGTCTACCTTCTGTCCAATCACAATATATACATTTAAAGATTTCCAGTCTTGTCATCTTGTCTTATACCAATCATAAAATCTATTCCATACCTCAAAGATATTCTGATTCCCCTTTATTTTTTAAGTTCAAGAGTGAGGAATGCTTCTGCACAGGCCAAAACTTTTCTGCTTATATCTAGCGTCTGATGGTGTATTTTCTTTTTTCCAATACTGGCATGCATAACGCCGGGAGGTCTATTGCGCGCTGCAGTTAGGACCTATGCCGCCGATAATTAGGATGCGGGGCCACCTTCGGCATCCTTTTCTTAAACCCCCCCCAGGGAGTATGGAAGCTCACCGGGAGAAAAGGGGGGTTTAAAGGCATAATTTGTTTTTCCCGGACCATTTGTTCTCAAGTTACCATTCTTGAATCATTTTGAAAGCAATATTTTTTTTTGCCTCATGCACGTCCACCACATATGATAGAAAGTGCCTGGTGTGTTTTTTTTACCGACTGAATGGAGAACAGTTTAAAACCTGGGGCAGTGGAGAACATTTTAGAAAGCCGGTGCTGGGGGGAGGTGTTCATAGTAGAACAACTTGTAAAGGTTTTTCTTTGGGAGGGTATACGAAAAAGTAGCCAATACAATTAATTTCTGATTGTAAAGTAAAGGGGAAGTTTTTTCCATAAGCTTGGCCAATTCCACATTGTAACCGAAATTTTTAGGCGACCATGGTTTCTTTTGACATGTTCCTGTGAGGGGAGGAGTTTTTGCCCTCCCCAGTCAGAGGACTCCATAACCATATATCAGGACTTTCTTGAAATTATAATTCTGGGGGCCATGGAAAAATAAATTAAGCTCAATGTAGGTAGGTGAATGTTCAAAAGAACCAACATTTTGGAAGGCCAAAATTCAACTGGCTTTACACCATGCCTGGTGCCACAGCCAGAGCTGAAGGCTTGCATGCTGGCAAATATGGCTCCATGTGCCAACCTGTGCCATAGTCATTTAATCGCCATCACAGATATGTCCTGGTTATCAAGGGCAGGGGGAAAAACTAGAAGACTTATGAAGGTCCTTTCCAATCGTATTGTTCAGAATTTTTTATCTGTACTCCAGAGGTGGGTTGCTCCCGCTCTCGGCCTAGATCAGGAGAACCAGTTGCAAGAGTGGTGGGGGAAGCTTTCAATGGGGCACCTCCATCGAACCAGTAGTAAAAAAAATGGCAATGCACCACTGGTGTAACTTCCTTGGTGGTAAAATGACTAGCTTGCAGTGTATGACAAGCAGATAGATACCATCTCTCCTTCAGGAGTGGAGGGAGGGGGAAATGTGGACCTTACCATGTTTGAAAAATGTGGACTATCCAGAGCTCATCTTGCTACGCTTTTCTTTTCAAAGCAAAAAATGGAAGTAAAAAGCCACTGTACTCAGTTTTACAGGATCTTTGTTTTCAAAATCTCCAGTGGAAATGTCCCCTCTTTTTAATGCCATTCCAGTTTCTAGAAAGTCCACAGGGTCCCTTTAAATTGCAGATAAATGCAGTTAAATAAGGTCTTCCTTGAAACACTAGAAAAAAAAAACTTTCTGATTATTTTGGCATTTAAATTTGTCAGTATTTATTTAGATTGCCAAAAATACATCCATATGAGATAACAGGCGTAAGTAGGAAAAAAATCATGGACATGAACACAGGAAAATGGGTATGGATAAATGGGGATGGAGGAAAGGGTAGGTAGGCACGCTGGTGGAACTTAAACAGTGCACGGCCCCATACAGACCTCTTAGGAAAGGGGTGAGGTTTAGGTTTAGGTTTTAGGTTTATTTTGGATTTATATGCCGCCCTTCTCCAAAAGGACTCAGGGCGGCGTACAACATTAAAAACACACATCACAAAAGTTAAAAAAAGATTAAACCCATTTCCAAAAAGACCAAACCAATTTTTTTTTTTTAAAGAAACAATACATTTAAAATAAATTAAAATTAACATTAACATTAACAGGCCAGGCCGGCTTGCTGGAAATGCCAACTGTTTTAGGGCGCGTCGGAAGGACCGGAGGTCAGGGATTATGCGGATCTCCGGGGCAGCTCATTCCAGAGGGAAGGCGCTCCCACAGAGAAGGCTCTCCTCGTGGGGTTCACCAGCCGACACTGTCTGGCCGACGGCACCCTGAGGAAGCCAACTCTGTGGGATCGCCTGGACGGTGGGAGGCTACTGGTGGCAGTAGGTGGTCTCGCAGGTACCCTGGGCCTAAGCCATGGAGCGCTTTAAAGGTCATAATTAATACCTTGAATCGCACCCGGAAAACAACCGGCAACCAGTGCAGGCCGTCTAAAAGGGGGGTGACATGGGAGCACCCAGGTACCCCCATGACAACCCACGCGCGCCCGCATTCTGGACCAGCTGAAGCCTCCAGGTGCTCTTCAAGGGCAGCCCCATGTAGAGAGCATTGCAGTAGTTCAGGTGAGAAAGGACGAGGGCATGAGTGACTGTGCACAGAACATCCCGATCCAGGAAGGGGCGCAACTGGCGTACACCAGGTGAACCTGGTAAAAGACCCCCTGGTCACGGCCGTCAGGTGTTCTTCTAAACCAGTGGTGGGCAACCTTTTTTTTCAACTGAGGGCCAAATCTCGCCAAAACCACGATTGAAATTTATTTTGAGAGCCGCATTTTTAAAAACCGAAAATACATAGGATGGTACACTGTTTTTAGTTTCAATTAAGTTTTTTTTATTGAGAATATTCTGCATGCAAGTATCCACATAGGTCGGGAGGGATACAAATAACACAACTAATAAAACAAAAACTTTAGAACGATATTATTTATCGATAACGTTAAATTCCGTAAAATTTGCCTTACAATGTAGAGAAAATTACATCCTGACATTGACTGACAAAGTCACAACCACCAATGTGAACATTGGCCTTGCATTTCCTTGGGATAGTTTGAGTAAGTCAGGTTTGTATGTTGTTGTTTATAATTTCATCTCTCTCTCCCACTTTCTTTTTTTCTTTTTCTCTCTCTCTCTCTCTCTCTGGCTCTTTGTCTCTCTCTCCCTCCCTCCCTCCCTCGGGCCGTCCCTCTCTGTCTCCCTCTGTCATTTTCTCTGGGTGTCTATCTGTCTGTCTGTCTGTCTGTCTGTATCTCTGTCTCTCTCTCCTCCTTCCCCCATCTCTGTCACTCTGTGTGTGTGTGTGTCTGTCTGTCTCTCACTCACTCTGTGTGTGTGTGTGTGTGTCTGTCTCTCCCTCTGTCTCTCTCCCCTCCCTTCCTCTCTCTCTGTCACTCTGTGTATGTGGATGTGTCTGTCTCTCACTCATTCACTTAATCACTCACTCTGTGTGTGTCTCTCTCTCTCTGTCTATCTTTCTCTCCCCCCCCCCTCTCTCTCTCTCTCTCTCTGTGTCTGTCAGTCTCTCTCTGATTCCCTCCCTCCCTCCCTCTCTCTGTTCCTCTCTCTGTCTGTCTGTCTGTCTGTCTCATTCACACACACACACACACACACACACACACTGTGGTCACCTTGTTGAGTGTTCCAATCATATTTGAAACACTCAACAACTGGCCTGCATTTATGGTATTTTTGCAGCAGATGCTGCAAAATACCATAAATGCAGGCCAGTTGTTGAGTGTTTCAAATGTGATTGGAACACTCAACAAGGTGACCACAGTGTGTGTGTGTGTGTGTGTGAGTGAGACAGACAGACAGACAGAGAGGAACAGAGAGAGGGAGTGAGAGAGGGAATCAGAGAGAGACTGACAGAGCTGTACGCGCGCGCCTGTTTTCCACGGCGTGGAGCAGCGGCGAGATTCTGCGCGGCGAGCGATGATTCCGGGGGCCATCAGTGGGGGGGCAGGGTCTCCCCTCGCATTCCTCATCTTCCCGGATGGCCCCTGGAATCATCGCTCGCCACGCAGAATCTCGCCGCTGCTCCACGCCATGGAAAACAGGCGCGTGCGCACAGAAAATTACAGCCTGGGAGACTTGTCACTCGGCTTTTGCAGAAGCTTCCCTCCGAAGCCCAAGAGGAGGGAGGGGAGCGGGCGCCCGGCACACTGAAGAGCCGCATTAAAATGTGCAAAGAGCCGCATTTGGCTCGCGAGCCGCGGCTTGCTGACCACTGTTCTAAACTAAGCCACGTATCCAGGAGGACTCCCAGATTGCGAGCCTTCTCTGAGGGGGCTAAAATTTCTCCCCCTATCGTCAAAGATGGAACAAGATGTACAAATCGGGATGACGGGAACCACAGCCACACAGTCTTGGAGGGATTGAGCTTGAGTCTGTTCCTCCCCATCCAGATCCGCTCAGCCTCCAGGCATCGGGACATCACATCGAGGGCATCATTTGTGTGGTTTGGGGTAGAGATGAAAAGTTGGGTATCATCAGCATATTGATGATAGCGTACCCCCAAACCACGGATGATCTCGCCCAGCAGTTTCATGTATATGTTGAACAGGAGGGGTGAGAGAACCGACCCCTGGGGCACCCCACAAGTGACGCGTCTGGGGGTCGATCTCTGCCCTCCAGTCAACACAAACTGCGACCGATCTGACAGGTAGGAGGAGAACCACCGTAAAACGGTGCCCCCCCACTCCCAACCCCCCGAGTCGTCGCAGTAGGATACCATGGTCGATGGTATCGAAAACCCGCCGAGAGGTCTAATAGGACCAGGACAGAGGAACAGCCCCTGTCCCGGGCCGCCCAGAGATCATCGACCAACGCGACCAATGCCGTATCCGTGCTGTACCCGGGCCTGAAACCCGACTGAAACGGATCCAGGTAGACAGCTTCATCCAGGTACTGGGGAAGCTGACATGCTACCACACTCTCGACAACCTTTGCTACAAAGCGAAGGTTGGAGACCGGGACAATAGTTAGCTAAAGAAGCTGGGTCCAGGGAAGGCTTCTTGAGGAGGGGCTTCACCACCGCCTCCTTCAAGGCGGTGGGAAAGAACCCCTCTCTCAATGAAGCGTTGGTAATCGCCTGGAGCCAGCCTTGTGTCACCTCCCAGGAAGTCGAAACTAACCAAGAGGGACATGGGTCCAGCACACAAGTGGCAGCACTGAGTCTCCCCATAATCCTGTCCATGTGCCTTCGGGGGTCACACCCCTCATGGCCCAAGCAGGTCTCCGTAATGCACGTAATGCATACCCTCCTGTATGAGGTTGTAAATGAGGGGAGCCTTATGTACCACAGACCAGGCGTTAAGCGACACCAGCTGGAGACCAGGGTCCTGTAATCCCGAGCACCTGGGGGTGCAAGAAGGGCAATGAGGGTCGGAGCACGCAATTGCTCTCAAACAGCAAACCCGCGTCCTCCGAACATCATTTGGCCCTCGGCCCCCACCATATCTGCCTCTCCCACAAACAGTAGAGATGGTGAACTCCCCAAGGGAATGGCTTAATGTCTCCCCCGGAATCCCAACCCTTCCTAGCCCTCCCAACCTGCGCCCATTAGTTAGCGCTGGCCTGTGCCCTGGTAGACTCCCCCCCAAGCCTGTCTGAGCCATCCGAATCAACCCACCCCTCCTCCTCTTAAAATTTGGTTTAAAAGTCCCTGTAAAAAACCCTTAAGAAGTCTCTTCTTCGCATGCCACCTCTCGGGATCCCAAGATCCGTCATTAAGGAAGCGTCTTGATAGGTCAGAAGGCCATCCCCGGGAACGGGGGAGTTCCCGGAGGGAATAAAGTTCTGTCGCAGTATAGCATAGAGGAGAGTGTGGCATCAACCAAACGGTATGACATCATGGGGAGATGGAATGAGGAGATGACATGTCCACAGGGGGGCAGCCGGCAGTGTTCAAGGGGGTAGCAGGAAGCTTATGTCCATCATAAAAATTGTCGATGTTGGGGACAATATGTAAGGGTAACGGCCAGCTGTCCAAAATCGCAGCAGATGCTAGCTTGCGAGGTGGTAAAGCGGCCAGTGATGGCGGCAATGAGGACAGCGGCCGTATCGGCGGCTGCTCCAACTCTGACTCCAACAGCTAAGCTCCGCCCACGCCAGCCGCACTCACATCCATCGCCAGGGCCGCACTCCGTTGACCCAGTCCATAATATCACAGGAGGGGGGGCAAATGGCCAAATGGCACAGAATGGTGGCCCAGGCAACGACAGTAATACCAGGGGGGGCACAATGAAGCACCCCCCCTCCAGCCACGCCCACGCCAGCTCCCGAAGCCATCTTCTGCTGGCGTTAGTATCCATGCCAGCTGCCTCAGCCACTCCCCGCTGATCTAATTTATCATGTTCACAAGCAAGGAGGGGGGGAGCAACTGGGATAACACCACGTCATGGGGAGCGGCAGCTATAGAGACCCCAAACCGGGCATCCCACCACCACCGCTGGCCTTACCCACGCTGGCTGCAGAGACCCCAGGCCGGGTGTCCCGCCGGGCGTCCCGCCGCAGCTGCTGACCACACCCACGCAGGCAGCCAACCGACGCTCTCCATTCTCCTTTCACCGCCCCATTTCACTCACGATGTTCCAGCTATAAGGCAGGACATCTCAGCTCAAGGGTATCCCCCGAGGTCCCAGGAAGTTCTCATAGCTGGACCTGGAACCAACGATGAAATAGGTACCCCTGCAACCCCCAAGAAGGACAATCATCTCCCCAAAGCTCTCCTCAAACGCGACAGGACACCATCTTGGGCATGCGTAGTAGAGTAGAGACCATGCTAGACAGTTTTAGGTTGATGTTTTGGGGGTTTGGGGAAGAAACTCCAGAGTCAGGTAGAGCATTCCAGGCATTGACCACCCTGTTGCTGAAGTCATATTTTCTGCAATCGAGTTTGGAGCAATTTACCTTGAGTTTGTATCTATTGTTTACCTGTGTATTATTGCAGTTGAAGCTGAAGTGGTCATTGACTGGTAGAGCATTGTAGCAGACAATGTTGTGTACTACTCTTAGGTCAGACATTAGTCAGTGTAGTTCTAGGTCAGGGATGGCAAACCTTTCTCTATAATTCATAATCTAAATCTAATCTAGTATATCTCTCTCTTTATTTATATCTATTTTCTATCTATCTACTATATCTATCTATCATCCATCCACCCATCCACTCATCCATCCATCCACATATATCATCTGCCTCTAGTATTTCTATCTTCTATCTATCTATCTATCTATATCTATCTATCTATCTATCTATCTATCTATCGTCTCTCTTTCTTGTCATCCATCTATCTATATCATCTGTCTGTCTGTCTATCTATCTATCTATCTATCTATCTATCTATCTATCCATCCATCCATCCATCTATCATCTATCTATCTATCTATCTATCTATCTATCTATCTATCTATCTATCTATCTATCTATCTATCTATCTATCTATCTATCTATCTATTTGTCTCTCTTTCTTGCCATCCATCTATCTATATCTATCTATCTATCTATCTATCTATCTATCTATCTATCTATCTATCTATCTATCTATCTATCTATCTATCTATCTATCTATCTATCTATCATCTCTCTTTCTCGCCATCCATCTATCTATATCATCTATCTATCTATCTATCTATCTATCTATCTATCTATCTATCTATCTATCTATCTATCTATCTATCTATCTATCTATCTATCTATTGTCTCTCTTTCTTGCCATCCATCTGTCTATATCATCTATCTATCTATCTATCTATCTATCTATCTATCTATCTATCTATCTATCTATCTATCTATCTATCATCTATCTATCTATTGTCTCACTTTCTTGCCATCCATCTATCTATATCCTATATCTATCTATCTATCTATCTATCTATCTATCTATCTATCTATCTATCTATCTATCTATCTATCTATCTATCTATCTATCTATCTATCTACCTATATCATCTATCTATCTATCTATCTATCTATCTATCTATCTATCTATCTATCTATCTATCTATCTATCTATCATCTATCTATCTATCTATCTATCTATCTATCTATCTATCTATATCTATTGTCTCTCTTTCTTGCCATCCATTTATCTATATCATCTATCT